>OX453090.1:22340268-22940268 GCA_949708635.1 Hirtodrosophila cameraria | reverse complement strand
ATATTTCGATCACTCTGCACAAGAGAAATTGAATAATTGAATATACCCAAAAGAAATGAAAACTTGAATCGAAATATTTGGTGAGAAATAATCTATTTCAGGAAAAAAGCTAGAAAAATCACTATCGATGCATCAAACAAAACATGGATAGTGCTGATAACTCAAAACTATCGATATAATCGATGTTGACATCAATGTTTTACCTCTAGTATTTATGTAGGTATGTATATGTTCAGCATGTAAGGTGCTCTTGTGTTGCTTTACACTTTGGCTTAACTGTTAAACTGACAGCGCTGTCAAATTTGTTGTTGCTATTGTTGCTGTTGCGCTTCACACGCGCGTTAATTAAATTGATGAACGTTCGCTGTCGCTGTTGCTGTTGGCGTCGCTGCTTGCGTCGCTGTCTTCATCTGTGCACCATCTTTGGCTGCTTCCTCTGCTGCCAACCACCTGCCCAGAGCTTTGACGGTCTTTGTGCGTGAGCGTAAGTTCAAGCTTTAGCATTCTTTTCACTTTTTGCTTGTTGAGAGTGTGAAATCATAATAATAATAACAACAACAACAATGGCACCTGCGGCGCGCCTACAACAGCAACGACAGCTCCAGCTGCGACTGACAGCCAGGCGGGAGAGCCAGGCGAAAAGACAGATAGACAATGAGAGAGGAGAGAGCGTGTGTGTGTGTGCAATGGTGAGAGGGGTGGTGGAGAGGGAAGCGGAGAAAAGAGAGCGAGCAGCAGCAAGGCAACAGCAAAAGCAAAGAGACGACTGCATTGTTCGATTTAACTTTCACTGATTGCCTGTTGACAATGCGACGACGTCGTTGACGTTAACGTTGACGTCGACGCCGACGTTGGCGCAGACCTTTGGCATTGTTGTTGTTGTTGCTGCTACTGCTGCAGGTGTACTATGTTATATGTATGTATGCGTTTTTTTATGTACATATTAACGAGTAAGTACACGGCCTCCTTCATGCATCTATGGCAATTATTTTGTGCAAAAAAAAAAGAAAAAGATTTCATTTACTTTCTATATGGAAATATTTGCACACTTTAAAAATCTGGAAAGCTTAGAAAGTTTACACCAATCAGGCAACGCCCAGGCGTTGCCACACTCTCCAGTCATACTCAGAGTCAATTCAAAACTCTCAGAGAAGTCCGGCCAGGTAAAATGAATTTTAATTTCAATTTCAATTTTGTGTTGTTTTTGGCTGTTTTTTTTTTTATAGCGTGCGGAAGTTGACGGGCTTTGTTTCTTCGTTCGTCATCATCATTTTCTGCTTCTTCTTCTTCTACGTCTTCTTATTTGGTTAATGTTTTTGTGACTGCTAATTAAATGATTGTTTGATTTGATTTTGACAGATAAACGCGAATAGATTACAAAATACATACGCAAACACACATACTACGACTACATACAAGAAGGTCACCTTTCAAAACTTGTGCGAAAGTTTTTAGTTTTTTAGACTTTTGTGGACTGGGTGATGATGAATTGGTGAAATGTGTCAAAACTACTTAATGTTTGACTTTTGGGTGTGGGTGACACATTCGAACGTTCGAAAATTTTTTTATAATTTATTGATATTCCTGACACTAATATGACTTTCTTTATCTAATCTTATAGTTATTGTTGTTCAATAACTTTTACATTTTATTTTTACAAAAATATGTTTATAATTCATCTTTGTGAAAGAATTATTTGTATTACAACTAATCCGTTTTTAAGTTTTACAGAGTTACTGAAATTGAAACATAGTTTTCAGTGCAACCTATCAATAATCTATAGGCCCCAAAAATGTTCCTTACTTAAATTAAAAGCAAATCAGAACGTTGCAGTCGGATGCACCCGACTGCGATATACTCATTTTTTTAATCTAATCTTTATTTTATTAATTTAATTTATACCGTTTCCTTCGACTCGACTGTTAATAATGCGTATGTAAGAATCGCCCCTTTGCAAGGATATAAGTACAGTCAAACACCTTTAACTCGAACTCCACCAAGTTGAATTTTCTGTAACTCGCAATAAAGCAAACTTCAGGAATATGTTAAAATATCATTCTTTTACAAATCTGGTATAAAATTAAATATAAAAATAAGAAAGTAGAATATTTTCTTCAATTGTTTTAAATTAGTTGAAATTTATTCCATAAAAACAAGTAAAAATGCTCTTAGATAAAATATGAAAATAAAAAGAAATAAAAAAAGTTGTGCTCCAGTTGATATCGGAGAAGCTAATGAAATTTTTTAACAGCTCGTTTTCGAAATTCAATTGCAGTTGAAGGCCTACTAAGAGAAAGTTTGAAGGGAGCAAATTTATTGAAATTAATATCTTTAAAAACAAGAGTGCTCTAGTCGAGTGTGCACGACTACGAGATACCCTGCAAGGGTTTCTTCAAGCGTATCGTACAAAGTCGAAAGAATCATGTCTGCGACGTGGTGGAGAGCATCTCTACGCTGGACCTGCCGCTTTAAGAAGTGTCAACGCTCAGGCCGTATGAGGCTGTCGTTGTCAGTCAACAGCAGCAGCAACAGCAGCAGCATCAGCAGCAGCATCAGCAGCAGCAACATCAGCAGCAGCGGCTGCAGCAACATCACCATCAGCCGCAGCAACATGGTTCGCTCAATAGCTTTGCTGGTGCCGACTCCAACTCTCTGTTAGCCAGACACAGTCTAGGCGCATCTACCAAGATGGTACAAACGGAGCCGCTCAATCATTACATGTCCCTTGCCACAAGCAAGCTCTGTTGCAGGTAAGAATCTACGTAATTGTGCCACAACTACGATAGTTGCCTCAATCGATAGTTTATCCGACCACGATTAAACGTGTTGTACTTTTGTTTGTGAAATGTCCGTCTGTCCGTCTGTATGAACGCAGGTTTTTTCCACAGTTTTGAAGCTAGAGCAACCAAACTTGGTAAACATTTTGGTATATACCATAGGCAGACAAAGTGTCAAGATCTCCCCCCCACCCCCACCCCTTTCCCCTTAAACCGCAAAAACCTATATCTTCCACAGTTTTATAGCTAGAGTAACCAAATTTGGCACAACGGCTACTTATCACATCCTTCATTGATCTGACAAAAAAAAATTCGAGAACGCCCACCCCCGCCCCCACAAATAAGCAAAGTCTGTATCTCGCACAAAAAAACTAGTTTTTAATCTCATGTTCATTTGTGACAGATAACATGCTTCTTCACGCTTCTGCACGCAGATACTTGTTCGCTTAATCATACGTAATGATGCTGTTGCCGTGCCAAAGAATTTTGCCAATCTTAATTCGGAAATCGAAAAACATAAAACAAAACTTGCTGAACAAGTTAGCTATGCAAAAATCATTTGGTCGAATGATTTATTTGACATTTTGTGCAGAGCAACAATGCAATAATAATAATACTAATAATAGTAATAATAATAATAAAAATAAAGTAGAGATATAACAAAGGTTTACAAGGGCCAAGCAGAGAATATAGGTATATACATATAAGTATATATTCAGAGAAACTGCAGTTCAAAAAAGAAAAACTAAATATGCTGGAAAACTTGTTTGGCGCAGCGTTTAAGAAAAATGCTGTTAAAAATAAATAACGAAATCTTCCAGACACACACACACACACACACACACACACACACACACACACACACACACACACACAGACGCTGTCTTCAGTTCACAGCCCACGAGGAGTCTTTCACAAGGCGAGGCGGTCAGAAGAGATGCAGCAATTCTCTTGAAGAATTTTCCAGGCCTTCTTGCAACAACATCTTGATTTTCTCTGCTGTGTTGCCGATGCTCTCCTGCACACTCCTTGCCAGCGCAATTGCACAGTAAATTGCACACCGTTTCAAGTTCTCCGAGTTGTACCACAACGTAGCACCCGTTGCTGCAGCTGCTCCTAAACTTGATTTCTATGTTGTTTATGTTGCTTATGTTGTTTATGAATTTCTAGTCTGATGCTGTGCAGCATCAGACATCAGACTTAAGGCTGCATTGGTTGCCTCGTCGCTTGTGCCTGGGTTAATGGTCAAGTCATAAATAAATCTTGCAACGCACTGCGGCAACAGCAGCAGCAACAGCAGCAATGACTGTGAATTGAACTGCAGATGTTGCCTGTTTAATTACCTCCACACACAGTACCTTAATAGACAAAAATATCTTGCTTTAATGCGACTGACAACGGTGTTGTTGTTGCTGTTGCTGCTGTTGCTGTTGTTGCTGCTGTTGCGGTTGCTGCCCCTTTCTACAACAACATACACTTCTTTGTCCCACGACTCCCTTGCGACCATCTCATTCACTGGCATCGTTCAGTTCACTTGGCGCTCAGACCTGAGCCGAGAAGCGTGAAAAGTAACAAAACAAAATACAAGAAAAGATAAAAAGAAAAACCTGCAAAACTACGACCACCACCAACCCAAAAATTCAGGCCAACTGTCTTAAGTCAAAGTCGTTTCCAAGCTCTTTGCTCGCCTCTCTATGCGATTCTCAATGTGTCGAGATGCTCAGCTTAGCAACTGTTTCAATTGTTGCAATTCTCTCTCTCTCTCCCAATCAAGCTTTGCAAGGTTCGTTTTTACATCAATTTGCATAGAAATATAAGTTTCCTATAGATGCATGTAAGTACTTGTACTTGTACAGACATACATATATATGTACGTGTAATTATGTATGCATGTTGGTAAGTGGAACTTTCTAGACACATCATATTCTGTAATAAATATATCTGAAATTGACTCTGGCTCTTGGTTTTTTCATTTCTTACGGTATATGCTGCATAATCCTTCATATTTTATATATTTCATTTTTTTAAAAATTTGTTTTGTTTATGATAGTTCCTGAAATACACAGTTTAGATATATTATCTATCCCCTATATGTACATAATAACATATTTCTATACTGACTTTTAGATCTCTACACTGAATTTATCATATAGAGAAATTTATTTGTGAAAATATTCAAGTTTAACTGAAACAAATCTAAAATTAGATGCAGATGAAAATATTCCATATGAAATGAAGAAAAAATATTATGTTAATATAAGACAAAAAATAAATAAAAATTACATTTTAAATCAGCTTAAATATAAATTTAGCTTATGTTATTTAACGCTTCAGTTGAACCTTCATTAAGTGATAAAAATATGACTGCATTTTAATTTAATAAGTTATACCTGAAAGACGATAAAATAATCTTATAAGCCAATGAAAAACTGAACTATTGAACTGAATGATTGATATAGTTCACGAGTCAAATATGAACAATTGAACTTATATATAAAATTGAACTAGAAGGAGCAGCTTAAAGAAAATTATTCGCTAATATTATGTTTTTTCTTTCATTGTATTTTCTAGAGATGATGTTGTTGTCGATGTGACATGCCAAGCCGTTTCATCGCTCTTTTATACATATTTAAAAAGGATTTTGCATATTATCTTAATTTTGCATTATCTGCTAATTAATTTCAAGCCCATCAGCTTTCTTCCTTAAGCTTGCTTAAGACGCTTCATTCATGAGTCTCATTGGTCTCAGTATATAGTATATGTATGTGTGAGCGGCAATGCATACTAAATTAAGAGCCTGGAACTGTCTGGTTTACCGTATGCTGCTGTAGAAAGTGGGCGTGTTGTCGTCGTCGTCGTCGTCGTTGTCGACTTTACACCACAGAATTTTCACCAGGCCAAGATTCACATGGTGAGCTCCACTTGACGGCTTGGCATTCGGCATTTGTTGCAGTTTCATGAGCCACATTAACTACTAGCTGGGAAATTGTTGCTGTTGTTTTTGTTGTGAATATGTGGCACACGAACACACACACACACACACACACACTCACAATTACACTGACTGATATGAAATTAAGATCGTGTTCTCTCATTAAAGTAAGCACATCAACATCACAGCAAATTGGCTTACAAATTTCAAACGCCTAGCGGCAATTCTGGAAGATTTGGCTTACCCCACTTGCCGCTTTGCTTGCCACCCCGCTGCTCCACAGTTAGTTGAATGCTGCTTTCAAATTGCACTCGCGTCTTTTTTTGATCTGTTTCGTTTGCTTTGCAAATTGTGCACTGAATACTCCGCAGGATTGTTAACGGCACAAACAAACAATAAACAAAAAAACCAAAAAAACAATTAAGAATTAATTTAAAAAAACGTTATTCACAAATATTGTTATGGGTTTTGTGTTTGATTTTTCTTTTTTGATTTTGGATTTTGGTGTTCGCTGTTTTTGGTGCAACAACCAACGTCGTCGAGTAGCGCGCACAAACTAACAAAGCAGCTCAACACAACAACAACTCAAACAACAAACAACACAAGCGGCATTAAAGACAACAACGTTCCGAGAGAGAAAATAAGTAACAGAACTGTTTAACTTTTCCAACACCGACCCTGATATGCTCTATAACTGACAACAATGTTTGAAATGTTTTCAAAATCTATATCTTTTTTAACTATGCAAAGAAAAATACTTTTTAATGTAGTTTTCTGAACTTTTGTATTCGTAAGTACAATTAAACCCCTCTAACTCGGACTACTTTACAAATAACTTTGAGTTATGAAGACTTTAAGTTGGCTAAAAATGGAAAATCAACAAATAAAAACTACTGCATAAACACTATTATTTGTATTTTATTTACTTCAAATATTCCAAAATTTGTGGCTAATAATGTTTGCTCTTTTTACAGATTTGAACTGATGATCCGTTGTATTAAAACTTGTCACTAAATATCAATTCAAAACTTTATAATTTTATTATCCAGCAACGCATTTTTGTCTTGAGTTCAATCTGTATTTCTGTTCAAATTAGATTTTAAAATTTGAAGTTTAAATTTTAAAATAATAATAGCGTCAATATTTAGTTCGATTTATAGATGAATTTGAGTTTTTGAAGTTCGACTTATAGAGGTACAATTGTATTCGATTTTGTCTCCAAATAAATAAATATTATGCTTTTTCTAGAATTGGAATGCCATTATAAGATTTTTACAAACCAACAAAGGTGTTGTCAGCGGTTCGATTCACGATTCTCAAAAATCTCTTTCGTGCTTAAATAAAAACATGCCGAACTCTGATCTGAATATTATGATCTAAATTGAATTCTTTATATGTATAATCATTTCAAAGTAGATATAAAAACAGATACCGTGTGAAGATATTTGAAAATATCTTTTGTCTTGGTTACAACTAAAATGATTTCTATTTCAAATATTTATGCGTTACAAGCAATGCCTTATACCCAGCGGTGTTAGTGTATAGAAACCGGTTGACTTAGGCAGCGTAGTGGCCGTCTTTGAGCGCAGACGCAGCAAGCGTAAAATTTTGCTTCATATGGCATAGAATATTGGTTAGATTTTTTCTTTAACGGTTTTTGACTCCGTGTTTTACGCCCAAGCGTGTATTTGTTCAATACTTGCAAGAAGTTAATGGTATTAACTGTTATTTTGAAGGACGAGTATATAGTATACCAACATGTAAACCTAGTTTGCTTGATTAAGCTTCAAACTGTGCAACACAACTGCGCTTATAAGAACAAACAGACAGCTATACTCTATTTTTATTACAAATTTTAAGAAAAAGTGTACATTTTGTTAAAATGATTTTGAAGAAAACAAAACACTTTTTTAACAGCATACAAAACCGTTAACACTCAATGTTATATTGTATCGTAAGCACAAATATCGTAAAGTCAAATATATTAAGGTTGATGTATTGGATAAGTGTTGCATACTTTTAGCCGCTACAAAAGTTCATACAGCCAACAGGTGGCGCTAGTGCGGCTAGAAGTTCTTGTACTTTAGTTTATTATTACCGATTCTAATAAGATAAGATAAATAAGATACTAGATTCTGGTATTCATGTTGATTTGCAGTATTGAAAAATATTGAAATATTGAAACGATAGATGGTATTTTGTATTATTATGCTATGTAAACTGTTGTAATGGTCTATATCTTTGTTATTCGTATGATTAAGAAATATACCCATCTGAAACAATTAATTTTGGAAAACAACAAGGTATTAAATACAAATACATTTCATTCAGCGAATAGCGCTCTGATCTGGGTGATATTTACATCTTCCATGCCTAAAAATCGTTAAGCGTTAAAGATAATCCCACTTTTCTTACTAAGAATCATTATTAAAATTTGCAACAGCAAAAATTTAACTGTGCGTTATTCACATCGAATTGTAGTACCAATTATTTACGATAGGTGGAGTATCAATGTTTGCCGTTGAATTTAAATTTTACAAATATTTGGTATGTCAAATTAAAAATTCAACAGATCCGTAAAAACTTTTAAAAACAAAAAGTAAAGTGCATCTTCGACGTGTACAATAATATCCACACATACGTTCAAAATGTATTTCACATATATTCATATCATACAGACTTTTTACTCCCTGTTCCCATTAAAAATGGGAAAAAGGGAGTTATAAAGTACTGCAAATGTGTGTAACAGACAGAAGGAGGCAATTCCGACTATATAAACTATATATATTCTTGATCAGGATCAACAGCCGAGACGAACAAGCCATGTCCGTCTGTCTGTCCGTCTGTCCGTATGAACACACAGATCTCGGAGACTACAAGAGCTATAGACACCAAACTTGGCATGTAGATTCCTGTATACCATACACAGATCAAGTTTATTTCAAATTTCGGATTGCACCCCCCGCACCCCCGCAAATTGCAAAAGACTCCCACAGCCACAATTTTAAAGATAAAGCTTAAATTTTTGGTACACATGTATGTTTAATCAATGTCTTGCGTCGGATAAAAAGCACCAAAGTTATGGAAGAACTTATTTCCCCTGTCTCAGCAGACAGAAACAACAGTTTGACATGCACTGTGCAAGTTGAGTACGCTGCTTGCTTGTGTTGCCGCTGAACTGCTTGAAATGCAAGTTGGGAGCAGGGAGTCTCGTAGTCGGGCACACTCGACTAGAGTATTCTTACTTGTTTTCTCTATAGATATCTAGCCTTGAGGTATTACTTTTTATATGAAAACTTCATTTTCGGCCGAATGTTCTTGTGACAGCTATAAGATATAGTCGCTCGATTTTGAATAAGCTTTGTCAACATGCATGGAACTTAATAATATCTGCATAATCAAAATTAAAATTTTTATTAAACTTATTTTTGAACCAATTGTTCCTATGCAGCTATAGCAGATATTGATCCGGTATTGATGAAATGTTGTAAGCATGGTAAAACTCAGAATTGGTAAGTTTGGTCGAGCTATCTTGAAATTCAAAATCTTATACCGATTGTTTCTATGGCAGTTATATATATATTTTAGTATTCCGATCTGTCCGGTTTCGACATATGATATTGAAACAATCAGCAGCATCTGTCCCAAGTTTTATCAAGATAGCTTTAAAGGGAGACTAGTTCGCAAAGCACCAAACGAACAGACAGATTAATGGAGAAATGGACAGGACTAGTTCGAATCGGCTGTTGATGCTGACCAAGAAAATATGTAATTTAAGGGTTCGGAGACACCTTCTTCAAACGTGATAAAATTATAAAAATAAATAGTAATAGTAAATAGTAAAATATAAAACTAAACATAGTAAATGTTCAAAACTGAAAACTTTAATTTATGTATAAGTTAATGGAACTGAACTGAACTGACAAGTTCTCATATTAAATTAAATTTTTTTTTTTTTTTAAACAAGATTTCAAATTGTTAAGTTAGTTTATTTGCTTTCAGTTGTTAGTTAGTGATTTTTTAAAATTTAAAATTCCATATTTTTGTGATAACAAGCACTATTAATTTGAAAAAGAAAAAAGAAATAAAAAATGGCATTGAGCTTTTGCAATTGTGTGTGCAGAAATGAAGTTATGATTTAATTGGTGGTTTCGTGTTTCATGCAAAAATATTATTATATTGCTATATGCAACGCTTGCCGGTTTTATACCCTTTAATTGGAGTTTTGGAGAGTATTAGGTAATACATATGTTCTTAAATCATTATATATAGAATATAATCCTAAACATACAATTTGTTTAATATAACTTATGTCATAATAAATACGGTTCCGGATTGGAAAACAGTTTCATATACATAGCTGCCAACTAAGGATGTCAAAAATAGATTCATCAATTCTTTAAGCATGAAATGAGTTCACAAAATCGATGCTTTTTGGGATGCTACGATTATCGATAATCGATATTTTACACGTAAAAAAGGTTGTAAAAAAAAAATCTAAAAAAAGTGGAAATAAAACGATTGTAAAACTTAAATTTATATATATTAGTAAGTTAGTTTTTGTCATTGAAACATCGATTGTCGATTTATTAAAAGTTTGTAAAATGGATAATCTAACTAATCGATTATTTCATGATAATTAACATTCCTAATTCCAATTTAATTACTTAGCATTTCTGAAAGGGTATTTAGTCATCGGTACTTTGTTTTTTTTACATTTTTATGAACTTTTATATGGAAAACATAAAAGTTAAAGCCAATTTTTGGGTTATGTTTTCGCTGCACGCACAAAAGTTTCGACTCAGACGCAATACCCGCGGCTTAGCGCAGCTAAAATAGTTATAAACTAGCATCTATATATATATGCATATGTATATACGTTCATATGTTGATATATGTATGTATGTACAACTGTTGATATATATGTATAGTACTACTATGAATATGCGATGTGAACAATTTCTGTGCCTTTTGTGCCCTTTTTGTGCACAAAGTTCAAATTGAATGCCGGAAGTGCTTTGCAATTGCAAATGCAAGTGGTTGAGAGCGAGGTGAATGAGGGATAGAGGTTACGAAGAGTATGTCTGCAGTAGGGAGTTAAAAGGGGGTGCTATGTGGCATGACAGTAGAGTGGGGCGGTACCGGGGGATGCTCTGATAAACGAACTTGAACATTTTTTGACAGTTGTGCGTATAAATCTTGAAATGTTTTAATTTGCTTGCGAATCGATATAAAGTGCCCGCAAAAATATTAAATAAAAGAGAGAAGTACAAAATATAAAAAAAAAGCTAAAAGCCAAAACCAAAACCAAAACATAACCAGGCAAACATAAGAGAATCATAGCCAGAGCAATGCAATCGTAGCCGGTCCAGCATCGTTGTGTATGATTTATGAATGACATTTCGCTGCTGCCCTCACCATAAAAGATCTGTTTCACTTGGTAAGCAGTTTGGTAACACGCACATTCAAATACATACATGTTTTTCTTAACCAATCCGAAGACAATAGCATAGTACATTAAACCTTAATGCATATAAACAAAATGCGATGCCTTTCAAAATCAACATTGCACTATGGTCCCAAAGTCGATTTTTTCTGCCCGTTTTGCCACTTTTCGATAGACAAATACATGATGCAGTTGCATTTTTCACACAAAAACTCTATTTCCGATCGATTGTTTATATGACAGCTATAGGATAAAGTAGCCCGATTTGGATGAAATTTGAACAAACTATATATGGTATAATAAACTTTAAAATGGCTACATTTTTCTGGAATATCTGTTAAAACAAATAAGTTTTTTGATACAAAATCTTATTTTTCATGAAAAAAGTCATTTCTCAAGTGATTATTCTTGACACGTTGTCTGCCTATGGTGTATACCAACATGTATACCAAGTTTGTTTGCTCGAGCTTCAAAACTGTGGAAGAAACTGCGTTCATACGGACAGACGAACGGGCGGACCGAAAATATTAAAAAAATTTTAAAAAAAAGGAGTATAAATACTAGCTGGTATGACCCGGCATTACCTGAAAAAGTATTTAACCTTGGCCATTATATATTGGATATAAGGGTGCAAGCTTCCAAAGAGTAAGTAAAGTTTTCCTTTTTTTTTTATCATAATTTGCCTTAATTGATTCGAGTTTTTTTTCCTGCATGACTTTTAGTCTGGGCTTACAGGTCTTTTTTTTTTTAATTCTAGATCCTTCGGTTATCAAGGTCGATGGGGTGGATCAATAAGAGTCTCCTCCTAGCACGGATCCCATTTATTCTTCGCCTGCAGAGACGTCTGGCGAGGTTATTCAGGTGGGAACCTTGTCTAAATATCGCAGAGCCTGTTTGTTAATGGTGTCGCCAACCATAACAATCCCGCTCGATGTTCCGTGTTCGTATGTAGCACTCAGCTGCTGTGATCCGTCTGAGAATTCTGAGCTAAAAAAACCCTTATTTTGTTTAGGTTGGTTTTCGCTGCAATGCCGTACACGTGCATGCCGTATCTCCAGATCGGTGCTAGAATGACCTTATAGATAAGGACCTTAATTTTGAGCGACAGTTTGTTGTTGGCATTAAGAAGCCATTCCATCCTTAAAGCCTTATTTCGCAATTTTGCCGCTATTTCAGCAGTGTGTTGCCTGAAAGTATTCATAGATACTTATGTCCGGTTTTATGTGGAAAGACCTCGCCGTGCAGAAATTTCCCGGGACATATGTCTCTTCTGAGTGTATGGTTGACGCAGACGCACTTTTGAGGGTTTACGGAAATGTTACATCTGCATGGCCAGTTCTCAAACCTCTTTAGATACTTTTGTAGAGTATCAGTTGCACTGTAGAGGTACGGATCTCTTACCATTATGGCAGTGTCACCGGCAAACGTAGCTATAAGGAGGTCCTGCGGGTCTTCTATGGGTATGTTAAGCGACGTGGGCATATCTAAGGTAAAAAGGCTGTATAGGGTTGGTCCTAGAACGCTACCTTGAGGTACTCCTGCTCGAGTCCTGTTCTTCTGGGATGCAAGGGCATCCTGGACCACTCTGAAGGTCCTGTCGGTAAGAAATGATCTGGCCATTAGGTAGATTTCAGGATTGTCGTGCCAGACGTGGTCAAATGCCTGTTGGATATCTAAGTACGCTGCCACAACGTACTCCTTGGCGTGGAATCCTTCCTGTATGACTTTTAGTCTGCATTTAGACGATGACGTTTATCTTATGCATTTTCTTCGTGAATTACTTATTTGTTAGCAAGAGGTGCAGAGGGGTTTCCTAAAAACGAGATCATGACGTGTCGTCGTGTAAATGCGAACTGAATTACAAAAATATATTGTCGGTTGAATGTTTTAATGTGCTTATTATATGTGTAACAAACTATTTTGAAAACGAAAATGCGAAATATTTGTATATTGAAAATAACTAAAATGACTTTATGCTGCAAATAAAAATGATATTTTGAAAGCTCAAATGATTCACAATGTACGTTTTATATTTATCACAAGGACACAAAAACTCAAAGTCAAAACTCAGCAAACTCAAGCTATACCATTTGGAATCAATTTGAAAGTGTATGCATAAGTCGTTGCACTATATTGAAGTAGTTTCTTTATTTTTGGATCTGTGCCGCTTTTTGATGCCGCGTGAATTAGCCAAAAGCTATTTCGTGGAGTGTTTACCTTTGAAGCGGTTGCAAGCGCGCCATTTTTTTATTTATTATTTTTCTTTCTACCTTTTCTTTTTTTGTATCCACTCTCCAGTCAGCAATGAACTGAGAGCAGTGAGCAGTGAGCAGTGAGTAGTGAGTAGTGAGTAGTGAGCAGTGAGCAGTTGCTGGGCAAAAAAGGCAATTCATATCATTTGTTTTTTTTTTTTCGCACTGAGCCCAACCACAGCACACAGAGCTGAACGCGGAGGAGCCTGTGCAAAAAGCGGCTCTTCGTTTTTGCTCTTGGCGTTTATAGATTGAGTACTTTATCAAAAAAACGAGACATCAAAGCGTATATCATGTCAGTTGCAGACGTGCAAAGGGAAATGCCAATGCCAGCGAGTGGCATAGAGGGAGCGGGGTAAAAACGACTCTGACTGGGCAGAGGCTTGTGCTGCATTTGCATGCAATGTCCATATCAAAGCCGATGCCTTTTTTGTGGACCAGGCACAGGTTGAGGCGCAAGTTCAGGCACAGACCGAAGCACAGGAACATGCCAGAGTCCATAACTTAGCCAATGGCCAGTAGAGTTGTTGTTGCTCCGGTTCGGCGCCATTTTGTTTATATTTGTCGCTGAGCGGGTGCGAAGGCTGCAACAGGCCAGAAAGTTAGGGCACCATTCAACAGACGACGACTCGACTCCCGGTCTCTCTGTGTGGGCAGTCATTGAGAGGGTACTTCTTTTTGTTGTTCTTCTTTACAACTTGTAGTTGGCACTGTGCTCTGTGCTATGTGCTCTGTGTGCTGTTATCAAGCGCCAAGCATCTCAATGAGTCTGTCTCCCCATCCAGTCATACCATGCGGAGTAGCTGTAGACAACGTGGCCGTTCCCCGTCATGGACTGCTCCCATATTCTTGTTGTGATTTCGATCTGGCTGCCCTATGATCATGCCACATTAGCTTTATGTGTGATATGCATGCCTCAAATGAAACGAGCAGCCAACGGCCAATGTATATGAAAACTCATCAATGAGTTGCTATTGTTGTCGTCTTGCCCACATCTATTTGAAACAAATGCAATATGGAGTGTTTATTTCACTATATTGTTGTGGGCGCCAAATCAGATGATAGTGAACGATGAGATACATATGTCTACATACTGTACTTACATATATTACTTTTACTATGCCATTTACATATACATTTCTCATCAGTTTAAACTTAACAAACCCTATTTGGAGCTGCTTTTGTAGATTGCCAAGTTTTTGTATTCCATTGATGAATAATTTATATAATTAAGATCGTTTTCGGATATGTGATCATTTTGCATAGTATCAAGAACTTATTCATAGTTTTTGTAAAACAAATACTGACTTTATTTAAGATTTGTTAATGTGTTCATTCAAAAGTTATTAATTGAAAACTTAGGTCC
The DNA here is from genome assembly GCA_949708635.1 of Hirtodrosophila cameraria. Classification (NCBI taxonomy): domain Eukaryota; kingdom Metazoa; phylum Arthropoda; class Insecta; order Diptera; family Drosophilidae; genus Hirtodrosophila; species Hirtodrosophila cameraria. Next base: position 22,925,495 of record OX453090.1, on the reverse strand, counting down.
CTGCTCAGGCTCATTTCTGAGATAGTTCGCATCTAGAAAAGACATGACTGAAATCAATGGTTTTACTTTATTTCGGATCCTTGGAATCGAACTGCATCATTAGTTTAATTTTTTTTACCAAATCTTTCTTCAGTAACGTTTTAAACCTTAAACATTGGGTTTTAGTGGTCTTTTCGGTCAATATTTAGAAAAAGTTAGTTATAAGCCATCGTGATAACTCAAAAAACTAGAAGGCAACTGTTCATTTCGGTCATTTATTTTCTTTTCGACTTGCAACGTGTAATTAGCATTATAATTAAACTACTGAAAATTAACTTGGTTCCAGATATTTCAACATTGTGAGCGAGTAATGAGAAAAGGTCTGCTCAATAGTTGTTTTTTTTTTTACATATTGTCAAACCTTTTATACAGAAGAACTTATAAATATAGCTCTAACAAAATACATTCGAGGTCCCTGCTCAGGCGCCACTTTTTTGAATGGTACAGTCAACTCGACAAATATTACTTGTAATATGTAAATGACTGTTAATTCTAAATCGAAAATGTATTTCAATAATTGTTTAGGCATTTTATTTAGTACAAATTAAATGAAACTGCTTTTCTACGTTTTTGGGAAGATCCTGCTCGTGTGGCACTTAACAGACAGTTTTTAGTTAAGTTAACTACATAAATTAGAATACAAGAAGTTGGCCAGTTTGGAAATGTTTCTGAAACGAATATTTGGAGTTCGTGTCTTAATAATAAAGATTTCCGATTTGCTTGCAACTACATTTGAAGCAGTTGGAAAGGAAACGACCTCTGCAGGTCGTACTCATATCATTCGTATCATCGTTGCGTTGGGCCACAGCAGGAAATCACAAATCAAAAGCGTTTTTGATTAATTTTGAATAAATGCAAATAGCAAATATATAAGATGCGCACATTTCGCCAAGGTTATCCAACTGACAGATGCACAAAACTGGACTCGACCTGGACATGGACACGGACTTGGGTTTGGACGTAGGTCTGGTTCTGGTTATGGGTCTGGGTCTGGGTCTGGACTAGTGCTGCTCTGCAATGCTTTGGTTTAGCAAGGGCAGGTTGGCTGGCTTTCTGGTTGGCTGGCAGGCATCCAAGCAACAGGCGGGGGGTAGACTGGACCTGGGCAAGGTTCAAGGAATACTCTGGCCATGGACACGAGCTCTGGATGCTGATTCCATTCTTATGGCTGTCGCTTTTGATAAATTTGACGTGCAGCATTGCGAGCTGTTTTCATTGTTGTTGCTCTTTTTGTTGTTGTTGTTGTTTGCTGCTTGCCGTTAAAAAATAGCTTGTTGTGATAATTTCGCTGGGGAATGTGTTGCGCAAATATCAAAATAAAATTAATTTCGTTGAGTTTTACACAATTTAGCTGGGCCCGCTTGCACTTGCCCAAACCGAACCGAACCCAAACCCAAAACCAAAACCAAAGTCTTGATCTCTTTTATGAATGGGCAAACAGGCAACAGGTCGCCAGACGCTGTTTGCCCATCTGTGGCGATCTGAACAGAGAGATTCCCCACCGTCGTCTTCGTCGCTGCACCGGAAATTGAAATTTTAAAACTTTTGACGTTTGTTTAGTTATTTTTGTTTCCCTCAAATATATTTTGTTCTTCATTTTTTCTTTTTTTTTTTTTTCTTTTCTTTTCTTCTGCTTTTGCCATTCATTTTCTGTTTGGCTGTAGTTGTTGTTGTTGCTGTTGTTGCCTCTGTTTATTTATGCAAACAAATACATTTAAATAAAAGCAAGCTGGATATTGATGTGACTATAACACGAGCCAGTCCAACTCCAATTCTGGCCTTGCTTCCCGCTCCCGCTCCCGCTCCCTTCTCTGTCTCCGTCTTTGACTCCATTTCCATTTCCAGCTTGAGTTCAGATTTAGCTTCAGCTTTCATGTTGGCAATGAAAAATTAACAAAATATTAATTGACTGACTGACTCTCTGATCTGATATGGTATACATATATTGTACCTACACATATATCCAACTTCATCCGCCTGTCCGTCCATTTGCCTCTCTCTTCGTCTATCCGCTTGTCTCTCTTTGCCTGTCTATACTCGTATAACGCTTTCCGTTTCCGTTTCATGTGTGCTCCAACATTTGCATATCTGTCTGTTGTTGCTGGTCAGGTTATCAGGTGGTCAATAGTCACTGGTTATCAAATTTGTTCATTTAAGCATAGATGCGACATAACAGGTCAATAATTCAAACCGTTTTCAACTAAACTAATAATCTAAATCAAATAATCACAGGCGGCACATTTTATTTCTTGTAAACTCTCATTATGGTTTAGATATGATAACTAAAATCTGGAAAATATTATTGAGCAAGGTGCATTCCATAGGAAAATTAGTGATATTATTGATGCAATCTTGAGTTAGTCTGCGCCAGGAATGAAAAAAAAAAAACGATTAGTCGATTAACCAATTCTTTTATTTATTTATTTATTTGTTTAACGTCGACTAAGATCAGTCGACAAAAAAGAGAAATTATTACAAATAATAACAATGGTAACATTAAAAAATACAAAATAAGTCTGCACTCTGACTCTGAAAAAAAAAAATAAAAAAGAGTATATTGGGTTTGTGAAATGTCCGTCCGTCCGTCTGTCTGTCCGTCTGTCTGTCCGTTTGTCTGTCCGTCTGTATGAACGCAGGTTTTTTCCACAGTTTTGAAGCTACAGCAATCAAATTTGGTATACATGTTGGTATATACCATAGGCAGACAAAGGGTCAAGATCTCCCCCCCCCCACCACCACCCCTTCCCCGACAAACGGTAAAAAACTATATCTTCCACAGTTGTAGAGCTAGAGTAACCAAATTTTGCACAAGGGCTACTTATCACATCCTTGATTGATCTGACAAAAAAAATTTGGCCACGCCCACCCCCGCCCCCACAAATAAGCAAAGTCTGTATCTCCCCCACCCCTTTAGCTAGAGTCCCCAAATATTGCAGGTTGAATTCTATTGTCCTATTAAAAAGATTGTATAAAAATAATTTTGCCACGCCCACCCCCGCCTCCTAAACATGTAGAACGGGCCCAACCAAACTTAAATTGATGGTAAGACTTGAAAGATTTGAGCAAAAATACAATTGCCACGCCCACTTCAGACTCCGCAAAAAAGCTAAAAAAGAGTATATCGCAGTCGGGTGCATCCGACTGCAACGTTCTTACTTGTTGTCGTTGAGACATCGAATATAGGTTTATTTTATATAGACACACCATCGAATGATATCGATAATCGAACAAATTGATTATTTCCTAGATAATCAGGAAATAATCAATTTGTTCGATTATCGATATCATTCGATGGTGTGTCTATATAAAATAAACCACTATGATTAATAAAAAAGTAATTTAATATTTATGAATTTTTGCAATTTGTAGCACTGTGCATATAATTAAAGATGAACATAGCAGTTTTGATACAATTGCGGGCTTATCAAAAAAAAAAAAAAAAAAATCTATTAAAATAAACAATATTTTTGGTATTTATGTTAAACAGCATTAAATAAACATACCTGTACATTTTAATCTAAATATGTGTCTGTATTTATCATATCTGCTCTGTTTCTCTTCTCTTCACAAATCGTATTCATATGGGTCGTATGGGTCATATGGGTCGTATGGATATACAAATTCATCCATGTATGTGTATAGTAGGCACTATGCAAATACAGTCGACCCTATTTATAACAAATTAAAGTCCACCTTTTCACAAACATTAAAATTTCACGTAATGGAAAAAGTGAAATACTTTCTGATATGACCTATGTATGTATGTATGCAGCTGTAGGCTTTCTTGATAAATCTGGAGATAACGTTAAAAAACTTTGATAACCTTATTTGTATTGAAAGTCGAAGAAAATAAATTTCTTGGCTATTTCATTTAAAGATGTAAAAAGAAGAAGAATGAAAGAACATTCTGTGCATAACATTTAAATTTACACACATTTTCATAACCACATACACAATCAGGCAAATATACACCTACGCATCAAGCAGTAAACCGCTTGCCTATTTTCACTGATCAGACTATTACATATTGTTTCCTGAATAATTTCACTGCAAGTGGGAAAAAGTTTTTCGATTTGCGGGGTGTATTCGTTGGAGTTGGCACCTATATCATTGAAAAGTATTTAAAATAGGCAAACAAGCTCTTTTGTAGGGCATTTTAACTGCATATATAGTATACACACATATATTTATGTATATGCATATGTGGATCGGAACTGTTGTTAATGCTTCAGGTGAGTCAATTTGACGGATTGTCGCTTTGTCAGTTTGTCTTTTTGTCGCGTGGCAGCTAAATTGTCAGCTGCTGCTGCCCAGTGAACAATTTTGAGTATGATTTAGCCTATGGCGTCATCTGCATGATATGTCAATAGAATGTCAGTTGGGTTAAACGATTGCAAATTTATGTGATGTTGTTATTGTTGCTGTTTTTTTTTTTCAAATGCTCAAATCTTTTTCTATATGTGAAAGTGTGTGTTTGTGTGTGTGTGTGTGTGTGTGTGTGTGTGTGTGTAAGTGTGTTATTGTGTGGCATGTGCCGCACATGTTAAATGTGACAGGAAAAAAATTGAACAGAATTATAAAATAAAATATTTGCATTTTTATTGAAAATTAAAATAATTTTTCCGTGCAGTGTGCGCACACAAACATTTGACACACACACGCACACTAACAAATAATAAAATAAATACACACTACCAAACAAAATATATATAATAAAATATCAAATTTTAACTAGATATTTACCGAGCATACGTAAGTATATTCCAATTTGCAATTATTTCTTTTTATAAAGCAATAACTGTGAGCACTCTAAAACAATACAAATATTAAAAAAAACATTATTATTTTTATATTCAGCATTTGAATTTAAAATTGAGTACAAAAACTGAATATGTATGTATGTTAGTGTGCAAAAGCTAAATATTTAATTTAAGATAATCTATAAAGTCGATATTGAACCGCGAACTTTAGGAAAAAAAAGGAAAATGACGCAGTACATGAAATCAGCATGCTTTATAGAGTATTGGGAAACTGTCAACAGCCTTCATGTAAAATGTGGTGTATATAGTATGTGTATGTGCGTGTGTGCGCGTGTATTGCTGATGCGTCAATTTGTTGCATGCAGATGAGTTGTCATGAAAATACCCACAGCCCATGCTCCCAACCAAATTCAGATTCAGAATCAAGCTGGGTTCTAGTTTAAGGGGCGATGTGTCATAAAAATGTTTCTCGCTTCATATTTCACGTCAGCCAGAAAAAAGAAAACAACAACAACAATAACAAAATTAAATTGTTATTTAAAATATATGAAAAGTGTAAATTATTCAAATACTCGTCACTGTCAGTATGCTGCATACGCTGATTGGATATATTTGTATGCAATTTGTTTATATACTTATGTATGTATATGTATACATATATGTATGTGGTAGACAAACATATGTATGTGCATATTCAAAACTAAATACAATTACATATGACTACCCTGATTACAATCTGAGTTGAATATCTGCTATAATTCAGTTGCTTCCTAATCTATCATATACATAGCTGCCGATTTATACTTTCATGTACTATATATACAAAATGGGTACTTGTCTGAAATGTTTTACTTTAAAAATGATAAGTCTTAAAATCAAATCCTTTGAGAACATGTGAAACAAACAAACAAACAAGTTGTGGCTATTAATTAACGAGATTTCCTCTTTTCATTGCAAACAGTCTTATTTATTAAGAACTTCAATATACACATCTCCTCTATCCCTACAATGATTCAGGCAAATCTTACATTATTCGAAACAGTGTCGCAAGAATTTGTCTGTCAGCTCCTTCAGAACGCGTACCCCTTTCTCTATCAAATTTTCAATGGACTCAAGTATTCTTTCTTTTGAATACAAATTTCACATTGGTTAACAAATAGTAGTTCTTATTATCCTTCGAATATGTTTGGCTACTTTACAATAGCATTCAAAGTGCCATTAGAAACATTTTTCCTAGTTTCTTGTTGTTTAAACGTGATAATTTTAGGCGACATTTTGACACACACTTTTTGCAATAATCAACATTTCAATTATAAGTTTCGTTCAAGTTTTATATGCAATTTAAGAACAATTTATTGCTCTATTTATTATAAAACATAACATTTTCATGATGAACTTTAAAAACAACTCTAACGAAGGCTACGATTTGTTTACAGAAGAGAAAGACAGTTTATTCCAAAGATAAGGACTGTATATACTTTGTCTGCCTATGGTATATATCAACATGCATACCAAGTGTGGTTGCTCTGGCTTCAAAACTGCGTTCATACGGACAGACGGATAGACAGACAGACAGACGGACAGACAGACGGACAGACGGACATTTCTCAAACCCAATATACTCTTTTTTCTTTAATTTTTAAAAAATTAATAAAAGAGTATAAAAATTAATTTTGTGAGACCTAAGAGATTCACAAAAAACCTGCAAAAACGGGAACTATTTATAACGAAAACTACACATTTTCTGAAAACCTCATTTGGATGAATAAAGGTCTTGAATAGCTTTATTCCTCGTGGACTTCAAAACACCAAAATAGAAACTAATTTAAGATAAATATATTAAAATAAAGTTGCTTTTTTAAAATATTATGAAAATATTTAAACACACATTTGCCAGTTAACCAATGTCTAAAAAGGTTTACAAATTTGTTAAAAGTTTTTGTTATTAGGATTACAGGGCATTAGTAAGTCTAGCATAACCAACACACTCTCTTTGATTTTTAAAATTCATTTGATGCGCATATTTGATAATTATTTTTTGTTAATTTTTTGTTGTTGAGTGGATCGCTGATTGTTTGGTTGGTTATGGAATTTTGTGCTTCTCGAAAATGTCAATTGCAGTTTAGTTTCGCTTTCAGCGTTTTCTGTCGCAAATTATTAAACTGCAATTTTCAATTAAACAATAGCAACAACAACAACAACAACAATAGCAACAAAGTCAAAACATACAATCATGCACGCAACAACGCGGCATAAATTACTGAAATTGTACTTTTGACAAAACTGTTAAGCACATGTTTTTGAAAAATCATTATCAAATGTGACGTAGAAAATAATTAGTTTATTTGTGCATGCGAAAGGCCATTATTGAAAAAGCCATCAATGCTCCAATGATATTCTGTTACGATGCAATTAAAATTTAGCTACATTTGTACAAAGTGTCATCAATATTGCCTTTGAACTAAATGAAAATGCATCTGTACATCTTAAAAGCATAACGACATTTGGCTAAGGGCTATATCATTTGCTTTGTCCTGCTTTTTGATACAATTGCAATTATATTTCAGTGTAATAACTAAAGAAGACAACTTTGTTTCAAATGCATAAAATAGTTCAATTGGCCATAACCACAAATTCTTGGCACAAAGACACTGAATATAATAAAGACTAGAACTGATATTATGCCACCAGTTCGGGCTTGCACTTTCGAGAAGATGTTGAATTTTGCAAAGGTGTTCTCATTTTCACTCTAGACACCATATTGCTAATTGTCACTTATCATTGATTTTGGTTTGAGTTGACTTGCTAATGAAAAAGTTTATCGGTAATAATTAAATTCGACACATTTGAATAATTAAAATCATTTTTTTATTATTATTATTTATTTACTTTCTTCCCACTTCTACAAGGATATCCTGATTAATTAATGCACTAGTCACAAACACAATTCATTTTGCTATACAAACAATTAATTAATTTAAATTTTGATGAAAATTTTGCATGCTCGCTTAAATATATGACTCTCCATCAAGATTTTCACCATGTGCCGCCCGTGATCGTCATCCGAAATTTGAAATAAATTTGATCTGCGTACGGCATACAGAAACCTGCATGCCAACTTTGGTGTCTATAGCTCTTATAGTCTCCGAGATCTGTGTGTTCATACGGACAGATGGACAGACAGACGGACATGGCTAGCTCGTCTCGGCTGTTGATCCTGATCAAGGATATATATACTTTATATAGTCCGAAATTACATACATTTGCAGTACTTTATAGCTCCGTTTTTCCCATTTTTAATGGGAACAGGGAGTAAAAAACAATGCGCGAGTTGATTCTGAAGTTAACTATATAATTTGTAGACCTGCAGCAAAAAAAAAAAAATGATGTCAAGAGTATTAGTTTTTGGAATTACTTAACTTGCTTTAAAAGTACTTAAAATTAAAAATGAAAATAAGTCAGCGTTGAATGTGTGTGCAAGCAAATCTCGGCAACATTTCAATGAGCTGTCGAGAGGTGCGAAAATGTGAATGCAACGAATGTTGAGATGTTGTTGTTGTTGTTGTTGTCGTTGCTGATGTTGCTGATGTTGTTGTTGTTGTTGCATTTTGTTCGATTTGCGAAAAGCGCATTAAACATTAAGCGGTCTCATGGAAACAGTTGGGAACACATAATGGGACACACATTTGCATATATGCATATGTATGGGTATGTAGGATAGATGGGCTGACAAAGAGATGCGGAGGTTGCAGCAGCTTGTGGATTTGTCGCTAAAGCCGACAGCTTAGTGTGAGGCACAGCTGGCTCGTTGCACTTTGTACCTGTAGACTGCCACTGAAGCTGAGAGACTGTGGCTGATGTTGCAAGCCAGTGTGCGGGTTGAGGAAGCGGCAAGTGTCAACGGTGATTTGCATACAATTCAGTGTTGTTGTCGTTGTTGCTGTTGTTGTTGTTGTTGCTACTGCTGCGCGTGCGGCTCATCATCATTTGTCAAGGCAGAGCCAGGTCAGAGGCATTGCCAGAGGCAGAGACACTGCCAAGGGGCAGAGGCAAGTGACAGTGAGTGGCAAGTGCGGGTGCCGCTTGATAGCTGTATGGGTTCCGGGTGCTTTGCTGTTATCTTAAATCACACAACTGCCGCCTCCTCACTTTCATTATCTGCAAAAGGATTTCAAGTTGTACTCTTCTCCTCTTCTCCTCTTCTCCTCTCTTCTTCTGCTCTTCGGCATTTACCTGTCTACCTCTCTTGTTGTTTAATTTTGCTGACTTATTGTTGGCAATTTGTTTGTCATGACCTAAGCCCCCGAGTTTCGCATTCGCAATCGAGTTTCAGTTTCAGTTTTAAAACAATGTTACCTATAAGATGCCCTTTACTGTGCTCTAAAACTGCTTGATAGTAAAAAAAAACAATAAAAGTGAAATGGTTATATTGATATACCTACACATATTTGCAATATTTGAATACTTTTTTTTATAATTTTATGCAGTTATTGAACTTTAAATTGTAAGTACATGTTTTAGTTTTGTATAACTAGTTGCACTTGTTAAATTAAGTTTAAATTAACACCATTATGTCTGTTTCGATATTTGATTTCATTCGAAATTTGCATTAACGAAATTGATTACTGTTGTAATTTTCTCAAAACGTCAAGCTATTAGAAGATTTAATTTTTAGTCGGCGGCATCAAAGCTATCATAGCAAGAATGAAAGATTTGCTGTGAGTATCCGATCAGATCGAGCTATATACCGGCCTCAACGTAGTCCGACTATGCTACTTTTTACAAAATAAACTGGGCAAAGTGAAGGAAGTCGTTTGTTTTTTCTTTCATATACTTATATATTCAATTGTAATTCTTTAATTAGGCATTGTATAACTAGTCAGTTTCAACTTTATTACAGTTGCTTATATTAACCATTTGTCTTTTATGTTAAAGTGCTTTGATGCAAACAATTTTGCTGTACTTTTTTTTAAGATTTTTCCAGCAGATGATATGTGTCCTAAGGAGATTTACTTTGTTGTATTTTCCTTGTTTTCTGTAATTCATATTATATTACAAAAGTTCAAGTTATTCTGTCACAATCCAAATAAAGGCAATATAATTTTTTTTTTTAGATTTGCACTTAAAATTCTCAATTAGTTTAAGCAAACACTGTGTCTAGTGCCTGACTTAAGGCCTTTTTGGGACATCAATTTCTTATTTTATGAATCTTATTTTTTGTCATCTCATCTTATTTTTTGTATTTCATACTTCTTATTTATCACTGCGACAATACTGAAGCTATCTTGTGATGGTAATTGATGTGAAGTTCAAGATTCTTGTTCATAAAAACTATTTAAAACAAGTAAGAGCGTTGCAGTCGGATGGACCCGACTGCGATATACTCTTTTTTAGCCTCTTTGCGGAGTCAGAAGTAGGAGTGACAATGGTATTTTTGGTAAAATCTTTCAAGTTTTACCATCAATTTAAGTTTGGTTGGGCCCGGTCTACAGGTTTGGGAGAAACAAACATTGCTCGAATGCAAGGGCGAGGGTGGGCGTGGCCAAATTATTTTTATACAATCCATTTAATAGGGCAACAGAATTCAACCTGCAAAATTTGGTGATTCTAGCTAAAGGCGTGTGGGAGATACAGACTTTGCCCATTTATGGGAGCGGGGATGGGCGTGGCCAAATTTTTTTTTGTCAGATCAATCAGGCAAGTGGTTAGTAGCCCTTGTGCTAAATTTAGTCACTCTAGCTTGAAAACTGTGGAAGATGTAGTTTTTTGCGGTTTGTGGGGGAAGTGGTCTGGGTGGGGGGGTGATCTTGCCACTTTGTCTGACTATGGTATATACCAACATGTATACCAAGTTTGGTTGCTCTTGCTTCAAATCTGTGGAAAAAACCTGCGTTCATACAGACCGACAGACGGACGGACGGATGGACGGACATTTCACAAACCCAATATACTCTTTTTTTCTTCTTTTTTTTGAAAAAAATTAAAAAGAGTAAAAAACATCTGAATCAAAATTCCAAAATTTGTAACAAAAAAGTCTAAAAATTTGAACTAAAAAAAAAAGAATATTTAGATGTACGAGATGATCGAGCTGTATACCGATCGAAAGGTATTACATTAACTGCGTACCAAAACTTTTGGTAACTCATCTGGTTCATGGGACATAGGCGAGCAGGTTAGAAGGGAAAAATTTAAAGAATGGAAGCTTATGTGGCCGATGGTTCACTTTAGTAATGCACAAATATTCTAATTCTGAATGACACCTTGTTCATCCCAATCTGACAATTCGGTCGTTAAAGTTAGAGTGGCTTTTCCAAATCGAGATGAAAAGGTTGTCAGTTTGTTTGTATCTACGCGTTGAGGTAGCTGTCCAGAATTTCGTGGACTTAATCTCTATCATGACCCAAGCAACGTTTGTTCTTATACTTTTTTTGTGGCTTCCCAAGACTATAACCTCGTGTGGAGGTGTTTTTATTTGATTATACTTTCATATGACAAACTTACATTAACTAACATTGACTTTTTTTATATTTTCTAACAACTTTTGGAAAAGTAAGTTAAATTACTACTTAAAAGTTGAATAATAGACCATTGGTCCATTACCTAAATCTTTCAATGATTTTTTAGATTAAAAAAAAAGTGTGTTTTTTATTATAATCTTCATTTTGAAAACTTTATTTTATAAATTCCATGGATTGGAATTTTCCGACTATAATTACTTTCTTAATGACAAATGTATCATATGTGATATAAATGTAATCAAAAGAGCTTAAAATTAGTATAGATTATGCTTCATGTTGTAGGATAAATGGTACGGAATTGATTTCTAAATTCTTATTTCTCAATCAATTTTATATCTGAAAGCTGCAAATCACACAAGTATTAATACAATTATATTTTATATCTTTAATTTTGTTGCCTAGTGATGTTTGGTCTCTTGGGACGCTTCAGTTTTTCAACAACAACAATTGCTAGAGCAGTAGTAATAGCAAAGGCAATTGCAATAACAACAACAACAACAACAATCACAAATAGTAAGCACGCATCATCGCACTTGAGAGCAGGAGACAGGACACACGCTGCAAAGTAGGAGCTGTGACCAGGACCAGAACCAGCAGCAGGACCAGGAACAGCACCAGATGGACGGGGACTTGGGCAAGTGTCAGAGTCGTGTGTCAAGTGTCGTCGCTGACAACGCAAGTGTCAAGCATCTGGACTGGAGACTTGAACCTAGTGCCACAGCGCTCCCAGGTGCTGACGTTGCAGGTCACCGCCCATTGTCGGTCGCCAAGTCGAGGTCAGAGAGAGTTGGGGGGGGGGGGGGGGGGGGAAGGCTAGAAAGTGGGGGCGAGGTCGAATGGCATTTGGAGGCTGCCTTGGCTGACCATGGCAACTTGGCAAGCGGCACGCACACGAGCGCAAATAATCATAATAATGAAGATAAAGGGCATGAGTAGTAGGAGAAGTAGCAGCTGAACGATGAGGTCCTGGTGTTGCTGTTGGTGCTGCTTGCTGTTTGCTGCCATAGGAAAATCTTATTTCACGCTGTAAACCACAAGGGAACGTGCCAAACACCGCAAGCAATAAATGAGATGATGGCGATGAGCACAAAAATTGCGAGAGGACGGCCAAAAGGACAGCACTACAGGACGAACAGACAGGACGAAACATGGTGACATTGTAATAATTATGCCAAAGATTATCCTTAGACCCGCACACGCACACGCACGCCAACAGTTAGATAGAGACAGGGTCATAGTCACAGTAATGGCGAGAGAGAGAGAGAGAGAGGTAGGGCGTTTCAAGCAGAAGCGAGAGGTGTGAGGTTGACGACTGTGCCGCAGGATATGGCAACACGATGAGCGCAGGACACAACGACGTCGCTGACGACATTGGTAGCCGCGAGCGAGCCGCGTTAAGTAGATGAGCTTCAATTTGTGTGCAACTGCTGCCTGGTCCTTTAGAGTCCTTCCGTCCTTTGTCTACCTTCGTCCATCTCTCTCTCGCTCACACGCTCACTCGCTCACTCTCTCAATATTTCATTGTGTGCGCTGCTTATGTTGCTGTTATTGCTGTTGTTGCTGTTGCCAAAGGTCCTGTCCTGTCGTCAACTCCTGTTGATGTTGATGGCCTCCGTGCACGGCGGATATCCTGTAACCAGATTTGCTCTATGTGATTAAGTAAGTCATTGAGATGGTCTCGGTGCTGATAAGCCGCCCAGACCAACCAACCAACCAAGCGACCCGCACCCAGTCGACAGTTTTGACCCAAAATTCCACCCACCCGACTTTATCGTTGTTGTTGTTGTTGTTGTCGTGCTTGTTAATTGTTGTTCTTGCTGTTGTTGCGCACCATGATGCCCTTGGCTTTTATCGCCTTTGCATCTTAAAGTTAACAAACAAATGCAAAAAAATATATATAAAAAAAACGCTACGAAAGCAAAACAAAAACAAGCTTCGAATAGATTTTTTAGTCGCCGTTTTTAGCTGAGCTAATTAACGAGCGAATGTTGCACAGTGTGTAAATACTTCAAATACAAATGAAGCGATCATATTGTAAACATGGTTTAAATATCCGAATTCGGAATGAGGTACAATTTTATATACTTCATTCAAACTGAACAAGAATAGATTGTTTGAAAAAAACTAATTCTTAAACTCAATTTTCTAAAATAAAACCGAAGCGAAATCATGCAAGAAAACGTAGCTTTTCTTGATTCAGCAATACCTGCTAGATGCCAACTGAATAGACTTTTTACTATGAAAACACGGTTTCGAAAAAGAGAAAAAGAAACCATTTCGAATGGAAATCAGAACAGTAATTCGTAAATCGTTCGGAATTCATTCGTTTTTACTTTTCAAAAACGTACTGAATTCGGAATAGGCCTAATTTACTTAAATTTATGTATTGTATGAAATTGTAAGATGGATATTTATTAATGTTTTCTAAACGTGCCTTAAGACTGGGAGACTAATTAAGTCATAGAATCGTCCGGAAATTATCAAAAACATCATTGAAATGGGAAGATTAGTTTTTAGGATTTGTACATTTGTTTGGTATGTGTTTCTGGTGAGGTGAACAATATTAAGAGGGCAAAAAAGTTCAGTTGGATGGTGGAGATGAAAATGTTTTCATGAGTTAGTCTTGTGTGTTCTATAGAGCATATAATAATTTTGATGGCTTGACGAAAGTCATCAGTCCAGACTTTAATATGCTCTATAGCTGTTGACAAAATATAATCAAAATCTGAGCGGAATATCTTATAGCTGTCGAAAGAAACATCAGTTGTTGATATTTGAACCAAACTCATCCGTTCTAAGCCTAATTATATCCTTAACATATTGACTGAATTTTATCAAAATCGGACCACTATGTTTTATAGCTGCCATCGTAACAATCTATTGAAAAATTAGTTGTATGAAAAAGTTTTAATCTTTGTCTCAACTAACTACTGTTAAAATTCCAAATATGCTACAATACAATATTCAAAATTTAAGTAGACTTTGACACACTGTGCAACGATCTGTGGTCTGACTGCCAAACTAATTTCAGTTCATTGTGGGCGTGGCAGACAGCACTCGTGACAAAAAGATGGACAGCCCCAGTAAACAAATGGCAGGCAGCCTGATAGACAGACACCTATCCAGAGATGGGAGTTGCAAGTTGGAGTTGATGGAGCAACCAAAAGTTGGAAGCAGGCGACATTTAGTTAGTTGGAGTGTCGGCGGTTATACCATAGGACAGCCGGAGGGTGTTTGTTGGGTATTTCGGCCCCCATCCGTGCATAGTTTGGTTTGTTAGGCTGTCCCGGCTGTCCGTCTGTTGGTTTTTTAGATCCCATCCGTAGTCGCGTTGTGCCAGGCAAAACTGTTGTTGGCGACCGACTTGACTGACGCCGACACGAAACAAAACTGACACTTCAAGCGACAGCAGCAGCGATGCGGACGAAGACAGACACAACAGGCAACAACAAAGTAACCGAGAAATATTTGTGTGTTTAATGAGCAACAAAAAACAAAACTCAAAAGAAATAGAAAACCTTATCCAAAAAAAAAAATACAACATAAAACAAGTCTCGTCACAAGTCACCAAAAATTGTCATGGGCACACAAAAATGACAACAACAATGATTTCCAAAGCAATTTCAAACTTAATTTCAATATTGAATTTTGAAATTGAATTTCTTTTTTCTAATTACCTCTGCAGGCAGAGCAATTTAGGCAAAGTGTGTGAAACTACAACCACGAAAAGCAATTCAAAAAATCGTTTAAGAGCTGCATTTCTTTAGATTGACGTGACTTGGGCATGCAGTTAGTTAAATATAAATATAAGTTTAATCAACACATAAATTTATTGAGGGGACCAAAATTTATTTAAAAAATAAGCTATTTAAGTATATCTTAGGTAAATATTAACAGAAAATGTTTCTGCCAATCTTTTGGTTTATCTTAAATGATAATGTTTTTGGTACTTATTATAATTATACTCTTTTATGTGTTATGTGTTTGTGAAATGTCCGTCTGTCCGTCCGTCTGTCCGTCTGTATGAACGCAGTATTTTTCACAGTTTTGAGGCTAGAGCAATCATACTTGGTATACATGTTGATATATACCATAGGCAGACAAAGTGTCAAGATCTCCCCCCCAGCCCCACCAGACTCCTTTTTGTTTGTTCTTGACAAAATGTCATCCAAAGCAGACCACTGTACATATCTCAATGCTGACTTAGGAACAATCGATTGAAAATTAGTTTGTGTATGGAATTCTTTTTGGTTAAGCGATCTCAACCAAATTTACCTATTATAAGTTTAAGTGTGTTCTTGTTATGCTTACACTCAAAAAACTAAATGACCTTAAAGTCAGGAAAATTACCTTAAATTTATTTTAACTATAGTTAATAAAATTGAAAATCATTTTAATCCTCAATGTAAGTAAGATAAGCCTATATGACAATTTCTTATTTTTCTTATGTTGACATTTGTGTTTTGTATGTGTTGGCCATGCGACTTAATTACAGCGTGCTCAATACTCGGTGGCGGTTCCACTGACTCTGTCATTGGCAGTAGCTTTAACAGTGGCAGTGGCAGTAACTTTTGCAGTAGCTTTTGCAGTGGCAGTGGCAGTGGCAGTGGCAGTGGCCTTGCTGCTGGCAGTAGCTGCTATTTGTTGCTGGTGTTGAGTGCATATATGAGAGGGGCCTGGATCGGGACTGAAACTGGGACCGGTAGCCGTTGTAGTTGTAGCTACCTCAGTTTCTCAACCCCTCCCGGTTATAGTCCGATGTCGTCGTCGTCGTCGCCGTCGTCGTGCGCCTGCGATTAGATGTGGCCGTAAGATATGCGCACGTTTATTAGATTCCATTAACTGATTGCAAATGCATATGGTATGTGCCTGTATGTGTGTGTGTATGTGTGTGTTGCTTTGCATGCTAAAAGCAAATGGCAATGCAGCAGCGGCAGCAGCAGCACCACGCCCTTTATAATTGTGGCAGGGAAACCCACCATTGCTATATCGAAGCCACGCCATAAAACCGGACTATCGAAATCTATTCAATTAAAATGCATAAGTCATAAATCTCATAAAATATTGCATTTTAATTCAGAGTTTTTACTTTTTGTTCAAACGTCTAATTTGTCGTACTTAGCCAAGATTACAATCAATTTACTTGATCGATTAATACTCTCTACAAGTTTCTCAGTAGTATTATTAAATTTCATTTAAATTTAAACCTAGTACTAGCGTATGTCTATAAGTATTACCAATAGCTTATTTAAATATTATAATATTTTATAATTTGCAGTAAAAATCAAATGGGAATTAAAGTAAAAATCAAAAAAAAAAAAAAAAAAAATAAAACAAAAAAAAAAACACTTAATAACTTTATCAGCATGAATGGTTTTGTTATTAAGTAATAAAGTAATTACAATTTAATCCCATGCAAGTCAGCACACATACAGAATTATACATGCTTATGTATGCATACATATATATATATGCATATATACATGTATATATATATACAATGTATATGTATGTATATTTATATATAAGCACATTTATGCATTATATGCCATGTATAAAAGCCACATTTACATGCCATATGTGCAAGAAACATATTACCATATGTAAAGTGAATATAGTTTGCGATTCATGTTTTATATATTTTTGAACACTTGCAAAGTTTATTATAATTCCATGTTATTGTATGCACATATGTAATGCATCGATTTAGCGAGCTACAATGCCAATACTGATCAGCATGATGAGCTTGCTCAAGCATACTTATTAAGTGTCTACACTCGGAAAAAGATATTCGGCTTGTTCTAGAATTATCAATTATTGTAAATAAAAAGAATAAAATAAATCAAAAAATAAGAATAAAACGCCTTTGATTAGGTACATAATAGTAAAGAACTTTAAAAAAATGTACTTACTATAAGAATTTTGTATTTTTGCCGAATTTTCAGAGTTTTTGCTTGAATCGAGTGCAGAATTCATGGATTTTGTTCTGAGAGTCATCTTTCAGTTTCTATGCTTCTACAAGTCTTTTCAGACACGCAAAAAATACATTTTCTTGATCAGCATCAGCAGCCGAGACGTCTGTCTGTCTCTTTTTTTGAAAGCTTTCTGATACTATAACATACTATAACTTTCATGGGAAGGATCTGTTAACATTTTAGTCATTATTAAACCTATCAGTTCAAAATCGGAAAACTACTTCCTCATAAGAAATTCTTATAGCTGCCATAAAAAACAGTCCTTTGCAAAATGAGTTGTCTGAAAAACTTTTTCGTTATAACAGATAACTCAAACAAACTCCTGAGTTACCCAGCGGTGGAAACTAGAATGCCTGACTAAATCAGCGCTGAGTTCATACCTGATTTCTCAGGCCTGAGAAATCTCTGAATAAAGCAGAGACTGGAAGCGATACGGGAAAGTAGCCCTTACGTTAGAAGCGAGAAGGTAATGCCTACGAGCGTAAACGAACTTTTCCGAAAATTTCCGATTGGGAATTTAAAAATAAAAGGGAAATATACATATTTAACACATATGTGTGTAATTGTTGATTTTGATTTGAAATAGTCGGTAGCTCAGTGTATAACACTGACTGTTATTCAGGCAAAAGAATAGACCTTACGAAAGAAGGCATTCTGTAAGTAGGACATCCCATACAAAAAGGAAAGCAAGCACAATTGTATACGCTCAGGCATTACTTTTCAGTCCTGAAACAATGTATTGATTCAGGCCTGAATTTATTAAGTTATGTCAAACTCTAACAAAATTTAAACTCTATATCTTATAAGAACAGTCATTGTTGACAATTTAGTTTCTGTACAACACAACACAAAAATATTCATTGACATCTCATAATATGCCTGGATAATAATTTTTATATATCATAGAAAAGTTGCAGTAAAAAATATAAAAATAAAAAACCCAATGGTTCATCAGCTGCCGCCACAGTACAGTAACATGAAAGTGTAACCAATTTTAAAATAAATAATATTGCCGGGCTGTTTACATTGACTGCAGCAGTACAATATGAAACCAAACAATCGGGGAGAAATGAAAAAAAAAAAAAAAAGGAATAAAGTTGATGTGCATATGTTTAAAAATTCAAATATTTACCGAAACTGCACAGGCGTAAAATTATTATTGTAAATGGACCAGCGACAACAACAACAGCAACAAACATAAAAAAAAAAAAAAATAAAAATCAGCAACTGCAAAAGAATAAAATTGTCACAAAAAGAAGTATATTTATAAACATATATATATGTATGTATGTATATATCAGCAGCAACATCATCATCAACAATATTTAAAAAAAATAAAAAATAAAAGAACAGGCCAATAACATGCAACATGTATATATGTTATATGCCACATAAATATGTATTTTCTGTATTCCCATAGTTGTTGCCATTGTTATTATAACTGTTATTGTTGTTGTTGTTGTAGTTGTAGTTGTCATCACCATCAACGAGTTGCCATTGTCGCCAGTTGTCGTTAATTCAAATATTTATTTATGGCAATAATGACAAAATACATTTTGCCCATCAACACGATGTAATAAAAAAACATAAAAAACATGTAAGCGGATAGTACATAGTTGATTATGCTCAACTTGATAAATACCTTTTAAAGTAAATTTGGAATAGATCTGTTTCCATTTTCGAGAACTTTTCATTTCTGTGTTTTCGTTTTTGTGTTCCTGACTTTGAATCAAATAGCACAGTTCTTTCTAAAGTGAAACTCGAATAATTCTCAAAAACAAAACTTTTTCAATCTTTTTAATGTAATCGAACGTAGAGTTGCCACCCTTATCAAAAATTGAGAAAAATCTATTTGCGTTAACTTGCGATCACGTCGATGACTTGCATACCAAAAGGAAGAAACAAATGTCTTCATAGATTTCTTTTGTCTGGCCAGGCCATTGCCTTTTTAAGGTATCAAGTCTGAGGTCTGAGGTCTTATATCTTATTGTTTTATGTCTGAAGACCGGTGGCCAAAATGTGCGACACGCTCGTCGTGCAGTTCAATGGACCAAAACGGAATGAAACTGAAACGGAGACTGAGACTGAGACTGGGGACTATTACAGGTAGGAGTACGATTACGATTATGAGTATAATGCATATTAGTACGAGTTGTAGTATGAATGAGCCAAAGTTAAACGTTGAGGTTGCCAGCTGGTGGAGCACTGGCTACAATGTTGTTGCCGGTGTTGCTGGCTGCTGCTGTTGCTGCTGTTGCTGTGGTGCATCAAACAACATCAAAAAGGAGGCAACACACGACTGACATAATCGAGACAACAACGATGCTGGACAGGAGTGCGAGTGCTTCAAGCTTGTGGTAGATTATAGCTGCTTCTGCTGCTGCTGTTGCTGTTGCTGTTGCTGTTGCTGCACCAATGCAATTTCATTTTAAAAGAAAAATTAACGCGAATTATAAAAAAGAAAAAAAAAGCAAGAAAGCTAGAAAGAGACAAAGTGCGAGACTGAGTAAGAGTGTGAGAAGGAAGGGGTGCAAAACAGGAGTGCGCATAGTGCAAGCAACAGCAACAGCAGCAACAGCAGCAACAACAGCAACAACAGCAGCAACTACAGCAACAACAACAAATAATTGGTAATCTCGCAGATATAATGATAATCACAACAGCAACAACAGCAGCAACAACAATAACATCAACAACTACAGAAGCAGGCCCAAAGCCAGAGCCAGAGTCAGAGTCAGAGCCATAGCCAGAGTACCAGTACCCAAAGCGAAAAGTTAACGTGCGCTCAATGTCCTCATTGAAGTGAAGGTAAAAATGGCAACGGCAGCAGCCGCAGTCGCAGTCGGAGTCGCCGTCGCCGTCGCCGTCGCGACGTGCCCCGCCGCATGGACCATGGAGATTGGGTATTGGATAGCAGTGGTGACAACAGGGAGGGGGTAAACGGGTGTGCACGGGGTATTACTATATTGGGGCTTACAGGGGTCTGGTCGGGCACTCGATCTACTCTCGACCGCGCCGCTACGTGAGCAGCTTGCGGCGTGATTACGGGCGGTTGCGGTTTGAGTTGAAGTTGCGGCCTCCTCGAATCGAAATAACGCAAGCAATTTTCAATGCAACGACAACAATAAATACAACGACTCGACGCAAAAGATACCTATTAGTTTTCTAACTTTGACACAATAAGTGTATTCACGATTGTCTTTAATTTTATTTATTTTCTTTTTACTTTCTTTGAATTTTTTGCCAAATTTTAGTTATTATTATTTTAATATTTAATTCATTTTAGAAATATTTTTAATTTTAGCTTAAATCAGTCGACATTAAATAAATAAATAAACAAAATGAACAAAACATATTTTTTGTTTATTTTTTATTGATGTTGAATTCATAGTCAACTTTCAAGAGTTGAATTTGAAAAACTTATGAACGAGACAAAAAATATACATATGTATAATATATTGTATATAAGGTATGAGAGTGGTCGTCAATACTCTAACAATTTTTTGTATTACTAGACATACATATACCGCTAATACTATCGATAGTATCGAATATTTTAAAAAAGCTTGATTTTTTACTATCGATCAATTACCAATCAATTAAGGGTATTCATTTACCGATTATGTGATCGTCTTTATCTGTTACCATTTTGGTAGTTTGTCTAAACTAAATTTGTCTTTATTGTTCCCGCTTTCAGTTTTGTTCACATTTCGCGGATTTAATTCACAAGGTTTCCATTTGGAATTGAGATGGTTCGCCATGCTCCGGTATTCACTTTAATAGAATTGCGATTCCGATTTGAAAAACTATAAAAATCGTAAAATTTTGTCACAATTCGATTTTGTTATTATTTTTTTTACTATTTCATTGTGCTAAGTTATTCATAAATCAAATTGGCGGTTATATTTTTATTGAAAAGTTAGCATTAAAAAGTGCTTCACTTTTCAACTTAACGTGTCATTTAAACCAAATCGGAAGTTTGTATCGACTTGATCAATTTTGGCCTAATGAAACTTAAGGTTGGGTCTGTAAAATTTAAAAATTCAACATAAATCAATTTTTAATATTAGGTATGACAAATAAATTTTAAAATATGGAGAAATTAATATTAATTAGTTTTATAATTTTGCTTCTTTTTACGAAAATTGCAATTTACTTTTCAAATCGTATGCTTAACAGCACGCAAAGATTTTACGATAGCGATTTATGGTGCGTGTTTTCTTGCGAATTGAAAAGCCAATCGAAAAAATGTTACCATTCCGAAAACCGGAGCATGGCTATATGTTTAAATCACACAGCTATATTTCAAATAGACTCATTTAAGGATAATTATGTTTTACAAAAACTATTCTTTTCGAATGGTCAAAATGTCGAATTGGTTGCTCTTTTACTTCAAAGTAACTAAGTCCGCACTTAGATGATAAAGTTTTTTTGTAAGGCAGAGGTATAAAAGGGTACGCAGCCCCGCTGCTCCGCTTCCAAGTTATCAGGTTTTTAAAGACGCCAGCTTAATGAGATTCGAATGAGTTGTGCATACCCCATTTAAGCTCTGCTAGTGGGTGTTCAAACTGCTATGGCAACAGCAGCAGTAGTAGAAGCAATTGCAACTTGTGGATAGTAGAAGTGCAATTCAAATGCCAACTCGGGCAGCGAGCACAGCAGTGAGCAGAGCAGCGAGCAGAGCAGCGAGCAAAGCAGCGAGCAAGGCAGCGAGCAAGGCAGCGAGCAAAGCAGCGAGCAAAGCAGCGGCAGCAACAGCCATAAACATAATTTCATATCTGAGAACGCAGCAGAATATAAACTACTAGTCTACATGCTATACATATATATATATATATATATATATATATTATACGTTTATATGTATGTGTATATATTTATACATATATTCAGTTGGAATGGGGAGGCATGTAAAGGGAGCTGAGGGGCGGACGGGCGCGAAATCAAAATAAAACGATGGGCGTTTATCGTTATGCGAACTGAATAACTTCTGGAAGTTTGTTTTCTCCGTTTTTGCTGCTGGCTGCTGGACCTCAACCTGAACCTGAACCTGGTTGGCCCTTGCATTGAGGAGGATAACCGATTCAGTGCCAGTCTCCACCTTCTCCTCCTACTCCATCTGCTCCGCCTTTGTCCTCCAGGCTGCTGTTCCTCGTAGTACAAGTAGTTTTGCAATTCAAACGTGCCACCGAAACGTAAAGTTTCTTCTCTGTTTCTTTGGCTATAGTTTTGGTCTTGGTTTTGGTTTTGGCTTAGTTTTGGTTTCATCTTTTATATATATTTTTTGCTTTCGTTTTGTATTCTTTTCTTTACTTTTTTTTTTTTTTGCCTTGGCTTGGCTCGCTGCTCTTCAAAATTATTTCCTGTAAGCGCCTTCTTTTCATTCTAGCTGGCTGCTTTCGTCGTCTTTTTTTTTCCATTTTTTTTTTTCATTTGATTCCCAAAGTTTTTCTCTGTGTGCATTTCGGTGTGTATGTGTGTGTGTGTGTGTGCAGCCATTGAGGCGGGCAGTAAAGTTTTCGTGCAGAGTATCTCTGTGCCCCGCTCCTGTTACCCCATAATACGCTGTTTGATGCTTATCGATACATATCGTTTTGGTTGGCTCTGCATTGGGCTTTGTGGCTATTTGTTTGCCAGGATGCCCACCTGAGTAAAAACAGTTGCTAACTTGAGAGTTACATTTTGCAAAACATATTTTCAACATATGCAGTTTCAATATATAACAAAATCTTTATTTATGATACAAGCATGCTTTTAATTTTACTCTAAGAAATATATGTATAGCCTCACATTTTTCAGACTTGACTTTAAACACAGTTGGAAATTTGTCATAATCATATTTATTGAAAGTACGTATTAAGGTAATATCTCTCAATCTAAATCAAAAATACAATTGGGATTTTCATGCTTTTCAAACCAAATTAACAGTTATCCTATAGACAGGCCTGAGTACAAAATTCTTATAAATATTAAAAAAACCTAACAACGATGCCTCTTACACATATTTGCACCATGGTATGATATAATGCGATAGGTATGTTATACTCAAAATGATACTCGATTAAAATATGTATCCTTGGAGAAAAGTTGTTTATATGCAAACTTCATTTTCGAAAGATCTTTCCTATGACATCTACAAGATATAGTCGACCGATTTGGATCAAATTTCATCAGCATGAAAAGAACATGGTTAGACAAGATAGCTATAATGAAAAATTGATAGCTACTAAGAAAACATAAACAATTTTAAGCGATTGAATTTAATTTATGTATGCTTGAGAAATTAGTTTCCAAGATCTATAAAAGAATCTTTGCTCAAGAATTAGTTTTTTTTTTATGAATATTTAACTTTTGATGATCTGCGAGTTGCCTGTTGCCTTCAAATATGTTAACTGAGAGCTAAAAGCTGAGAACTGTTGCATGTTCAAGGCTTATACAATGTGTTGATTGTTATTAACTTTGAGGAGTGCATTTACAGTCTTTGCAGTTGGGGGATTTTATGCAGCAGGTCATTAGCAGAACCTTTTCATAGCACTGGCTCCCGTCAGCCGTTAACGTTTTGGCTAATTAGCTTTTGGCCTTTTTGTGCGTGCACCGTTTGGACTGGTTGTAAGTTCTAAGTATGCATTTGTAGTTGTGGTTGTTTCAGTTGTTGTTTCTGTTGCAGTTGTTATTGTTGTTGTTGTTGCTTTCCTTTAGCCATTTGCTGTTTTCACATTTGCCATTTGCCATTTGTCGTCGTCGTCGTCGTCGTCGTCTCTAATGAATTTTCAATTGTTAGTACCGTTTTATGAGGTGTCCCGCCGCGAACTATGTTGCGCAACGCTCAGCCGGAATGCTTCCGAGCAGCAGTAACAGCAGCAGCTACTGTTGGCTATTATTGTCGACTGCAAATCTAATTACAAATCACAAATGGTCAAAACGCTTGAAATGGCCCATAAAAACGGCAGACCAGTCGAGCGCATTACGCAAAACGTTGCCTCTCAAATGCGACATGCAATATCAAAAAGCCACACACACAGAACGCGTGCAACATTAGCGGAAAATTGAAAACCCACGGGCGATCGCCAGGTCCCCATAAAAAGCAATTCAATGAAAAACTCTCAATATGCATTAATCACCGATCCATATTATACACTTGCTGATTGGCTGATTTGAACACAATTCAATACAATAAATACCTGATATGGCAGACAAACTTTATTTGAAAAGTTATGCATGCAAACTTTAGATAGTTATCAAACAATTAGTAAGATATGACCCTAGTTAAGATTTTAATAATTTTATATAAGTTGTATATAATATATATATATATATATATATATATATATATATATTCCGAAAAGATTTAAGTAATCTTTGTACTTTGAATATAAATATTTAAAACAATTGCAATATCATGAAGAATGTATATGTTTGTGCACACAGAACATAACAAAAAGTACTGTGGGGCAAAAAAAACCTTTTCTAATTTCAAAACTTAAGATCATTTTTAGTTCCAATTTTATTAATGATGCTAGCGCAACAACAAAATTTGAAATAAATGTTGGTGAAATGTTTGAAATGTGGTGGATGGGCGGAATCTCAGAATGATGTCGAAAACGCCGTGGGTCCGGCAAAACTTTATCCCTTCGTTAATCTTACTTTGCATTGTGAATGCAATCCTTAGTTTATAGTTTTCCATTTCAATATATAAACGGTCACAAAATTTGGTTAAATTTTAAAAGGACATGTCAATGCGAGTAAAAATAAGAAAAATGACCAATTATCACTTGCAAGAGATATGGTAACAACAAGATAGGTTACAAATTAGTATTTGAATTAAAAATGATGAAAAATGTTTTGCCTGCTCCCATCTCTCCCATAGTAGGGCAGTTGAAGTGTTCTATATCTCACACATGTCTATATGCTTAATTCGATTTGACGACTCTTTAACTTCTCAAAACATTTGACTAACAAGAGAATGTATAAAATCATTAACAACTCTTTTGGTGAAAAACAAGACTTAACTCTGCCAGGATTTTAAAAAAATGTCAAACTCTTAAAGAATTTCATAAGAGTGCTCAAGGAAAAGCATTTCAAATGTTGGAATACAAATATAACGAAATTCGAAATAAACTTGATGTGCGTATGGTATATAGAATCCTGCATGCCAAGTTTGGTGTTTCTTGCTCTTAAAATCTCCGAGATCTTTGTGTTCATACGGACAAATGGACAGACAGACGCACATGGCTATATCGACTCGGCTGTTGATGCGGATGTTAAATGTTAACTCAATTTTATCTGCGAGTGAAATACAAAAAATTTGTTTCTGTTGATGATAATCTTGAATGTATAAACTTTCTTTAGTCGGAGATAACTTTTTCAGCCTTTTACATAACACACTTTCTTACCCATTTTAAATGGGTTTAATACATTAATCTCTAGTTAGAGTTTTAATGTTGTTTTTTTTTTTTTAAATATTGCTCCGCTGATTTTAGCAATGTTAAGCAACTGCTTAGTTGATCAAGAAAGTTAATGTAAGCTTAGGTAATTTTTATAATGGCAACGTGGCGACAAGGTTGCACACATTGTTGTTGCTGTTGTTGTTTGCTATTATTATTGTTGCTGCCGCATCTGTTTATTACGCATACGCCGCATTGGCCGCTCCGACGGCATCAAATCACAAATGGCGCCAGTGAAGTCGAGTTGAGACGAGTCGAGTCGTGTCGAGTCGCGTCGAGTCGAGTTGAGCTGAGTTGAGTCGAGAGTCGAGAGTCAGCGCACGTGACCGTCGCGATGCGATACGATGCGACGGGGCGAGAGATGTGGTCAAGTTGCAAATGCAAATTGCAACTTCCGTTAAATTGGTGCAGCTGGCAAAAGGCATTCTCATGACGAGTAGCCAACCGCCCATGAGGCAATCATTGTGTGTCTGTCTGTCAGTCTGTCTGTCTGTCGGTTGGCAATGTCGATGTCGATGTCGGTGTCGATGTCGATGTGGCTGCCACATCTTCAACCTTTGGCATTGCTGGCTGAGCTCAGTGTGGCACACTGAGTGCTAGCAGTCAATCACACGTATTCAGCGTTCAGCTGCTGGCAGCTCGTCAGCTTGTCAGTTGTCCAGAGTCCAGAGCCCAGAACCCAGAACCCATAACCCAGAACCCATAACCCATAACCCAGAACCCAGACTCAAACCCAGAGCCAATATCAAAGCACGCGGCTGATGAATTATGTGCCCAGAACTCGTCTCCGTTTGCGTTTCGACAAATGACCTGAAACTGAAAACCAAAGCCGAGGCCAAAACTGCGACGGCAACAACGGCGACTGCGACAGACACTTAGCTGAGTAACACTCGAGTGGAGTTTGGGGTTTCTAAATTGATTTATGTGTCGGCATCGCTTGTTCAGATTTATTTTTAATGGCATGTTACGCTTTTAATGCCTTTTAATGTTAGTTTAGTTTTTTTCTTTCTTATTGCTTCTATTTTCTATAAAGTTTAGCAACATTTTCCATGCATTTGATTTATGAAAAAAGTTGCAGCTAATAAATGTCACATAAATGTGTGTGTGTGTGTGTGTGTGTGTGTGTGTGCAGGATCCGTATGTCCCTCTCAAATTCAGCAACCCACTAAAGCTCCAACTACACTTTGAGCCTTCCAAAATGTTGGCAGCTCCTTATCACATTCGCTAGCTGGTTAGAAAATTTTCTAATTACAAAACTAACATTTACAATGTAACTTAGAGACAAGCATAGTAACAACAACCTGCGTATATGTATAGTGTGTGTGTGTGTGTGTGTGTGTGTGTGTGTGTGTGTGTATATGCAAACAAAGCAGGAGATGGCAGCACTGGGAATGAAAACTGTGGCTGTGTGTGAGCGTGTGTCAAAAACAGAAGCAGGACGACGATGCAACAAGTTGCATACACAATTAGCACACCGCCTCCACACACACACACTCACACACACTCACCACACACACACTCACATGGAGCACACATATGAGCAACGAGTCGTGCTCTCATCCTCGTCCTTTTGCTCTATGAATCTCTGAGGTTGCGGCTGTGGCAATGCCTGGAAGCGTCTGTTTAACTTTCAAGTGCTGCTCGACGATACTCATAAAATTCCCTACAGGTAATTTAAGCATGTATGTGCGTGTGTGTGTGTGTGTGTGTGTGTGTGTGTGTGTGTGTGTGTGTGTGTGTGTGTGTGTGTGTGTGTGTGCATCTATATTGTTATTGTGGCATTGGACCTCAGTCTGGGCACGCATAACAGCATGAAGCTGTGTCGTCCTCTTGTTATCGTCCTACGACCATGTTGCACTTTTGGCCACTTAAAACCTATGCACTTACCACACTTTGAGGCATATACGAACTTAAGGTAAGAAGTTCTTATAAAACTGTAAATTGCCTGGGTAATTTTTTGAGAATCTTTTCGAAATGTCGAAACATTTCGACTTGGTTCGATCTGCTTAAAGTCAAATGGGGTTTTTTGAACGGCTGATTCCAAAGTTTTGGCTAACAACTTGGTTTGGTCAAATGAACTAAATTAGTTGGTTTTGTTTTCTTCGCTCTTTTTATTTGATTCAATTCTAAAAAATTCATGTTTTTTTTTTAATTTGAACTTTTTTCTTAAGATTGTGTAAAAACATTAAGAATTTTAAACTTATTAGCTTGGATGAGCCAAAAATGTCGAATCGAACCGACGATAGTTCATAGCCTGTTATAAAAACGATATATTTACGTGTTTAAATTCAAATTGCATAAACTGCTTAAAATTACCCAAAAGATTTCCAAACATATAAATACGATGCATGTATTCTTGAGTAATTTTAAAAAAAAATTACTGCTTTGCACAACACAGAAATTTCCAAATAACCAAAAACGAGTATATCATTGAAACGTAGTTTATTTTTATTAAAAAAAGGTTTCGGTTTGGAATCAGTTTCAGAGGAGTACAAATTTTTAAGTTTCGATTGATGGTCTGATTTAGAAGGCTCTAAGAACCTGAACGGAACTGCGATTTGAACCGGTTTTAGACTTGAATATAAATCACCGGAAATACATTTCCTGAATATAGGTATTTTGAAGAGTATTTAATGCCATCACTTTCAATTAAGCCACCTGGATTTTAAAAAACTTAAGAGCTACTTAATTTTGTATGTGGTTAACTATTAAAATATGCTGATCAAATTTGGATCACATTTTACATTTTTTATTGAAATTTGAAAGCGTATTTGAAGTTCGGCAAAGTATGCTTGTAAATGCTTTAGTGCTTTGGCATCCGTAGAGAACATTGTTGTCATACTCATTGTTGAGGTTGTTGTTAATGTCGTTGCTGTTGTTGTTGTTGTTGTTATTGTGGATGCTGTGGCTGTTGTCGTTGACGTTGCTTTGATTTGCTGCATTTAATGAGCGTTGCCGTTGCGCCTGCAAGTATGCAGCTAAATTTTGTCAAACGCATTAAAACGTTATTAAGCTCTGCTCCTGAGCTTATGTGTATGTGTGTGTGTGTAAGTGTGTGTATTTTAAATATTTAATTATATTTAGCTGCCTTAAGTACTTACAGTTTTGCGCTCTTAGTGACAGTGCTGTGCACAGACACCGTCACTTGAGCAAATATACTTATACAACCATTGATGTGTATACTTGTGTGTGTGTGTGTGTGTGTGCGGACAACGTTGCGTATGATTAACATTTGCGCTTGGACAGCTCATAACTGGCCGACGGCAAAAGCGCTTTTCTCAATGTGTTGCAATCTCCAAGTCTCAATCTTATTTAATTTCTTACGCAAGAATACTTTTAATATGCCCAGACAAATTGCAAATTAACCAAGCCTATCCAATCCAAAGCCCAACTTAACTTAGTCACTTGAAATAAGATAGCAATATACAATATACTTTGACTAGAAAAAGCAACGCATAGTTTCTCAGTTAAGTGCTCGGCTCGAACATACAAACATATGAGTATATTTCCATAAATAATATTCATAAAAACTTGTTAAAGTTCAAGACAAGTACGAGTAAATAAATAAATGCCAACACAAGACAACAACGCACATCGCATACAACAAATATGTATACTTATATATATATATAGTATACTGCAAGTACATGTGGCAAGACGGAGGATATGCGTCCATGGCCATCCATACGACTTTATGCCCTACAGCACAAAGTAAACACACTATTTTTTTTTGCATCTTCATTGCAATGAGCTACTATCAGACTGCTCGGCATATTAACTTGATTTAAAAGTTGAAATTTAATTTTAAATAATTTTAAAAGGGTTTATTGCATAAATATTTCGAGATTTAATACCTTCAAAAGGGCTGAAGTTGTAATATTTTTTCTGAGGTATAACTAAGTTAAACATATTTGCTGATGTAATAAACATATATATATACTAATATAAGCATGGAATATTCTATAGTATATATATAGTATTCTCAAGTCTGTTTTGATTTCCAATAACAGACAGAAAAGGAATGTAAATCGACAACATTATCTCCATGATGCCTTGATATATCGAATATGCATTAAAATGGAATTTCTGTAGAAAAAGTATTCTCAAAAATATGTGTTAAATACGTAATTTAAAAAAAAAAAAATAACAACTTTATTTGCAAAAATGCAAACTAAAAATTTAAGAAAAAAAAAAATTTGAATCGTCAAAATTAAGAATAAACATTCGATGTATCGAAGACGTATCGATATGAAGGCGATATATAAAAAGCAATTTCTTATATACTTCATTAAAATATCGATAATTTCGATATATATTTAGTTTACTTCACTTAAATGTGTAAATTTTTATTGTTTCAGTTGAGCTAGTGAACAGAATTCAATTCCCAAAATCTTGTCAAAAGTCAAAATATGTAGTTTTTAGTATATACATACACTCAACATTTTGAAAAGTTATCAACTTTATTGTTCAAAGAAATACTTATTTTGTACGTTTAAAATTTGAAGCGCATCTTCAGTTCGAGTTGATATTGCTTTCATCTGAGCGCAGTCTTTTGGAGTGCTAAGAATCTTCAGTGGAACTGCGACTTCATTTGTACCCGCTGGCCCTCTTCGTACTTGCTGGCTGAGTGCCTACCATATGAGTGTCCGTATTCACACTCGAATAAGAGTATTCGCATTCACATTCGCATTCACATTCACATTCGCATTCGTATTTTTGCTTCCTTTTGCATTCCTTTTGGGTTTGTTTGGTGCGGTGCACACATTTTTCTTCTGATTTCTGTAGTTTCGTACTCTGTTCGCTACGGCAATGAAAAGAATATTGATTTTGTGCAATGTCTGTTTATCTAAAAGTAAGCAAAGTTTTTTTTTGTATTCCTTTTTGGTTTAAAAAACCAAGCCGTAAAAATTGTTATTAGAACTGCTCTTGAGTTACTTGAAAGATGATTTCAAAACTATGTATGCTGTACATAGAGTATATTGTAGTCGGGAGTTATTTACTGCAACGTTCATACTTTTTTTCATTATTATTTTTTGTTGTTGTTGCTGTTGTTACTTACGTCGTTTTGTTCGGCAACTTTTCGTGGCCATAAACACGTACGCGTTGGCAACCAGTACGGGCAGCTGCTTTTACACACACAAACACATGCACACATGCACAAGCACACACATATACTCCCAACTGAGATCGTTGTTGTTGGAAAAACTCAATTTAGCTTTTTGCAACCTTACCAAAAAAAAGAAAAGAAAACCAGAGAGAAAAACGAAAAAGCAGCATAAGAAAAAATGAAGCGCAAAGCGAATATTTTTTTATTGTTGTTGTTGTACTTTTTCCGTCTTTTCTCGTGTCATTTTTCCTGAGTTGCTGTGCGCAACGGAAAAAATCCACTTGGCACACACACTGTTACACACACACACACACACCCTGCTACACACACACAAACATATATCTTACATGACAACAACTACAATAAGAACAACAAAAATCGAGCTACAAAATGGCTGTCAACGTTGCCAACCTAACCAAAAATGCCGAGCACCCAGTCAGGCAACCGAGCACTGTTGAAATGGGCTCTGATGCTGGACGTGCCTCGCATGCCGCTTATTAGAAATCAAATCCCATAAAAGCCACACTGAGCCCCAAAAGCAGACCAACATCCCAGCAGCAGCAGCAGCAGCAGTCGCAGTCGCTGTCGCAGCAGAAGCAGCAGCAGGATGCATGGAACGTTAAATGGCACAGAAAAACTAAACTAACCAAATCTGAGGCCCAGTCCATTTGGTTATCTATCTTCACAAAAGGCCAGCGTATAGAAACGTGGCTCGCCAAAAATACAAACTGTTAGTCACTCAGTTACCAACACGCACACACACACACATACACACATACACACATACACACACACATACACATATACACATACAGGTATATTTATAGTTTTAGTCTCTGCGGTCGCTTTTTAGCTTTGTTTGTCGTCGCTGTTGGGGATTTTCATTTTGAACACCGGCTTTTGAATACTTCACAAAAAAAAAAACTTTATCAAAAATTACAAAAGACTAACAGCACTGCTAGTGAAATATAAATAATTGTTGTTGTTGCATCTGTGGCATCTATAGTTCCCCGTCCGTCCACATTGTTTCATGAACGCCCAAAAGTAGGCAACTGTTTTCCAGTCTCTAATTGCTGCCACAACACGTGTAAACAACAAACAAGATTTTCTTTTGTCTGTGTTTATGTGTGTGTTCGTGTGTGTTTGTCCTTGTGTATGTGTGTGTGTATTGTCTGTGCACTTGTTTCAAGGACAAGTCTAGCACATCAAGGTAAGGTCTTGGAACTTTAGTTGCTGTCTCAAAAGCGAAAATAAATTTACAATCTTAATGTATTACCATATTGCTTAACACAATAAATGTAAAACAAATACGTTTCCAAAACTAAAACATTTCAAACTGCAGAAGATTAGGCCGAAAATACATTGGATAGTTTGAACAAAAATGTTGTGTAAGTTTTTTTTTATACCAAAACACTATTTTTGAACGATTGTTCGTAATGAATCTATATGATTCAATTCGATCAGTAACTTTTACTTATGGCAGCTAAAAACAAGTAAGAAATGTTATCTTTCGCTTGCAGCTATGAGATATAGTGGTCCGATTTTGATGAAATTTTGTCAACATCTGTGAAAAGTTTTAAAACTTAGATACCAAACTCACTGGTTGAGTTTATTTGAAAAACAAAAAAGTTTTTCATTCAAAAACTTATTTTTCAACCGCTCGTTTCTATGGCAGCTATAAGCACCTGTGCCAAGTTTCATCACTATAGCTCTAAAAATGAGGGATTAGCTCGCATATAAGCAGACAGACAGACGGACAGACGGACATGACGAACATGACTCGGCTGTTGATGCTGATCACGGATACACAAATTTTTTTTCTGAGCCGTCTCCTTCAATGCGTTACATATTTGGTGACAAAATTATAAGACGGCAAGGGTATAAAAATGGTTTCCAGATTTGGATCTAACTTAGTCAACATGTATTTAAGATTGTATTAGATAACTTTTTAAAATTATATTATTATCATTTTTGAATGAGAGTAGTGTCCTGTGCCCTATATTATCTTTTGTATTCTCTTCTGATCTAAAGACTCCCTCAACAATTATCTACATTGACAAGAAAGTGAATTGAATTATATTTAACTGAATTTAACTCAAACATTCAACTTTTGTTACATATTCTATACTGTATTCAACATATAACTTATGGAACTATTTCCTCGCTCTAATTAGCTATATTTTCGTTGTCTGATTACTTCTTATTAACATCTTGAAATTAAAAGATAAAATGAAATCATTTGAAGCTTATAACAACTAGTGTTTGCTTGAGGTGATTTTGTTAAATAATTTATGCTAGATTGGCACTACATATGTACATAAGTAAATTTCAAATAACTTTAATAATCAATTAATTTAAATTGCTTAGTTAGTTATGGTTAATTGCTTTAAGCTGCGTCAAAATCCAGAGTATGTTAAATGCGTTTATTTGTGGTTTAACATATTGTCATTGAAATCTTTAGTGCACACACACATATACACATCCATATAAAGTGACCATGGAGGACAAAGTCAAGCAAGCTGCAAGCTGTGTCTATGGCTATAGCCTTGGCTCGACTTTACGCAATGACTTGCACAATGCCAAAATGCTTGTAAATCTGAAATATTGTCTTTGACCGTGTGGCACGAATCACTAAGCAAGAATGGTCAGAAGAGGGTAAAGCGGGGATTTGGGGGCAGTGTTGTGGATGCTGGGGATGAGCTTGAGTGGACAATGAGCTGACACTGCACACAGTTGCCATATAAAACCCGAAACCGATACAAGCACATACAGATACAGATACAGTTACACAGACAGACAGATGGACATACATATAGAAAGTTGGCTCGCCTGTGGTTCATGTGTGTGTGTGTGCTTGGGTCCGTGTGTATGTGTGCGCCACAAATCTGCCCCCGCGGCGGCAACCAAGCAGAGCAGCGACAGTTGCCATAGCTATAGCTATAGTCATGGACACAGGATACGGAACATACGACGCAGGACGCATGACAACACAGGGCACCGAGCACAGAGCCATAGCCTTTGCCGGACGGCTGATATTTTGTCATTTGTGTCACGTTCGCCATTCATGATGATTTCGTTTGTGCTACTCTCTCCTACTGTTCTCTTTGCTCTCATGCCTTCTACACATCCAGGCATCCTGCTCGCTGCCTTTGTTAATGTATCTGTATCTGTAGCTGTAGCTGTAGCTGTTGTTCTGTATCTGAATCTGTATCTGTATCTGTGGCTGGCATTTGTGCGCCATTTTGTCGTTTTTATTTATGAAATGCAGCTACTCTACGCTTGTATCCGGTCTCCGGTCTCTCCTTACTTTTCTGTCTCTGTTCTCTGGATCTGTGGTCTACGGTCGCCGGGTCTTGGCTCCAACCGGTACGTGTGTGTTATCCTTTAGAGCTGCCTTACATTCATTTTTACCCATTTCGGCTGCCACAATAATTCTCACGTCGCAAGTTTCAGCTCCAGTTCCAGTTCCAACTACATCTCCATTACCATCTCCATCTCCATCTACTCAGCTCAGTGTAAATGTTTCCACTTTCAGCATTATTTGTGCAAGCATAAATTTTCAGCATTTTTCCCAGTTGCCTGCCGCCTGGCAAATAAGAAAAAACGAAATATACAAAAATACAAAAAATAAATAAAAACAAAATCCATAGAACAAAAGTTATCTACATAGATGGCGGCGGGCGGCAAGGTGGGTGAATAAGCGCAGATAGCGTCCAATTTTCTATGGCAATGTCAGTCAGCGAGGGTTGCTCCTGAAATTGATGATTATCAAATTGTATTTTACTGTTGTGAAAACTACTTTAAATGAGTATGAAAGCGAAATTTTGAATATTTCGAAATATATTCAAAAAATTAAAAAAAAAAATTTATTGAGCTTATGTTTTTACTTTTTTTTTAAACAAATTTTAAGCTTGCCCAATGGTGGAAATTAGAATGCTTGACTAAATCAGCGCTGAGTTCATACCTGATTTCTCGGAATTGCCTTGAACATTTTCAGGCCTAAGAAATCTCTGAATATAGAAGCGAGACCGGAAGCGATACAGGAAAACAGCCCTTACGTTAGAAGCGAGAAGGTAATGCCTACGAGCGCAAACGAACTTTCCCGAAAATTTCCGATTGGGAATTTAAAAATAAAAGGGAAATACTCATATTTAGTACATATGTGTGTAATTGTTGCTTTTGATTTGAAATAGTCGGTAGCTCAGTGTATAACATTGACTGTTATTCAGGTAAAAGATTAGACCTTACGAAAGAAGGCATTCTGTAAGTAGGACATCCCATACAAAAAGGAAAGCAAGCAGTATTGTATACGCTCAGGCCTAAGGATTACTATTCAGGCCTAAAACAATGTATTGATTCAGGCTTGAACGAACCACTGGATATACAAAAGTTTAAATATTTTCATTTGTATCTTACGAATCTTATTTAGTTAAAACCAATGCACATTATGAGACAGAAAGAAATAATTTTTGTATAATTAGATATATTGCAATGAAATTTTTGACAAACATTTTGAATATAAGTATGGTTATTATTGGCAACCGTCGCAAGTGGCTAGTTTGCGGTTTCAGGCATCGTTTGGCTGCGCTAGAATAGGTAAGCTCAGTTTTTAACTGGCAACGTTGTCAAGTCTGTGAGGGATTTTCATTTTATTTGCACAGCAAAACTCATGAAACAAGAGCGAAGCAGAGAGGACGAGCAGAGTTCACAGTGTGCCACCCATTCCAATACCCCATTTCCGGTTGGCAGTTGTTGGCCAATGTTGCCACCCAATGCAGTGTACACGGGAAATGTATTTGACAAAATATTTCAGTTATTTACTTTTGTGCAACATAACGACAGGCAACTTTTAGGCTAACAAGCAGACAGCCGGAAAACCAAACATAAATCTTGTCACATTTATGTGGCTCTAACACCTTTTTTTTCATACATACATACTATATTCTTATTCTTTTTTCGTAATCGCAACTGTTCTAGTTGTTGTTGTTGTCGTCGTCGTTGTCGTTTGTTGGCGCACAGTTTTTTTTTTTTGTATTTTAAAACAAAAGTGAAAAACATGGAGACAACCTCGTCCGTTGGGGCTTACAGCTCTCGTTCCAAAACCAAATGAAACTTTATGCATATTCAACTTTTTACATTATTCTTTGTGGCCAGCAAAAAGTTGCAGTCATAACAACAACAACAACTCGTTACGGGAACCTCAATTTAAAAAAAAATAAAAATAAGATAATAATGTGTACAATATATATTTTAGTTAAAGCGTTACTTACTTGCGACTAAATCAAAATAATATAAAACTTTTATTTGGTAACTTTTATTAGAATATCTGTAAAAAGAAAACAGTTTGTAAAACAAAGGCTTCCCTATCATCGCATCGATCCTATGATAATAATTTAAGTGATGTAATACTAACTGCAACGTAAGACAGAATAGAAGTTTATTTTTGGAGTGTCGATCTATAGAACATTATTTGTTCTTGCTTCTATGAAAATTATTTGATATAGCAGCACCAATTTGAACAAATTTTGTCAGCAGACTTGGACTTAAATTGAGAATTGGATACGAACGATGTTATAAGCAACCGACGTCTTTAATGCATTTACTGATATGTTTGATGGTACTGGGATACGTTTTGACCATTTTAGCCACTGCTTTTTATCACTTAGTCAAGTTAACTAGTGCTTTATAGCAGGTGCCGTGATCATTATAAGGTATTTTATAAAAATTTTGCACGTTTTTTTTTTCAACGATAACACAGCCCGAAAAAATGACATTTTTTGTTTGGTGCATGAGGTTCGATGGAAGATTTCGGTAGAGAGAACAAGTAAAACTTCATTCACTGATTTCAAAAACTAAGTGCAGTTTTTGAAATAATTGCGGTTTCTGTATTTTTGTAATTTAAACGGTAATTTATCAGATATCTTCAGCTATAGCCATCTGATCAAACAAAAAAAGAATTCGAAACAAATATAATTCAACATGCTATATATGATACCAAAACGTTTTTAAATTTATTTAATAGTTTTCGTGAAATCTTTTTCTAAACTAAGAAATTTTGAAATTTGTTTAGAAAAAAATAATTCTTTTCCCATTTCAATCGAATGGAAAATATCGAAAATGGTCAAACAACATTTTTTTTCCATTTATTATTGTAGATGCTAAACATTTATGAACAAAAAGCGACATTTTTTTTAACAAATCCACTTTGGTACTACCCAAGTTATTAGCATTTTGATGAATGAACACATTGAAGTATCCTATACAAAAACCAAAACTTTGCTTCTCGTCTTCTTTTTACATTCTCTTTTCTAGTGTGTTTTTCGAATAAAAAGTTTACCAAAACTCAAAAATATATTTCTTATTATTCTAATGGCCAAAGAGGTGCAAGACGAACACCATTTACTCATTTTTGAAGTCCAATACTGCATCAATATGATGTCAGATATTTTGTTGGAATTGTTTTGGATCATTTTAGATTTTTAAAAGAGAATGTATTTTTTCGATTTCTTGCACAAAATTTTGGATTTAAAAATATAATGAAATTTTGCCCGCATACATAGAATGTGACTAAATTTAGATAAAGTGATTGTGGTTGAGTTCTTTTAAAAAAGCAAACATTTTTTCATACAAAAACTTATTTTGCAACCGTTTCTTTTTTGTCAGCATGCAGAGAGTGTGCTTATACTTAAATAAAGTAAATTTGGTCGAGTTATCTTTAAAAACAAAAAAGTTACGCGAAATTGAAATGAGGCATATTTTGAGATAGTTTTGAAAAAAATTGAAAGCGGAAAAGGAGGTGGAATTTAAGAAACAAAACTTTATTTTGACTTTTGTTTATGACAAAATTATAAATAATTTTATTTGAAAGTTTCAGAAATTCTTTACAAAACAAATCCCTCAAATTTTCAAATCGATTCATCCATGTAAAAGTTATTGACATTTGAAAATTTTACGACAACAACATTTAGCTCCTCATAACATGGCAACGACGAAATACACTGAAAAAAAATAACTCCAAATACACTTCAACATATTTCATTGCCAATTTTTTTTAAAAGTGCTTTTTTATCAGTGAATGCACCATATAGCGATTACATTTTCTCAATATCACCAATAGTTTTCGAGATAGACTACTTCAAAGTTATATATTTTTTTCAACCGATTGTTCCTATAGCAGCTTAATGTTATAGTAGTCTGATGTGGCCAATTTCAACATAGGTACTACTTGAAGAAACAAGAAGCATCTGTGCCAAGTTTCATCAAGATAGCTCTAAAATTGATAGCTGAAAAACACATGGACATGGCTTGTTCAACTCGGCTCTTGATGCTGATCAAGAATATATATGGGCATTTCCAGGTTCGCGAACGTTACATTTGTACGCATTTAAATTGAAAATAAAATAACAAAAACATATTTTTTAAAATTATTTTTTTTGTGGTTAAATTGCTTTTTGGGTGCAGTATTTTTCAATGCAAAAGTCAAATTCGATAGTTTTAACGTTTTCAGAATACTTAAGAAAAAACCAGTGATTGCGAACGTTACAAAATATAGAAGTCTCGTTTGAGATTAATATTTAATGGAAATATTTAATGGGAAATAATTTCAAACTATAAAGAAATTATGTAGTTTTCAATGTTTATTTATCATTTTGAAATAATTCGGATAGTGTTTTACTCCCTGTTCCCATTAAAAATGGGAAAAAGGGAGTTATAAAGTACTGCAAATGTGTGTAACTGACAGAAGGAGGCATTTCCGACTATATAAACTATATATATTCTTGATCAGGATCAACAGCCGAGACGAACTAGCCATGTCCGTTTGTCTGTCCGTCTGTCCGTCTGTCCGTCTGGCCGTCTGTCCGTCTGTATGAACGCGTCGATCTCAGAGACTATAAGAGCTAGAGTCACCAAACTTGGCATGCACATTCCTGTATACCATACGCAGATCAAGTTTATTTCAAATTTCGGATGCACCCCCCCGCACCCCCGCAAATCGCAAAAGACTCCCACAGCCACAATTTTAAAGATAAAGCTTTAATTTTTGGTACACATGTATGTTTAATCAATGTCTTTCGGATGTGTAAATTTCAACACGATCAGATAAATAGCACCAAAGTTATAGAAGAATCTATTACGCCCGTCTCAGCAGGCAGCAACAACAGTTTGACAAGCAGTTTACGAGTTAAGTGCACTGCTTGCTTGTGTTGCCGCTGAACTGCTTGAAATGCAAGTTGGGAGCAGGGAGTCTCGTAGTCGGGCACACTCGACTAGAGTATTCTTACTTGTTTTGTTTTTTAAATTTACAACTATCGCGAACGTTACAAGATTTCCATTGACTTTGCACTTATTAATTACATATTTACAACTAAGCTTGGTTAAACTAATCGCTTATCATATTTGTTAGTTAGTGGTTGTTGTTATTGAATGCTTATGAAATTGCTTTCATCAAGTATCATTTCATTTGACAACGTCAATTTTAAAAAGAAAACGATTTTTGCAGTTTTTAGTCGATAATTCAGAAGTAATAGATACTAATAATGACTTTGAAGTTTTCGGCGCTGGTGGACTTTTTCCGGAAATGCCCATATAGGGTAGGAGATGACTCTTTGTGATTGATTGTTACATACTTTTGAAGTGTTGAACAAGTATGTAACAGTCATAAGGAGTCATCTATTTACACATTTTGAATGGGTGTAAAAATAGAAATAAACATTTTTAATCGATTTAATTTGTTCAAGATTAAAGACTTGCAAATATTGAAAAACTCTTGAAGTTACAGTAACAGAAATTAATTAAATAATTCGCTTATATTAAAGTTGTTAATTATAGCACATATCAGCGTTTAATTTATTTATTATGTATTATGTGTAGAAGAATTACAAAACTCAGATAACGTTGCATAGTTTCAAAGACTGTGAGTGCATAATGCATTTTGGGAAATTCCAATCAAAGCTAAAAGCCTTTTGTTTAAGATGCTGTGTTCAAAGCAATAATTCTGTCGGCAGGACCACAAGGATTTTAAGGAAGGCAGAGCATGGATTATTACGAGCATGTGCACAATTTATGCGCGAAATGTTCACAGTTTAAATTAACAATGTGTTTTGCATGGGGCAGCGAGCAAATACACAGACACACACACACACACACACTACAACTATTGCAACAGAAGCAGATGCAGATAGAGATACAGATACAAAGTGCACTCTCAGATACATTACAGGGCAAATGCAAAATGCAAAATGCAAAATGCAAAATGCAGCATGCACTAAGACTGAAAACTGAGACTCACACAACGGTGACACTCAAATCAAAGCCAAAAAGTAGACCATAAATAACTGTTTGTTGTGTGTATGAGTGTGTGGTTGTGTGTGTGTGTGTGTGTGTCAGTTATGTCAAAAATATATATATATATATATATATATATATATATATATTTGTGTGTGCCCATTAGAGACATGCAGCAAGGACAACAGCACTGCAAACTAGGAAATTTAAATTTGAATTGTTGACGCAACTAAATAAATGCGAGCTCGCCATGATTCTCTATAGTTTTCTGGATGCTATCTTTTTCACTCGCACATACACGCTTTATCTGCTTGTC
Source organism: Hirtodrosophila cameraria (assembly GCA_949708635.1). Classification (NCBI taxonomy): domain Eukaryota; kingdom Metazoa; phylum Arthropoda; class Insecta; order Diptera; family Drosophilidae; genus Hirtodrosophila; species Hirtodrosophila cameraria. The sequence continues at coordinate 22,885,051 of OX453090.1, read as the reverse complement.
ACTCTCATAGCTGCTTTCCAGCATGTCTGTCAAAACAATGGGGCGTTAGGGGGGTAGCGCCATGAAATCAAAATTCTGAGCTAAAAACTCTAAAATCCGATATTTAAACTGGGAATAAGCCTAGCGCACGAATTGTGTCCGATGCTTGTACGAGTATATTTTGCTTTGGCATTAGAAGAGAGGATTGAGGGGGACTGAATGTGGAGAGGGTGGGGAATGGGGGCTGTAGATTGCGAAATATGTCGTGTGGCTGGCGGGCTGGGGACATGCATGTCAGAAAACTTGGAATGAATGACGTTACGTGAAGTTGACAACATGTCAAAATGGAGAAAACAGATACCGTAAATGGACAGGCAGTATGAACAGAAAGGTAAAAATGTGGTTTGGGTGAAAAGTGGACGGGGGTTTGGGTGGCCAACACCGTTAAAGGTTGTAGAAGTTACCTACAGCGACGAGGAGCACAACTTGCAAACAAGTGACATTTATGTTGCCAAAAAATATAACATAGCGTTAGCGGGGATGGGAGGGAGGCATTTCTGAGAGACCGTGTGTGTGTGTGTGTGTGTGTGTGTGCTTGCTTGTGTGTAAATCTCATATTTTGTGGCATGTTTGGGGAAACGGATTCACTGGCTAAATCAGAAATCGCAAATATTAGAATAAAGACTGTGTGGCATGTGCAAGCGAGACGCAAACAGAGTCAAGACACATGTGTGTAGCTGTTGCAGCCACAGCAAAGCCCACTGTGTAAAAGTTGCAACCCAGAAGTACTTCTTGTATACACATTTTATCACATCGCTGTTGTTCCAAATCCAACATTTTTGATAATCCACTTTTGCTTAAGGTGGTTGTGTGGTTTGTGAAACGCTCAGGTTTCCAGGAGATGTCAAAAGTCCCAGTGGTTAGTTCAGGCCTGAAAAGAAATGCTTCCTTTATAAGGCAAACAAAACCTAATCTCTCTGAAACAAACTCTTTTGTACGTTCGATTAAGTATCGAAATTAAGAAATTATGATTTTATTTAAAATCATTCAATAAGTAATTATTTCTGTTTGCAGATAATTGTCAACAACAAAATCAATGTATTTCGTATATTAAAGGAAGGATTTACAAGGAAAAGGGCACTCTGGCGGAAAACTTATACGCTCTTTTCGCACTGGGAAATGCGATACTAATACAAACACACATACAAATGCACAAACACGAGCACAGACACATACACACACACACACACACACACACACACACACACACACATGCAGCTTGCCAAGAACTGAATTCAACTCGAAGGAAAAAGTATTTTCCGCAACAAACAAGCAAAAGTGACACACAGCAGCAGCTTATTGTTGTCGTTGTTGTTGTTGCTTGCAACTCTTGTGGCGCCAAGAACTCAACGCTCAACAAGGCGTGGCACTTGCGCACCGCTCACACAATAACAACAACAACAACAACAACAACTCCAAAAACAACTACAACAATGGCTACGCTTGCTCGCTATTTTTTAGCTTGGCTCTGATTTTGGTCTTTATACCCTGTAAACAAAACTTAAGCAGCGGGCAATATTTAATTTTGGTATTTATCAAGTTTCTTATGAAAGTGCAGTCTTCTCTTCACTACACGACTTTCAACTATGTATGTTTTTGAAAATAATGCATGAATTGAAATGTTTTATTCAACGATTTTGGGATCAGTTTATTACTTAAATATTACATGTTGCTAAATATAATATTTAATTTTGTTCATATTAAGTAATCAATTAACTGAGAGTTTAATTGATCGATTAGCACAAAATAAAACTTTGTTTGTCTTCAGTTGTCTTAAATTGGAAAAGCTTAAATTTTTGTAAAAAATGATTAACATCGTGTTTAAAAATATGAAAAAAACCCCTATTTAAATGATTTAAATTGCAAAATAATTTAAATTATTAAAGTTCTAAATAAAACAGTGCACAATATTTAAAATTAAGATTTGATAACATTTTTAATGTGTTTTTTTTTTATAATTTTAAATTACTCTGAACGCGAAAGGTTTTACCAAATTTGAGAACTAGTTAGGGTGTTTTTTTAAGTCGAATTATTTTCAGCTTTAATTTCAACGTATTCAGATTATTGCTGTAGACATTGTTATTGTTGTTGTAGTTGTTGTTGTTGCTGTTGCTGTTGTTGCTGTTGTTCCTGCTTCTATTTAAGAGGGAGTTGAGAACAAACTGCGCGCGTGTGTTTGCATATCTGAGCACTTCGATCGCCAAGTGTCGTCCCAGTCGCTGTCGTCGTTGTCCTGACTGTGGCTCTGGTCTTGGTTCTGGTCCTGGCTGTGGTTCTGGTCCTGGTTCTGTGCTGTGGTCCTGACATGGCGCCTCCGTTTGCCGTTTGCGCTGTTTGCTCGATTCGTGACTTGGGGGGCGGCGCCAGGCACTTGACTCCTGTCGGTTGCTGCCAGGACTCCTGGCCACAATCACATCCTTTGTGTGTGTTTGCCTCGTTCGCGTCGCCAAAGCCAGAAGTTTATGGCATGTCGCGCCTTTTGTTGTTGTTAGCATCGATGCCACCCTGCTTCCTCCCTCCATCCCCCTCCCCCTCTCTGGCAAGCCACTGGGCGTGGTGCAGGCCTTATCTTGCATTTGGCTAACATTTTCTTGCTACTTGTTTGTTTGCTTCTGCGATTTTTGATAACTGACATTTGCTGGCGTTCGCCTCAGCTATATAACAAATGGAGCTGAAACGAGAACAGCATTCGGGGGCAAAGGTAATTTCGCTCTGCCCCAAATAATATGTATGTGCAGCACGCAGATTGCCATGCCGATATAAGCAATTGGAGCAGCTGCGCCCAAGTTTCTTCAGATTAACAACCATTTGACAGCGAACCCTCCTGAGAAGTTGGTTTGATTCTCGACAAAAAAAAGCACATAAAATAAATTAATAGAATTCTTGGGGAGCCCGTTAACGCTAATCACCCATAAGTACTTCTTAAATTCTTGATGCTTACAATTTTCATAAACAATTTGAGATATAAGCACATAAAATAACCACTATGATTAAATAGGTTTTTTTTAAATTATTTATTTATTAAAATGCTACTTTTCTGTTATTCATCTGATCTTGCTCAAATTCATTTTAAGAGATTGGTATTCACACTGGATAGATGTAGTTAGGAAAATGGGCGGAAAATTTGGATAATCGACTCCTTTAGTTCGAAACTAGGCTAAGAACACATTTTCAAGGATCTATACAAAAAATCATTCGATGCTTATTGCACCAATTATGCAAAATTCATCCTGCTTGGGTGGTAAGTCGGTGGTAAACTGTGTTATGAAACTTTGCTGTTATCTTTTGATTTGCCTTAAATTTGGTATCAATGCTTGGCGGATAATTGTGCTCAAGGTCAAATATTCAGAATATGTCATTTCGGAAAATCAACTTTTATAACAATTATAAAATTATATATTTGGAATATTCAACCGACTTATCAAAATTATTAACCTTAATTTTTGTTAAATTTCAAAAGTTGAATGCATCAGTTAATTGAAGTGATCGCACATCGATAACAATCTCGATAACAACGTCACGTTTACAGCAGCTTGAGTCGTGAGTTGTTTCTCAGGAGTGAAGTGGGGGGAAAAGAGAAGGACGTGAGTCGGCCAGCAGTAACGGGGCAAAGACATTGACAAGTAAAACATCAGACAAATGAGCGAGCGCGGACCAAAACACCAAAATGCACCAATACAGAGGCTAACACATACACACAAACGCACGCACAGACACACACACACACATGAACTGAGTGGCAGACAGGACCAGGACAGGCAGAGGCAGCCAAGCACTTCACGGCTTAACACCCTAATGTGCAATATTTTTGACTCCCACACACAAACAGACAGACACACACAAACACACAGACACAAACACACATGCGAAATGTATAAAAAGGAAATACAGAAGGCTGGCAAGTCGCTGCCGCCTGCCGCTTCCTTCGGCCCCTCGCAATGCCCAACTGTCGAAGTTGAAGGCGCGACTGCGTTGCCAGCAGCAGCAGCCGCTGCCACTGCCACAGTCGAAGCCACAGCCGCCAAGCGCCACTCACTCAGAAAGCATCGCCAGAGCCGGCCGTTGCTGCTGCCGTCGTCGCTCTCTTCCTTTACGCCATCTCCCTGTGGCAGCAAACGACAATGGCGCTCACACGCACACACGCACACACACAGATACCGCACGGCTGCGGGCGCCACCCACAGCCCAACAGCAACAACAGCCCATTCTCTCGCTCGCTCTCTCTCACTCAATCTCTCGCTCACTCACTCACTCTCGCTCTCGGGAGTGTCAAAGCAGCTGCTGTTGTTGTTGCTGCTTCTTTTTCCTATTTGAAGTTTGGCATTTTTTTCGTCTCGTTTCCTTTTTTTTTATTATTATTATTTTTATACATATATCTGTTTTTTTTTTGCTCATTTTTATTGCGCTTGATCTTTGGCTTATTACCATGTCACGTTGAATGTGAAATGCGAACGCTGCCGGAATACAAAAAGTGCACATACACACACACACACATAAATATATACACATATACAAATACATTCGTATACGATTGGAGCTGTCGTTTTTTTTTTTTGCTCCAATGCGTTAAAACGCCAAAGGGGCGTTGAATTTTTTCTGCTTTTCTGCTGCTGCTGCTGCTGTCGTTGCCGCCGCTGCTTGCTGGCTTTGACAGCGCTAACGACAAAACGCAGGCAGGCAGCAGCAGCAATTGTAGTTATTGTTGTTGTTGTTACGCTTTTGCTTAAACTTGCGCTTTAAACATGAAACAACAACAATATTGAAAATATAAAAGAAAAGTTGCGACCAACAGTTGACAGTCCAAAAGCATTTGACATTTTACCTTGGCAAGGCAACAACTTCAACAGCACACATACACATACAGAGAGACAACAAACACAAACATAAACACACACACACACACACACACACACATATATATACACACAAACACAGAGACAGAAAGACAGGGCTGCGAACGTGAACGTGACTGTAACAACAAGAGCAAAAGCGCCAAATGTCACTTTGAAAAATGCCATTGGTTCGACAAACTTTCTGCCCCAACCAGCAGCAACAATAACAACAAAAACAACAACAACAGCAATAACAACAAAAACAACAAAAAGTAAGCGCTGCTGCTGCGCATCCTCTCTGCTGCTGCTGCAGCGTCAATATGCGAACGCCTCTGCCATGAAACCGAAACCGAAACCAGTTGCTTAGCAACGCCCCCTTCTAACCGCAAACGACGACGTCGACGTAAGCAGCAGCAGCAGCAGCAACAACAACAGCATAAGCAACAACAGCAACAACAACAACAACGACAACACATCAACTGTCGCCGCAACCGATGACTGCGACAAATGTCAGCAACAGACTCCATTGCTATTTTAACAGCAGCAGCAGCAACAGCAACATAGCAGCTAGTCATCTCACTCTAACGCATGCTGCTGTCATGGAGAGGGGAAATTGTTTGCCATTGAGCAAACTGCGCGCTCATATTGTGCGAGTGCATTTGTGTGAGTGAGCGCGCATGCGATTCGTACGATTCGTGCAATGCTCAGGGGTAGGCAGAGCAGACCAGACGACCGAGCAGCGGCAGCGGCAGCAGCAGCAGCAATAGCAGCAGCAGCAGCAGCATCAGGTATCGGACTCGTGGCTATTACTCGACTCGTACTCGTACCGGTTTAGTTTGTGTTTGGCTGTGTTGTCGCCTTGCCTTGCACTGCCATTCGCCACTCGCGCCACTCGCTCTGCCGCCGTCGCAGTCGCAGTCGTCGTCGTTGACGTTGTCGTTGTTGCCACAGCGCCTCGTTGCTATTGCTGTGCTGTGCTGCCGTCGCCGTTTTCAGTTTTTGTTTGACGTTCGCGTGGTGCGCTTGCATGTTGCGGCCCGTTATCGTTATCGACATTGACATCTCGACATCGATACGTATCGTTGCCCGTTTACCCGTTACCGTTGCCCGTTACCCGTTACATTTTCGAGAAGACGTTGCCAAAAACAAAAGCCAAAAAAACACACACGAAAACAAGAAACGATTTTTGAACAGCTGTTCTTGTTTCTACTGCCGCTGCTGCCGCTACCGTTGCCACTGCTCCGTCGCCTTCGCCGCGTTGCGCGTCCTTCTTTCTTTTACTTTTACTATACTATTTGCGATTTCGAATCCGTCGCGTTTGCGTTTCCGTTTTTTTTCGAGCACACAAAAAAGAATTTGTTGCCAAAGTTTTTTTCAAGTGAGTTTCTTGCCAAGGAATACAACAACAAAAGCTGCAACATATATCCAACTTCCTCCTGCTCTCGGCGAATCAAAGTGTCAAGTGGATTACAACAAATAACAACAACAACAAATACAAAAATATAAATAATAAACAACAACAACAACCACTGCAACAGCAACAACTACAAATCAAAATACAAATACAAATACAAAAATCAAAATACAAAATACAAATTTACAAGAAATCAGCTGGCAGCTGTCGCGTGTTTTGCCGCCGGCAGACAACACAGCACACGTGCTCCACATCTCTCCATATCCATCTCTCTCTAACGCATCCTACTCCCTCTTTCTCTCACTCTCTCGCTCGCTCGTTCTGTTTGAGTGGGCGGCTGTATCTGTATCTGTATCTGTGTCTGCGACTGTGTTTTGTGCCTGTGTGCGCGCTTGTCGCGTGCGTGTGTGTGTGTGTGCGTACATTATCATCATCGCGACCATTATCATATCGCCCCCCATCTTCGATATATTCGATAACAAAATTCTCACCGAGGCATCCAAAGCGCCCCTCAGGGCTGTCGCGCTGGCGTCATTTCTGGGCGACGGTTTTGCCGCCCTCGGTAGCCGAGCACCACCCGTCAAGGATCTAATGGCATTCGGCGCGGTCCTGCACACAAATCAGCACAATATAGGTAAGTCTAGCTATATGGTCCTTGGGCTAAGTTCAAGCAACTCTCTGATCAACACTGGGTTGGATTAAGTTGAAGAAATTCAAGTCAATATTGGGTTGGATTAAGTTGAAAAGATACTCTGATCAATACTGCGATAACATTGTTCTACGATTGGGTTAAAAGGCGCAAAAGATTAAGTTGAAGAGATACTCTGGTCAATACTGCGATAAAATTGTTTAACAATGGGTTAAAGTTTGGTCAAAATGGGTTAAATTAAAGAAATTCTCTTAGCAATACTGGGTTGGATTAAGTTGAAGAGATAATCTAATAAATACTGCGATAACGTTGTTGTAACAACGGGTTAAAAGGCGCAAAAGTTTTCCAAAGCCAAGTTTTGGGCAACAATGGGTTACGTTGAAGACCAATATTGGGTTGGATTAAGTTGAAGAGATGCTCTGATCAATACTGCGATAACGTTGTTGTAAGACTGGATTGAAAGGAGCAAAAGGAAGAAACTCTCTTATCAATACTGCAATAACATTGTTTTTATCATGAGTTAAAAGGCGCAAAAGGTTTCCAAAACTTTAACAGCAGTTCCGCGACGTTTCTACAAATAAACTACTGAAAAACATTTCTACAGTTGCGCAAATCTTAAAAGACAATTGTAGAATCGTAAAAACAACCATCTAAAAACGAAGCTAATCTACTCAAATTTCTTTCATTCGTTTTAAAATTAAAATAAAACATCGATATTTTTACATTTGTAATCAATATCAAAGATTCTACATCTTATGAAAGATATAAGAATCTTACAGTTTCATTTTTATCATTCACAATAGTAGATCGGCAGTTTCTAATATCGTATTTATCCATATTCAAAAGTCTCATGAAATTTAAGTTAGTTAACGCTACATTTCATGAAATCTAATAAGAATCTAAAATATTATCTTAATTTCTAGTCCAAATTTGGTTGATTTTTATAATGCTATGATCGCTGTAATTGTTATTTTAAAAACTTTATCCAAAAATGTTTATACCTCAAAAGTTCTTTAACTTTTTATCTTTATAAACTTGCCAAAAACTTTTTCTTCTTCTTATATGATCAGTCTATATATTCCGACAAATTCAACAAAATGCATCTATTTTCTTTAAAAATTGTGTTGTGATTAGCAATATAAAAGCTTCATCTCTTCTTTACTTTGAAGAGATGAAGCTTTTATATTGCTAATTTTATTTTTTATTTCATTATAAACAAAATTGAAAAAAAAATAGTCCTATCCGTCCTTAGCCAATGTTCACCTTTTACTGTAGATGAGGAACATTTGTTCGATAATTTTGATATTTTAAGATACCTTCGGAATATGACTCTTCATACGTACTCTTAATAAACAAACTGTTCTGACAGAATACTTGAAGAAAAACTCAAGTCTAACTTAGTTTCAGTATAATAAAAAAATAGTTTTTTAAATCTTTATCCAATAACTATTGGCTTTTGGTAAATAAACGTAAAAAAATACTTGAAATATTTGCACGTGTGTGCAAAATTGTTGCTTCACAACTTTGAGGGGGCGAGCAAGGGTTAAGTCTTGACTAAGGGAGAGCAAGGGTTAGGTTCTAGAGTCCAAAAATTGTGATTTGGCCTGACAAAAAAGTTTCGTCTTCTTTCGAGTTTTGGGTTAAGCATGAAGCAAAAAGTTTTGCACTTTTGAACTTGCTGCAGGGTCGTCGTATCACACACACTAACCCCACCAACTACCCCCAAACTCGAACTCTACATACAATATATAAAATTCAGAAATCCCAGCACAACCCCCACCCCCCTCCCACCCTCCCGCTGCCCGCTGTACGTTTTTACCCCACTTCGCTGCTGCATGTTGCTGTCTCTTTTCTTGTGCGCCCATTTTGTGTGCGCTTTGCAAGTTTTTGTGTTGTGTTGTGTTGTGTTGTATTTTGTTGTATTTTGTTGTTGTGTTGTGTGTCGCTTGGCAAAAAGTTTTGCTTCGACTTGTCAAAACTTTTCTTGTCGTTTGCTGTTGTTGTTGTTGTTGCTGTTATTATTGTTGTAGTTTTAGTTGTTGTTTGTTTGGTTGCTTTTGTTTCATTTCATTTGCTCTCATGTCAAATTTTCACTTTTGCTGACTGTTTAATGTCAGCCAAAAACTTTTGATTTTGTTGCCCAGTTGACGGCTTTTGTTGCTTCAGCTGCTTCTGCTTTAGCTTCTGGTTTAGCCATTGCTTGTGCTTATTACTTATTGCTATTGCTTTTGCTTTTGCTTTCGCCCAAATGGCCAACAAATTGCGTCAACAAATTTGTAAACCTGCTGATTTGTGCATGCACTTCTCCAAATGGGACTCAAAGCGGCCCATAAAACTGCCGACTTGCAACTTGGCAACTTGGCAACTGCCAACTGACGACTCATAAATAATGCTCGCTCGGACAGGCGTTGCAAGGTGGCTGGCAGGGCGTATGAGGGGGGCAGCTATAGCAGTGGGAGCCTAGCAGCGAGGGGGCGTGCCTGAGGTCCCAGAAGTCAAAAGTCAAAGCTGTCAACGGCACTGACGGTTATGAAGGGGGTTTGGGGAGCGTGAGTGGAGGAGCGGTAGGGGGTAGTGGGCGGTAGCACATAGAACATAGAACAAAGCGCAGCCAAAAGTCATAAAACATTTGCAGCCTGCTTTTTTTTTTGTTGTGTTTTTTAATATCTTGTGGTTGCATCTTTTCAATTTTGTTGTTGCCGTTGCACAGCAGCAACTCCAGCAGCAACTGCAGCAGCAGCAACTGCAGCAGCAGCAGCAGCAGCAGCAGCAACAACAGCAGCAGCAACAATAGCCAAGCAACGCCTTTAACAAAGTTCGCCTGCTGTTCATCAACATTTATGACTGTCCTGAGCTAAAGTTGATGATGATGATGATGATGATGCTGATGTTGTTGATGTTGTTGATGTTGTTGATGTTGTTGCTGAGAGGCATGCTGCGGAGAGGGGGGAGGCATGTTGGCTCTAGCCAGCTAGCTGACTAACTGCCTGGAAGCATTCAGCTGCCACAGGCCATGCAACAATATTTGCAGCCTAATGTTGCTGCTGTTGGAGTTTGCTGTTGTTGCTGTTGCTGCTGTTGTTGCTGTTGTTGCCGTTGTTGCCGTTGCTGTTGCCGTTGCCTGATCTGGCATACAACGTCAATGCAGTTCCAAGTACTTCAACATTTTTTATGCGCCATTTTCTTCATCATTTTTACGGTCAACAGTTGCTCAAGTCGCTTTACGAGCAGCAGCACCAACAGCAGCAACTATTGCTTGTAGAATAGACAAAAAGCTGCTGTCTTGCGTCAGTTCTATGGCTTTTTTGTTTAGCTGCATTGATTTATTGAACAAAAAGCGTAGCCGGCAGCTGCTGCCGCGTTTAGCCTGAAGAATTGCACTTGGCTTATTTTGATGAGGGGGTTGCTGGCATGGAAGTTAAACGATAGAAAGGGGGGCTGCTTGGTAAGGGGCAACTATAAATTAGCTAGCATAATGAGCCGTTGAGATGCAAAATAAAAACTCTCAGCTTGCAATTCTACACTGGGTGGCCAGTTTGTTATGAAAACACAAAAAAAAAAAAAAGAGTTAGTTAAAGTTCTTGTGTGGCATCACAAATGAGTTTTAATCGTTAATAGTTTTGATAGAAATTTTAATAGAAAACATGTTTCTACCAAAGCTGCAAGTGAATCTTTTCGAAACTTTTATCAAAACGACTTTTCAAAACAGAAGCCAAACCAAAGTCATTTCCATTCTGTTGGAAATTGTCAAGTTTCGAGCGGCATTATTTTATTTTGAATCAAGGTTTGAAACAAATCTACAATTCAAGCATTCTTTTAAGACTTGATTAACGAACCAAACGCAGAGATCTCACTTTGATTCGAGCCTGGAACCGAACTGCTGAAGAAGTTTTCGAATTTGCTTAGAATTCTTAAATAGTTTCAGCTAAGAATTGCTTAATTTCGTTGCTTAGCCTTAGAAATCGTTTGTAATTTAAAAATCATGGCTTATATGTCAGAATCGGATGAATCGGATTACTATATAACATGATATATGATATCTGGCATATATGCCATAGCAACAATCGGTTGAGAATTTTGATTTCTAAGATAACTTGATTAAACTCATTAATTCGTAGTGATAGCATTATCAAAACCGGACCACTATATCTTATAGGAACAATCGCCTTAAAAATGAGATTGTAATTGTCAGCACGTTCTTGCATGTTGACCAATTTTCATCAAAATTGGACCACTATATATTATAATACAGCTGACATTGGAACAATCAGTTGAAAAATTAGTTTTTGTATATAAATCTTTTTTATTCCTCCAACATTCTTAACAAAATTAATATATTCCGCGTTTTGCTATATTCTTGTCAAGCTGACCAAATTTTACCAAAATCAAGCGACTCTATCATATAGCTGTCATAGGAACAATAGCTTAAAAATTAAGTTTTCTTAAGAACAACTTTTCGTCATGTTGAAAAAAATAGTAACTTATCAAAAAATTGCTGTTGATATTTTCAATAAAAACGACTGTATAAAAAAAGACGCGATATCAAATTATTCAGGCTGTTTCTTATTCCAATAACTTTTTATTCCAAATCGTTTTCGATTTTGTCCTCTTTCTGTTTTCAAAGCAAATAGTAATCATTGTTCGTTTGAATGCTGCACAATTCCTTCTGAAACCGGAATTGCCAAAGATATTCGAACACTTTTGATAGTTATTTGATTTAGCTGTTAACTTTTGATTCTTAATTAGGGTATATCAACAATCGACTACTTGAGTATCCTTGTAAATCATTTAAGATCAGCAAGCCAGACAGTTGCTCACTGCCAGAGTTGTTATAGGGTAGCCAACAGCTACCGATCTTGGCCATATTGTAAATAAGGGCTTAGCTGAAATTATTATTTGCCGATTGCCGATTGTCAGAAATTGAATATCTCTGGCTGCCTACAATTCTACAAAACTTTAAGTCTTTCGAGTTTCTCTCTCTCTTTTCGCTCTCTGCCATGCCCATATGCAAGTTATGGGGCCCCCAACCGTTGGGAACTTTTCCATTTTGTGCAGGCGGCCCCAAACAGTTGCCTGGATCAAGGGGGGAACGTGTAGGGGCATAAGAATGGGGCCTGGCTTGGCCTATGCCATGACATGGCCACATAGGACGACGCTTTGGGGCCAACGTCGTCGCCTGTCTGACAATATATACTATATATATATATACTATATATATATATATATATATATATATATATATATTTTCTTCTTTTTTTGCAGTTTAGCTTGAAGCTGAAATAGTAATTCACATTGAATGGCTTTGGTGTTGTGTTGTTGCTTTTGGTGTTCTGGTTTCAGTGCTCTCTGTGGTCTCTTTTATGATTTCTTAGCCGTTTTACGATTATTTTAAAGCTGTCAATAGTCAACGTGTGAGATAATTTATACGCCATAAATTTCAGTGCAAGCAACTCGAGCTCCACAGCTCGACTTCGACTTCGACAGCGATTTCGAGTTCGACTTCGAGAACGACATCAACATCGACATCGAAAACAGAACAAGAAATAACTTCTACATGCCGAAGTTAAATACTCTTGCAACAACGTTTTTAAAACAGCATTTTCCAAAAAAAAATTGATAGAAATACAAAATTGTAGTAAACAAATTGGTGATATTGACTTTGAAAACTACGGCTGCAAATCGGTGTTGAACCGAATCGGTTCGAACTCGGAATTCCGATTTCTTATGATTTAAACTGAACCTAGAACCTAATCCGCAGTTCAAAATACAGTCGAACCCTTACCCGAACCGAACCCTTTTATAGTTATTCTTAGCATTCGTTTCAGGGAATGTGAAAACTCTATGCCAGCATCTCAAAAATTAACTGGTATAATTTTTTTATTATCATCTATTACAATAAACTTGAATTATCGACCCAAGAATTTACATTAAGCATTTAATGTTTTATTAAAAAACATATGCTTTACCCTACTTTAGTATGTACAATTGTGTGTGCTTAATTTAATTTAATTTCGTAGTTCAAAAAAGCAAACAAAAGTTTTGATTTATAAATGTCATGCAATTTTAAGAACCTCTGTTCGAACCAAAATCTGGCTTCATGGATCTCAAAAACATGGTTCACGAACCGAACCTAAAAATCAAACTTTTATTCGAACTGTAACTGAACAGCAGACAATCATTTTGTACCATGGTTTCAATGATTATTGATCGATTATTGATTGCAATCGGTAGCCTATCGATTAATTGTGTACAATAAATTGATCAATCGATGCGTGAACAACGTGAAGAAATAAGGTTTTTTTAATTTTCAATAAAACTCAAAATAAATTTAAGCTAAATTGATTTTGATTATTAAAAAACACATAAATGTTTGATTGACCAGAAATCACAGTCGAAATCAAATTAGATACACACAAAAATAAGTTAAAAATGAATTTTGAAAAATATTGATGATCGATAAATGCATCGACTTCGAGTACTCATGTTAAAAATATCGATTAAAATGTTTAATCCAATTTTTTTTTACAGCCCTAATACATATAGTTTATGGAAACGCAACCGCTTCTCTGCATGCGTTACACATTTGTTGACAAATTAATAATACCCTATGCAAGTGTATAAAATACAAAATAAAAGCTCAGACAGTTTTCAGCGGAAAGTCCACGAATGGATTCACTAGTTGCCACCAATAAACAGCGGGGAGTGGGTCGACGAGGGGCTAGCAACATCATCAACAGGTTCTATTGCGCTTTTTGTTGTTGAGTTATCGTTATTGTTGTTGTTATTGTTGTTGTTGCTATTGTTGTTGTTGTCTGTGACCATTTTGGTTGGCCCACAATTCATTTGTGTAGCTTATCGCCTTTTTGGCTTGATTTACTGCCTCGACAACAACAACAACAACAACAACGACTAAAACCACAACAACAACAACAAGAACAGAAGTAACCTCAACAAAGGCAACAACCAATGCAGTCAACAGGTTGTTTTCTACTCTTGACATGAGGAATAATATATCATAAAACTGGGCAAGCAAAAGCTAAAACTACAACAGTATTTAGCTGCATATCAAAATAATACTAAATTGCTTTGGTTTATTAATTATAATTTAAAAAGCAAAGTTTTCTAAATTTTACTTTTTTTAGTTTTATTTATTTAAGTTAACATTTATGTGTGTGTGTTTTTTTTTAACTCTTCCGCTTTGTTGTCTGTTTGTTAGCTGTATCTGAAAACGGTAGCCAAAGCCTCAGGAATTGATTTATAAGCTAAAGATTCGCAAAGCAGAGAGAATAAAAAACATCAACAACATCAACAACAGCAACAACAACAACAACAACAAAACCCATAAACAATAAAAACTACCAATAAAAACGAGCAACAATTTGTAGCCAGTTTCCAATTGAGCCACTTGACGCGCTCTCACGCAGTCGCTGTCGCTGCCGCTGCCGCCGTCGCAGTCGCAGTCAAAGCCGCAGTCGCAGTCGCTACACGGGGGGAGTGGTAATGACCTTTAACCCAATGTCCAAGTCGTAGTCGAAGTCAGGACTGGACCCGGCACTTCTTGGTCTTGCTCTTGTCTTCGGTTTGTTCGCTCTGCTCGTTCGGCTGGAACCAACGCGAACCACAAGAAAAACGATCGCGCCGCAGATGACCGCAGCTAAATGCGATTAGTTCCGAGTGCTCCGACAGCAGCCGCAGCAGCAGCAACAGCACCAACAACAACAGCAACAACTGCAAAAGAATAGCAGCGGCAGCAGCCACCCGACACAGTTGTCAATTGCAATATGAAAATGAAGTTGTGCTGAAAGGTTCACTTTTTCAATTTTAATACTGAAATCAAGTTAAGCAATTGAGCAAGGATAAGGTTTTTATTAAGATAAAGTATAAGAATTTGTCATTAATAATAAAATTGAGAAGAAAACGTTTAAAAATTATCAGGTCTGTTCAACAAATCGATTCCGATCAAAGTTGTCGAAATCGAAATGAAAAACACAGCTGTATATAATTAACTAACAAACTTATTGTTATTATTTAAATTAAAATATGGCACACCGGAGGTCCTGTTCTATATTTGCCTAACATTGTTATTGCATAAGTAAGTTAGTTAACTATATACAGCTCACTTAAGATGTTTGATTTGTAAAAATGCGGAATGACTTTAGGTGGAAATTTGGATAAGCAAAAATGGGGATATATCTGTAATAATGCTGGCTTAAATACTATTATTTGTAGAGTAGTCTCGTTTTGTAAAAGTAACAGCATAAAATATGTTTTAAGTCACAAAAATGCAGCTTTTTAACAAATTTCTAAATGTAAAAGATTATTCGAATAGCTACAATACAATATCAAAGGTCAGGCCATTAAACTTAAGATGCGTTAATATTAGACTCTAAAACTGTGGACAGTTAAAAGCAAATAAAATATTTATTGATTTGGCTTACACTTCTTTTAGCTTAAGTGATGACGTTTTGTGAAAAGAAGAAGGATAACTTAAGTGGACTTACTATCCTTTCAATATGATATGTCTATAAATAAAGGATATTAATATGGAATTCAGTATTTTTGATGAATTCTCTTGAAATAATGAAAATGACTATGTACACTTTTGGCAATATCTATAAATATCGTAAGATTTATAACATTTTTGCTGGGTGTATGTGCTTGAATGTGTCTGCTGCTCTATACTCACAGTGTGTGTGTGCGTGTGCGTGTGTGTGTTTGGGCTACAGCTACACACAGCAAGTGAAGTGAAGCGTTGCAGACGGTGCGGGCGTCTCTGCCGTGTCGGGCCCATATCATCAATAACCGAAAAAAACACGCTCAACATAATGATGCGTGTAATGTTGCTGCTGTCGCTGGTTGCTAGTTGCTAGTTGCTAGTTGCTGGTTGCTGTTGTGCTGATCGCAACGGCAACTGCAACACCTTCGCCCCAGCGCTGTGTGTCTCCATCTCCAACTTCATCTCCGACTTCAACTCCATCTATATTTCCAATTCTACCATTTCCTCTCTCTCTCTCACTCTGTCTGTCTGTCTGTCTATCTCTCTTTGATTCTTTCTCTCCATGCCTATCCTTGGCTCATCTTCATCTTAATGAATCTCACAGTCGTCTCAGCAATCGCCTCTCACCGCGTTTTGTCTGCTGCCGCTTCGATCTCAATGAGCGGCAATTTGTTATGCGTTTTTATTGTGCGTTTATTAATTTGATTATGGCTGCATTTTAAACTCAACTCGGCGGCAAATGGTATTTATAGGCATATTGTTGCCTGCTTGACAACATGTTGCCAATGTTGCTGTTGACACGCCGGCAACATGTTGCAGGCGCCTTCACACCAGCAACAACAGCAACAACTTAAGGCACGTTTTTACTTTTTAATGCTCATATGCAAATTAATTAATCAAAATCGCGCTCATACACGTGTCGTGGTTGTTATTTTTTTTATTGTTGTTGCTTTTGTTGGCAGACCATTTGCGGCAAAACATCAAAACGCAGCGCAAACAAAATACATACATATATATATATATATATATAAAGAAGAAGCAGCGGGCGGCAACGCCGTCGTCGTCATTTAAGAGCAGCGTAAATGTGAAATTTGTTTGCCAACGAACCACATCGAATTGCACCGTTAACGAATAGTTGTTCGAGCAAAAACCAAACCGAACCCAACCGAACCGAACCAACCTAAGCTAAACCGAACCATTATTAAAACCGTTGTGCTTAGGAAGCTTTCAACTGCCAAACCTTGAACCGAACCATTCTTTTTTCTTTTTGATTTGTTTAGCTAAACTTTCTTTTGAAAAGTTTTCCAAATTTTAAGAATTCTAAATAATATTTTACTTTTTTAAAGCTACAGCATATTGGCTTTTAAAAATTTCATGCTCACAAGCAAATTTATTTGATACAATTGCAAAATTTAGATTTTGTTTTTATTACAATTTCAGCAGTAGCTTATTTAACTAAGCACATAACTTTTCTATAGATTCATAAGCATTAAATCAAATAGTTCTAAGTGAAGTCTGTGAAAATGTTTATGTTTGATAGGGTTTAACAAACTTTCCATTTTGATTCCAAAATGAAAAGGCTTCTGTATTTTTATACCCTTGCAGCGGGTATTATAATTTTGTCACGAAATGTGTAACGCATTGAAGAAGAATACTCTAGTCAAGTGTGCCTGACTTCGAGACACCCTGCTCGCAGCTTGCATTTCAAGCAGTTCAGCGGCAATGCAAGCAAGCAGAGCAATTTACTTTTCCAGTGCATGTAAAACTGTTGATTCTGCCTGCTGAGATGCGTGAAATAGATTCTTCAACAACTTTGGTGTTTGCCATTCGATCGTAATGAAATTTACGCAGCTGCACAACATTGATTTAAAATATATGTTTACGCAAAAAAAAAGTACCCGAAATTTGAAATAAACTTGATCTGCGTATGGTATACATAAACCTATTCGCCAAGTTTGGTGTCTCTAGCTCTTATAGTCTACGAGATCTGTGTGTTCATACGGACAGACGGACATGGCTATATCGACTCGGCTGTTGATGCTGATCCAGAATGTATATAGTTTTTATATTCGGAAATGCCTGCTTCTGCCTGTTACATACATTTGCAGTACTTTACAAATCCCTTTTTCCCATTTTTAATGTAAGGGAGTAAAAAAATAAAAATTAAGTAAAAGTATATTTTATATATTTAAGTGGCTTTCGATGCAACCCTAATAAATTGTTAGTAAATTCTGTCTATATGCTGATTCTTAAGATACCTAGAGATATTAGACAGAGGTGTTACGGGAACCTTTCCTAAACCAGTTGCAACTCTTAGGTGTCATAGATCCTGAAAGATCTGTAAAGTTGATCATTCGAAATAATAATGAGATCATTATTCTACATACTTTTTCATAGAGATAGAGCTTTTTAAAAAATGTATAATTATGGTATAATACCTGCTATTCGATAATATTTGCATTATTCCATTTGTTGTATAAACTTGGCATAGATAGTTCCATCTGCGTATCTATCTCAGTAAATTGATCAGATTTTTGACCACAATTCGACTCTACAAGAAATGGCACTTAGTGGATTCCATGTTTGGTTGAAATAATATTTTGGATGATTCGGTTAAAAATAAAAAGACAGCGAAGATAGCGGAGACAGCGAAGATAGTGGAGGCACCGAAGACGTTGAAGACACCAAAGATACCAGCGACAGCGAAGATGACGAAATGAAATAATAAAATAAATAATAAAAAAACAATAAAATATAAATAACATAGAAAGAAAATCGGTGTTGTGTTGCCGACAAGAACTGAGAAGTAAAAGTATGGATTTCAGTTCACATTCAAGACCTACTGCGACAAATTTTTTGAATAATTCAAGGCTTGCTAGAAAAAACTTATATATTCGTGATCAGCATCAACAGCCGAGTCATGTCCGTAATATCCGTCTGTCTGTCTGTCTGTCCGTTTATATGCGAACTTGTCCCTCAGTTTTAGAGCTATCTTGATGAAACTTGGCACAGATGGTTCTTCTTTCTGCAGGTAGTATCTATAGTTGAATTGGCCAGATCGGTCCACTATAACATATAGCTGACATAAAATAAGTTTTTGTATGAACAACTTTTTTGTTTTTCAAGATAACGCAACCGAACTCACTATGTCTAAGTTTTAACACTATCCACATATTTGGACAAAATGTAATGTGCATCGATATATATTTTCGGCACGCCGAAGATAACATTTCTTTTTTCTTGGACTTTATTAAACTTATATCATAAAGAGCTATCAAAGTAAAACATTAAATTTGTATGCTGAACATATCTCTAAGCTGTCGTGTTTCCATTTCGCAATACTTTTCATTTCAAACAACGGCTTAAACCCTTTTCTTAACGAAATATCAAATGTTGCTCATTTTTAAAATGTACTTTCTTAAATCTGTTATTGAGACATGAATCGAATATGGCAACAGACTTGATTATTTCTAAAATAAAATAAGGAGCATTTCCATAAACAAAGCAAATAAAAATACATTTTTTGTTTATAAGAAATTGACTTGTGCTTATGAAACACTGAAAGCTTCATAGAAATATGAAAAGTGAATAAACAGTTTGAATGTGTGTTATCTCTGGATATGAACTCTGGAATCTGAAATTTGAAATGTGAAACCTCTCGCATAGGATCAGACCATTTAACGGGTGCTGCAGCACTCGTAGATTTTTATTGTCACCGAGGGAAGATTTACTGCTGCTGCTGCTGCTGAAGCTGATGCTGATGCTGATGCTGGTTGCCGATAAGCGTCGTCGTCAGTTGACTTTGCCACCCCAAACATTGGCCAGCCTGCCGCGGGTGGGGGGCTTGCTTGCTACGTGCAGTCGCATTCAAGGTTAATGCTTTGTCACAAAATTGCTCAACTGAACCCGAGATACAACGATAAGAAATGTTCTGTTTTCAGTATTTTCCTGACTTTCCTGGCTTTCCTCTTTTCAGTTTTCGTTCGTCTTCTACAATTTTTTTTGGGCTGTTTGACTTTGGGGCGAAAGTCAGCAAAGCGAATACCAAAATCGGAGCAGCGCATAAATTGCGCTTATCGCGGACTATGCGGCAGCTTATGAAGCTAATGGCTCAAAGGGGCAGCAACAGTGACAAAGGGCGGAGGGCGGGTGTTTGAGATTGAGGTTGAGATTGTTGGTGTTGCAGGCAGAGGGTGGTTCGTTCAACTTTGGCCAACAAGTTTTGTGGTCTGAGGCTGTCAAAATTACATAACAAATTTCCACATGTTCTATAATATTTATTGCATTTATTGCTGCAGTTGTGTGAAGTGCGAGGGGGGGAGGTGAATTAAACACAGTTTAAAGCAATAAATTTACAGAATTAATGGCAAAACCAATTAAAAGACATTGATAGCCAAACAAAATGCACACAAACACACTTACATCCATACATATTTAGCTATATAATAGATTCAAAGGCTGAGAAGAGATCATCATATAATTATAATATGCATAATATTATGCTACCAAGAAAATGACCTGCAACGTTTGTTGGTTAGTTAGCAAATCAAAGCAAATTGCAATCGCATCTGGCATCTGGCATCGAGCAATTCACAATTTCCAATTGCAATTGAAAATTTTGCCCAAATTGCTATTTTAAGTTGAGAGTTTGAGTTTAAGTTTGGGTTGTGGGTTTTGGGCTTGGGCCATACGCTTTATTTGGCACAAAACTTTAAACCTTTAATCGCATTAAACGCTGCCAACGTCACTGAGCAAAGTGCTTTAGAAAGAAAGAGGCAGATAGTAAGAGTGAGAGCGAGAGAGATTCGAGGGGGGAAAGGCAAGTGTATGTGTGTGTGTGTGTGTGTGTATGCGATTTAAAATATTGAAAAATGCAAATTTACAAATACATAAATTTTAAATGAATGAGCCAACACCAAAAGCATTTAAAATCAATCAATGAAGCAGCAAGCTGCTACAGCAACAACAACAACAACAAAAACTTATTTTTTTCTACAAAAAACACAAAAGCCATATAGTAGCTATATAGCCTTTTATATATATAGATATATGTATACTTGATAAGCCAATAGGCAATGTCAAAGCGACCCCAACAGCCACATCAAATGTTGTAGGCTTCAACCACATCACACACACATATGTGTGTGTGTGTGTGTGTGTATCTGTGTGTGGAATAAGGTGTGTTAAGGGTTTTTACAGTACTAGTGGCACTCCATTCATATTAACAAAATAAACAAGCCTACGTCAACGCAAACGTTATCCGCACCACAACATGCCCTTGATCAGGGGTAGTGGATGCGGGGCAGGCTGCAGAGGGGGGGTCAGCTCTTCTGCCCCCTCGCGACACGTCGACATTGCTTTTTGTGGTAAACTCATTCGGTTTTGCGTCACAGTTATTGCATATTTACATATTTTTGCCATATTCTTTGTATTGTTTTTTAACTAAAATTAGAGTTCTAGAATTTTTATGAAATTTCGCTGAAAAACACAACTGTTATGCCAGCTGCAATACAAATAAATATCAATTATAATTGTGAATAAACGTTTGTTAAATCACATTTAGACAAATGTTTAAAATTTAAACTGTTCAGGAAAGGATTTAAATATGTAAGTACAAATTCCGAATTCAAATTGAAATAATTAAACGATGTAAGTTAATAACTCTTGTATCAAATTTCATAAAGTTGTCTTAAAACAAGTAAGAACGTTGCAGTTGGGTTCTCCCGACAGAGATATACTCTGTTTTCTGTACGCTTAATGAACTAAATTTTTGTTAAGACTACTCATATACTTATAAACTGTCCTTAAACTTAGATAAAGTGAGTTTGGCTGAGTTATCTTGGCAGCTATAAGAAATAGTCGTCCGATTTTGATGAAATGTTGTCAGCATGTATAAACGGTTGTCAAGCTTAGGTAAAGTGAGTTTGGTTGAGTTTTCTTGAAAAACAACAAAAGTTTTTCATGCAAAAACTTATTATTCAACCGATCGTTCCTGTGGCAACTATATGTTATAGTCCGATCCGATCTGGCCGGTCTTAACACTTTGTCTGCCTACGGTATATACCAACATGTGTCCCAAGTTTGTTTGCTCTAATTTCAAAACTGTGGAAAAAACTGCGATCATACAGACGGACGGACGGACGGACGTTTCACAAACCCAAAACACTCTTTCTTCTTTTTTTTTCAAAAAAAATTTAAAAAAATAGTATAAAAACGATTTCAAGCTATAAGCTATAGGATAAAGATGTCTGATTTTGAACGCTTTTCGGTTGAGAAATTGTGAAATTTACAAATTCGTAAAATACTTGCGTACTTAAATGCAATCGCTCCATGGTTTCTTTAGCAAATAAACATTTATAAGACTTTTCATTAAAAAGTAGGCATAACTTTTCAAAAGTGTATAGAAAAACCTGCACTCTATGTCAACTGAAATTGTCTACCTGCTCAAAAGTATATAATATATATATATACGTATATATATATGAACTTATTGAAACACGCTCAGCGAGTTGTGAAAATCTTGTCTTGTCTATTAAAGTGACGAAACTATTGTCTTAAAATACTACAATTGGCATTAATTTGAATAAATTTTTTGAGTTTTTACATGCATTTAACACATTTAGTCAGCTTTGGTTCAAGATTTAGTTTCTGCCGGAACATCTTAAGCAACAGAAATGAAAAAGCCATAAAAAAATATCAAAGTTTAGTTGAAATGCCTTTGCCTAGGGGCTGTTAAGCATAAAAGGCAAGGCAACAATCGTGGTGAGAGGTGGGGGAGTGCAAAACAGGGTGGATGGAAAAGTGTCCAGTTCAGTTCAGGCCAGGAACAGAACAAAATAAGCAAGGACAGGACTGGAGCACATCACTCATACGCTAAGGCTTATCATTGGCTATCTGTCTGCTGACAAACGCAAAGAGCAACAACAGCTGAACGTTGACGAGGACAAGAACGAGAACGGGTAGCAGGAGCAGGAGCAGGACGAGAAAGAGGACGAAAAACGCGACACGAACGGAAGGCGAGACGAGACACGAGAATTCGAGAGCTGTGAGCCGAGTGGGTGAAAAGTGAACCACCCAAATGGCGAACTCTCTCATACACACACACACACACACACGCACACGTACACACACACACACAGGCTGACACTCATTCTCACTATGATATAAAAAACTCTCGAGCCTATAAAAATCTGTGTGCGTCCTGACGACAATGTTGATGACGATGGCAGCCAGACTGATGATGACCATGAAGATGAGCACGAGAAAATGGAAAATGTGTTTGGGTTGGATATTGCGATTGAGATGAGGACTTGAGCTTGGCCATGGTTATGGTAATGACAGTGGAAATGGAAATGTTAATGACCGAACTGATTGAGCAACAATGCTACAAAACAAATACAACAAACAACAATAAACAATAAGCAATAAGCAGCTTTTGACAGTTGCAAAAATGTTCCAAAAAGAAATAAAAACTGGACATGCAACCTGCTGAGCATCCAGCAACTCTTAGGAAAATGCTGCACAACAGCGTAAACAAAAAAGAAAAGAAAATGGTAACGTCAATGCCAAGTAAAGAATTTGCACTGTCTCTGTTTTTGTCTCTGTCTCTTTCGCTGTCTCCGTCTCTGTCACTGTCACTGTCTCTTTGTTTGCCGGCCTTTCCCTGCGCCATGTCTCACATTCACATTTTGCAACGCAACATGAATTTTAATACAAAGCAGCAATAACAACAACAACAACAGCAACAAGAAAACAAACTTGTTCGTGTATTGGATAGTCAGAGGGGCTAAGGGGTGCGCTGGGCAGGGGCGGTGGCAAGACGCTTGGATGGGCATGGCCAGATATAAGGCAACTGATAGGCAAAGAGCGATAGCTGCAGATACTTTTATTTTATGTTATTTTACTTTTTGTGTGTGTGTGTTTTTTTGTTGTGCCTTGGCACAGGATTCGTCAAGAGTGGGCAAGGGGGCTAAAGGGGTTGGGCTGTGTTGTAGCCGCCTCTGGTTTTGGTTTTGGTTTTGATTTTCGAAATACTATAATGGCAAAGTAAACAGAATCGCGACGCGAACGACGGCAATGGCTTCTGGCTGCCGCCGCCTTCTTCTTCACAGAGCCTGACTTTGGCTGCTACCCCAGCTACCCACCTAACCACCTCCCCAACACACACACACACACATACATACATATGCGAACAAAGCCGAGCCACTTTCATGTCGCTCTGTGCGCTTGTGTGTATCTAGCAGATACTTTATATGCATGAGTTACAGAAAAAGAGGCGTATTTTGTATCTTGTGTGCGCATAAAATAAAAGCAGCTACAACATCAACAACAACAAGCAACAAAAACAACAACAGGCAAGTTTGTCTATAGCAAAATATAAATACAAAATTTACATGACTAAAATGGCTGAAACGCATTCAAAGCAAAAATACTGCAAAGACAAAAGCGAGAAGGCGCTACTGCCCAAGAAAGGGATGCAGCATTTAAAGAACAACAATGTACAATCCAATTCCTTAAGCATTTTTCTTGTTGTGGAAGTAACAGAAACATTTCTACCAAAGATATAAAGTAAATGATATTTGAATACAATTTTGTATTAATAATAAATGTAATCAGGTCTGTTACCAAATTACTAGCTGTTCTCAATTCCGTATATCGATGATAAATTTGGTTTACAAAATTAAAAAGTCATATAACATTCTTGATTTAAGATTAATATTCAATTGAATATTAGTTATTTTTCAAAAAGAGCAATTTTAAATGGATTCAAGAGTCTTACTTATTATTAGAAACAAACAAGTTAAAAGCCTGTTTTCCACCCACTTTCAGCCAAATTTTCCGAAAAATTCGTATGCAGTTATTAATGAATTTTTTGTTTAGATTATTTAAAATGAGTTTGAAGCTGATCGGATGATAAACAAATAAGTTTTATACAACGGTTTTCCGCGAATTCTCAACATTTCCCGACCGAATTTTCCAAAATTCGATCATAGTACGCACTTTCAGCATAATACGAAACTACTGTGAAAAATTTAGCCTACTAGCTCTTAAGGTGTGGGCTGTGCGACAATTGTAAATCAGTCAGTCAGTCAGTCAGCATGAACACTTTAACATATATGTATACATATATATATATATATATATATATATATTGTTGTAGGATTGAATCCTGGAGATTCACGCGTCGAAATTCTAAATGGGAATTAAAATTGTCTCCAACAAACTATTTTTAGACAGAATTGCTTTTCAAGTATATTTCTAAAGACAGAATCAGGGCAATTAAAAGTATATTTCAACTTTGTACGAAATATTTTAAGGTTATATTTGGTAGTACATAATTCTAAAGGATAATATTCAATATTATTTAACTCAATTGTTATAATTTGAAACACTAAACTAAATTAGCGCATTTCAAGTTGCATTCAAAATCAAAGCAATTTCGATGCTGATAAACTTAATTTTCCAAAAATAGCTATATTTTTATTTTATTTTGTTTTGGCTGTCAATTTTTGAAATTTGTGGGCTAAGTTTATGGCCAGTTTGAGGCAATACGCTCGAGTCAAGTCATTAATATTCAATATTTTGCGCTAATATCGCAACTAATTATGTAATTAAAATGTTAACAAGTTTAACGCGAGCAGCAAAAAACAAAAAAAAAAAAAATTAAATAAAAAATGCCACAGAAATAGGTGTTAAGTTCATATTAATATTTCAAGCGTATTAAATAACCACAAACAACAACAACAACAACAACAACAATGAGTTCGACGATGACGAACTTTGCCCTCAGAACGCGAAACGCAACATTTAATATTCTTTATGGATTTTGTTTCTACATTTATGTAGAAATTTACATATTGGCCTGGATCGCCAGACTGTGTGTTCTTAAGGCAGCCTATGTGTATGTGTATGTGTGTGTATTTACGTGTGTGTGTGTGTGTGTTTGAGTTACTAATATGTCAGCCAACAAGCATAGCCCTAACCGAAAGCGCTGTTGAATGTAATCAAAATGTCAAATCAGGCGCAACGAATCGCATTAAAAATAGCAGCACAAGTAGCCAAGTAGCCGCCGCAGAACCGACTTGGGAAATAAAAAAAGAGAGGTAAGGGGCAAGGAAAAGTGTCAGCGAAAGGGGAGTTAATGAAAAGTCTGCTTAAGATGAGAAAATAGCTGCAGACAGCGAGCAATCAGTAAATGAGCCCTGAGAATACTTTTGCAGAGCAGAAGCGATGGTTGGCAGGAAAAAGTTAATTACAATTTAAAAGAAAACTATCGATATTATTGCAATAAATATCGATATAAGTTTGAGCAAAAAAAGCAGCATAAATATAAAAATTAAACAATTTGACTAACTTGCCATTCAAAACAAAAAAGTTATCAACATTGTTGATTTTTGTTGACAGGTATTTGTTGAATTTGTAAAATACCTATCAAATCGATAGTAAAAGACATATTTTTTAGATTTTCAATAAAAATCGATGTGTATTTATAATGAATTAGCTTTGTTCCATTTGAAAAACTAACTTAACATTAATCTCAAAATATGGGTAAAAGATATCGATGCTTGCCACAAATGAAAACTATCGTTTTTATCGATATTTTTTAGATTTGTTTGGAATTTAGCACTATCTAAATGATCTTTGTAAAAGTATAAAAGCTGTCTAAAAACAAGCTTGGTCGTACCTAAATTGTGACCGTAATATACTTATATATTTTGAACCCGAATCGGAAACAAATATTCTTGAAAGAAAACCAATAAAGTTTGAAAAAAATGTTATTAATTTAAAATGTATTGCTGTTTGGTTAAAAAAATACTCTGCTAGGCTGAGAAACATAAGAAAGAACTTTATTTGAACATCTGTTTTTAAAAATTTAGTTCTGAAATGCGTCTTTTGGGAATTGCCGTACTTATGACACTGATTGGACTTGATTTAAGAGCGGAGTTTTTCATTTTTTTCGCTCTGTATAGATAATGAAATTTATTTCTTACATTCTTCATCGATCAATTTTCGGTCTATCGAACCCTCTGCAAAACTTCCACCAGAAACTTTAAACATTCACTGCATCATTTAAATGCAATGCATGTGAATTCTTAAATGGCCTTAAAATTGCTCTAATTCCAAATGCAATTCGAAAACTCATCAAACTCTTCACTCGTCCTTCTAAATGCGCACTCAGTTTCCAGCAAAAAAGAAAAACTGCATGCAGATTAAAGAAGGCGCCTTAAGAGACATTTTGGCTAATCCTTTTAGATAGCAGTTGAAGCTGAAGTTGAGTTCTTGAGCAAAATGTGCTCATTAGCATTTGCAACTGGCCAAAAAAAACTCAACCCAAACACAAAAACAAAAAAAAATATGTCAGTGCAGCTAAACTCTAGCTACTACTGGAAAATGGCATTACGTATACGCTGCATATGCCAAAAAAAGAAAAAGAGTCTTCTTCCTCTTCCGCAGCTTCATTCTCTTTTATGCTTTGCTTGCCATTTCTGTTTTTCTTATTTTTCTTTTTCTTTTATTTTCCTTTTTTTATTTTGTATTTTGTGTGCTGTTGCCTGCATTTCCATTTGGACTTTTGCATAAGATTTGCTTGAGTTTTGGTACAAAAAGAAATGAAAAAAAAAGAAAAACAAATGAGAGAAAAAAAATGATTACGATTGAGCGACGGCTGCTGCCGGTTTGGATTTTACTTCTTGTGGCTTTAACATTTTAGTCACGTTTTATAGGGGGCCTGACGGGTTGGCGGTGGCTTCAAGACGCATGAGGGCTGCTGGGGGGATTTTATAAAGGCGTAACCAACATGGCGCAGAGAGGCAGCAGCAGCAGCAGGCAGCAGGCAGCTGGCAGCACAAGTGCTTTTTGGCAAGTTGCAACAAAAAGTTGAAGCTGATTTTTTAGCGCTGATGTCGAATGAATTTTTCACAGTCCGCAACGAAGCTGAGCAAAAAAAAGTTGTTGATGATAGTTGTTGCTGTTGTTGTTGTGATTGTTGTTGTATATTTATATTGTTTTGGCCATGCAGCTGCTGCTGCTGCGACTGCTGCTGCTGCTTCGACTGCTGCTGCTGCTTCGACTGCTGTTGCTGCTGCTATCGTCCATCCATGGTTGCCTCTTTCAGTTCGTTTTGTTTTGTTTTTGGGTTGGCCTTTTGGGTGTTGCCCGGCCCAGCCCAGCGAGCCATGAAGAAGCTGCTGCTGCTGCTGCTGCTGTTGCTGTTGCTGTTGCTGTTGCTGCCTCTGCCCCTGCTGACTCTGCCTCTGCTGCTGCTGTTGCATTATAAATGCAGTTAGGTCTGCGAGTCGCGTCGAGTCTGGACATACAAAATTATTGGCCTTTGTTGGGCGCGGAAAATGTTGTGCAAAATGCTTTGTACGTGCTTCGTTCTCCTTGCCAGCGGTCAATGGCTGCGCACAGTGGCCAAAACAGATCCATGAACTGGCGATTGCGATTGCAATGAGCGAATGCGATAGACAGTTATAGATAGAGACAGCATAACTGCCACATTGGCGTGTGAGTAAGATGGCAAATCATTTGTTGACAGTGTCGCCTAGAGCAGTGCCCCACTGTCTCAGTTTTTCAGTTATTCAGTTCTTCAGCTGAGTTTGCAGTAGCGGCAATTTTTCCACATCGTTACATAAATTTCAGTCGCAAAATAAATGGCCAACGGTAGCCAAAAGTGCACTCAACAATATTTAAATTGCGACACTTAAGCGGCAACTACAACAACAACTACAACAACATCAGCGAGACGGCGGCGGCGTCTGCCAACAACAATTTGTCGCGTTTTAAAATCGCGCCAGAAGCAACGAAGGCAGCGACAAAGGCGACAACCGACAACCAACATCCAAACAACCAACAACAGCGGCCAGCAGGCAAACAACAACAACAACTGACACAAAATACAAAATATAGCGAACAGTTAATGCTCTGCCTTGACAATTTACAATTTTCAGTTTAAGTATAGTTTGTGGAGCTGCAAATGAAAAATAAATAAAGCTTTTGGCTAGCAAAGAGCTTTGGCTTGAGCTTTACTTTAAATACTTAAATGTTTGCTGTAAAAAACTACAAACTTATTAAAAAGCTTACATAAAAGCTTTATTTCAAAACCCAACAAATGATTAAATGAGTAAGAAGCTTAAAGCTGTTGGCAACAGTATTCGATATAAAAGTTGCTTAATATACAAGTTCATTTTGAAATTTGTAAAGCTCTTTGATAACTAACTAGTTTCTATACAATGTGCTTAAGTGAAGAAAGCTTCTTAAAGCGAATGAAAAATGTTTTTTATTATTTAAAAAGTGAATTCCTAAGAGAAACTACAAACTTAATTAAAAAACAAGTAAGAATACTCTAGTCGAGTGTGCCCGACTACGAGACTCCCTGCTCCCAACTTGCATTTCAAGCAGTTCAGCGGCAACACAAGCAAGCAGTACACTTAACTCGTAAACTGCTTGTCAAACTGTTGTTGCTGCCAGCTGATACGGGCGTAACACAAGCAAGCAGTGCACTTAACTCGTAAACTGCTTGTCAAACTGTTGTTGCTGCTAGCTGAGACGGGCGTAATAGATTCTTCCATAACTTTGGTGCTATTTATCCGATCGTGTTGAAATTTACACATCCGAAAGAAATTGATTGCTCTAGTCGAGTGTGCCCGACTACGAGACTCCCTGCTCCCAACTTGCATTTCAAGCAGTTCAGTGGCAACACAAGCAAGCAGCGCACTTAATGTGTCCAATTCCTGTCAAACTGTTGTTACTGCCTGCTGAGACGGGGGTAATAGCTTCTATTTATCCGATTGTGATGAAATTTACACAGCTGATCAACATTGACATAAAATATATGTGTACCAAAAATTAAAGCTTTATCTTTAAAATTGTGGCTGTAGGAGTCTTTTGCGGTTTGCGGGGGTGCGGGGGGGTGCATCCGAAATTTGAAATAAACTTGATCTGCGTATGGTATACAGGAACCTACATGCCAAGTTTGGTGTCTCTTATAGTCTCTGAGATCGACGCGTTCATACAGACGGACAGACGGACAGACAGACAGACAGACGGAAATGGCTAGTTCGTCTCGGCTGTTGATCCTGATCAAGAATATATATAGTTTATATAGTCGGAAATGCTTCCTTCTGTCTGTTACACACATTTGCAGTACTTTAAAACTCCCTTTTTCCCATTTTTAATGGGAACAGGAAGTAACAAGTGGGTAAAAACTACAGTTTTGTACTGAAATACGGCTCAAATAGCTTTAGATAATTTAAACAATATTTTAGATTAATAACAATCTAAAGTTTGATATACAAATTTAAGAAATTTAAAGTGCGATACAACTTCAGATTGCATCAAAAATTTCGGTAAAAGTTTTAATTTCTGAAAAGCTATTGCAATGAATCATATCGAAATAATGCCAAGTGTACAAAACTTTTTAGCAAAAGCAAAAGTTGGTAATATTTTTAAAACATTTTTGAACGAACAATTGAAACTGTTAGTACGATACTTTTTTTGGGAATACGATAAAAAAAAAAAAAAACGCTGTACCAGCTGCTGTTTCATTAAGGTTTTTTAGCAAACTTTGCCGAGCAGTTAAGACGCCCCAAAAACAACAACAGCAATAGCAACAATTTATAAAAATATGATGACGATGGCGATGGCGATGACGATAATGATGTTAATGCTGATAATGATGTTGTAGAGAGGCAACCGTTTAACCTGAGCAGAAAAGCCTTTTGAAGGCACTCTGCTGCCGTCTGCGGTTCGTCGCTTGTCGGACCGTCTATAAACGTCTATAACCTTCATTAAAAAATGTCTGCAGCGGCATAAAATGATTGATAACATCCGTCAATTTTGACATATGCGAGGTCTGGGTTGCCTACACCCTCCTAGCCCCTGCCTCCTTCCATACACCACCTGCCCCCGTATGCCTGGCTGGCTTTTGGGACTCTTTGGGCTTCGGCTTTGGACGCTGCAAAATGAGTCAATTCGTCAATCAATCAGTGTGTCAGTTGCTCATTTATAATGGAGAGCGTACGCTGTCAGTTTGTCAGCTTTTTCATGCCATCATTTGTCCATTCATTCATTCAATGCATACAATTCCCACCCACCCCCCCCCGTTGTCCAACGTTTTTGGCTACTGTCACTCAGGGCGTATGAGCAACGCGAAACTTGTCTTTAATAGCATTATTAATGCGCTCGCCAAGCTGCTGCTGCTGCTGCTGCTGCTGGCCAAGCTAAGCTAATCTCTTGCTCCAGGATGTGAGGACATGGACCACGCCCCCCTCTTTGGCAAACCCCTTTGCAAATCGACTTGACTGGACACGACTCATTCCGGCTGCTTGAGCATATAAAGTGCAAAACTTTTTGAATGAAAATAAATTTCACACACACGCATACACACAGGTCAGATCAACAGACAGGCTGGCTGATAAAGGGAAGCATGGAAGGGGGTAACATTTACCTGAATGTGAAGCTGTAGCTGAGCCACGCCCCCGCCCATGCATATATTGGCTGTGGTCGTCCCGGCTTAAATATGCCCGTGGGCGCAAAAATTTTTTTTTCGTTTTATTGTAGTTTTCTTGCCCCTTTTGCTTTTGCCCATTGACTGATTGACTGGAGAAGCAGCCGAAGAGGTGGCGAGGAAGCAGCCGCAACAGAAGAAGACCAGGAGGTAGAGCAGAAGAAAGATTGACTGCAGAAGAGAAGACACTGTGAACTATGGTCTCTGGTGGAAGCAGCCCTCGGGCCCTGCTTGGCGTCTATCATTATACGGTTGCAGTTATCGGGGTGTGCGCCACGCCCAGCTCACAGCCAGGCCAGTTTAGTCAGCCCCAACTAGCCGCAGGGTGGAATGGAGCTACTACAGTTTCATCTTCAACTTCAACTTCAGTTTCAGCAACAACATCAGCATCAGCATCAGCTTTCAGCTTCATTCATTCACAATTCAAAGTTATTCACTTGTGCGCAAATATGCCACTCAGTTGGACACTCAGCTGCTACACAGAGCCACACAAAAAAAAATAACAAAATAACAAAAAGGAAGGTGCAAATGAGTGGGCAGCCCCCGGGTGCTGCCACTGTGTATGCGTTTGCCAAATTTATCTAAGTCCTGCATGTGTAAAATACACTAAACACACGCACACAGATATCCTGTGACTGTTTGTGCATTTGTATATTTGTGCATTTGTAAATTAAGTATGTGTGTGGGAGTGTGTGTGTGTGTGTGTGCGTGTGTGTGTGTGTGTGTGTGTTGCTTGTATAGTGTGTGTTAAATGTTTGCGCCCAGCCAAGAATTGCTCATTTGCTCACACACACACATGCACACGCATACATGTGCAAGCTTAATGAGCCAGCCCCCCTCCCTCCCCACCCTTTCCAACCCACTTGAGCTCCTGACGAGGTGCTAATTTGCGCCTCAAAGGATTTTGGCGCACGGGACTCCACAGTACATACAAGTGTATATATAAAGTACTATATGTATATGTATAATAACAAAGGTCAACAAAAGCATCCAAGTGCCGTTCGTTTTTCACTTCAAACGAATTTGCCTAATGCCATTTTAAAGTGTTGCTCAAATTTGAAATAACCCAAACAGACTCTAACAGAGTTGTTTCCATTTCGAGAACTTTTCATTCTGAAAAGTTTTTAATTTTTATTACTGGTTTTGAAAAGCAAAATAACAGTCGTCCGTTTTTTAGACTGCATTGCCCTTTTATATTCGAAATTCATAAAACCGATTCTGCATGTATTGATCGGTTTCGAAAATGCGAACAGACCTGTATATTCAAATCGTTCGCTCATTAAGTTTGGCATCGAATTTATTAAAGATTTGAAATAGAAACGGACAAAGAGCTGCCAGCTTAGATAAATAAATTATAGACTTTTGATTTTTGTTTTATACTTTGTTTATACCCTTGCAGAGGGTATTATAATTTTGTCACGAAATGTGTAACGCATTGAAGGAGACGTCTCAGAAAAGAAAAAATTGTGTATATTCGAGATCAGCATCAACAGCAAATCTTTTCTGCAAGGGAATATATCTTCAGCACGCCGAAGATAACATTTTAAATACATTTTATTCATTCTACCAAGTAAATGTTTTCAAACAATTTTATAATCTAAAGCATGTATTTTATTCAAATATTCAATGCTTTGATAAAATGTCCGGATAAACACAACAGACTCAAATTCCAACCAAATCTTCAGCCTACATTGTATCATTTATGTATCCCATTTTTAATGAGTATAGTGACTTTTTAATATATTTATGATTTTATTATTTGGCTATTGTTTTTTTGCGGAAACGATTGATTTGCTATTAAAATAAGCCAAGTTCAGTTTTTAATTGTTGAACTTAAATAAAATAAAAAAGATAAATAAGATGTTGCTGCTTGAGCAAAAATAAGAAGACTAACTGAAACTGGAAATTCAAAGTGAAAACTCAACAATAATGAAAAAGGCTACTTTGATAAGATTGCCATTTTTGAAATAACAAAGCCTACTTTGGCTCGTTTAGTTTGCTATTTAACTCAAATTTAGTTCAAATCTAACTGGGCTTTGAGAAAATTTAAGTTAAAATGCAGTCATTGTTGAGTTTTTATATGGATCCTTGAAAATGAGCTTGAAGCCGATCGGTTGATAAACAAAAAAAGTTGCATACAATAGTTAACCACGAATTTTTCACATTTCCCTAAAGAATTTTCCAAAATTCGAGCTTAAGAAGAACTTTCGACATAAGATAAAACTTTTTTTTAAAAAATTCAGCTTTCAATCTCTTTTGGTTTAAGGCGTGCGCTGTTCACCAATGAGTCAATTAGTCAGGCTGAATAGTTTTATATCATAAAATATAGATTCATTATGTTATATGATTTCATTATTATTGCTATATTTAATAATACCAAATACATATATAAACTCAAGTATTGTAATACATCAGAAAATATGTATAAATATTTTATTCTATTCGAAAATAATCTAACATCCTTTGTCCTTTGTTGCTCTCGTGTCTTATTTAGGTCGCAGCGAGCCGCCGGTCGGCGTTGGCGATCCCTGTGCCGGTTGCAACAAACCGATATTGGACAAATTTCTGCTGAATGTCCTGGAGCGAGCCTGGCACGCGTCCTGCGTAAGATGCTGCGAATGCCTGCAGCCGCTGACGGACAAATGCTTCAGTCGGGAGTCCAAGCTGTATTGTCGCAACGATTTCTTCAGGTGAGCCAAAACAGTGTGAAAATTGTATTATATATGTAGGTACATATACGTAACATATAATTGGTAAAAGAAATGGTAATAGCTATTGGATATTGGGTAATGGCTAATGGATAATGACTCTGCGTAATAGCTGTGCAAATGGGCAGCCAAATCAAAGCTTGAACAAATCAATCAGCAAAGCAAAGGCTATGCAATTAAGCCAAGAATAAAAGCCAATTGTCGGTTGTTAACTGAAATCCAAGCTCTTGACTCTTTGACTCTTTGGCTTTTAGCCATCTCGAGGGTCCGTTGTCCTTTGTGCACAGCTTCCATTTGATTTCACTTTGCATAGAAAATTTTCTAATTGAAAAATAAACGAAAGAAAAGGAAAAAAATAGAAGAAGCAAAGAGTTGAATAGTGAGCAGCGAAATCAATTAACATGCAAAACACCTGCACAAATCAAATGCAGCTGCCAACTGCCAACTGCCAATGGCCAACTATCATTAACAGTCAACTATCAACAG
The DNA here is from genome assembly GCA_949708635.1 of Hirtodrosophila cameraria. Classification (NCBI taxonomy): domain Eukaryota; kingdom Metazoa; phylum Arthropoda; class Insecta; order Diptera; family Drosophilidae; genus Hirtodrosophila; species Hirtodrosophila cameraria. Next base: position 22,850,918 of record OX453090.1, on the reverse strand, counting down.
ACAAAGGGCAACTCGATGAGCTCTACATTGCCACCCAATCAACAACAACAATTGAAGTGCCAAGCAGGCCTTCCGCAAGCCTCATAAAGTCAAATCACATTCACAATCTGTGCTCAACTTTTCAAATGATGAATTCTGTGTATTGTGACTGAAGTTGGCAATATACAGACACTTTCCAGACAATGGAGCAGACATATATTTTAAGAACAGAGACGAGTAGGCAATTAAGGACTCTTTTGAATCATTTGATTCATATAGAATGTATTTCTAATCAAATATTCGCCTCATTTAAGGGAATTTACTTAACATATGTGAATTAACAACATTAGGGGTGTCACAAACCCCATTCAAACAGAGTTCATACGATTTTTTTTGTGCTATTTCCAAACCAACCGCCACAAGCTCTACACTCAGAAAAAAAATCAAGGATTTCGTACTCAAATCAAGTACAAATGGTGACAAAAAGTGACCGAGAACGACATTACTTGTTTTGAGTACAGAATTCTTATTTCAAGAACATTTATTTTAAGACCGGAATTCGTAATTTTAGTTCATTTTAAGACTTAACAAGAATGAAATGTTATCTTCGACGTGCCGAAGATATATACCCTTGCAGAAAAGATTGGCATATGAAAACTTATTTTTCAACTGATTGTTCTTATGGCAGCTATAAGATATACTGGTCCGATTTTGATCAAATTTGGTCAGCATGTGTAGAACGTGCTTTGATTTAGATAAAGTGAGTTTGCTCGAGATATTTTGAAAACCAAAAAAGTTTTTCATACAAAAACTAATTTTTCAACCGACCTTTCCTATTACAGCTATATGTTATAGTGATCCGATCTGGCCAATTCAACTATAGGTACTACCGGTCGAAAGAAGAAGCATCTGTGCCAAGTTTCATCAAGATAGCTTTAGAACAAAGTCTTGAAAAACGCATATAAGCAGACGGACAGACAGACAGACAGACGGACATGACGGACGTGACTCGGCTGTTGATGCTGATCACGAATATACAAATTTTTTTGTCTGCAAGGGTATAAACACAAGAAATTGAATTAGAAAAAATAACACAATTTAAACTTATACTAAAAGAAGCTTAGAATTATATCTACCAATTTTAATTAAAATTTACTATATATTTTATATAAGACTTAAATTTGTATATTGCTTTTCCAAACGCGTAACAAACTCTTTTATTTTCCATAATTATTTCAGACGTTACGGCACAAAATGCAGCGGCTGTGGGCAGGGTATTGCCCCATCGGATCTGGTGCGGAAACCGAGGGATAAGGTGTTCCATTTGAACTGCTTCACATGCTGCATTTGTCGCAAGCAGCTGAGTACTGGGGAACAGCTGTATGTGTTAGATGACAACAAGTTTATCTGCAAGGACGACTATCTGCTGGGCAAGGCGCCATCCTGCGGCCACAATTCGTTGAGCGGTAAGTGAAACCATAAATCGTCAAAGTCCTTAATCCAGAATAGTATAATGGTATCCATGCCTTTTGCACAACAACCATCCGGGGGCTCATCTATGCTAATTGCAGCGTTGCCTGAAGGTGAAAAGGGGTGAAGGGGGAGGGGTGGTACAGCAGCAACCGCATCCTTGTCTATTGTTTTGTTGTTGGTCGCTTCATTCTAATGGTATCAGCAATAAATACAAAATTGCGCATACGACGCGTTGCACGTTGGACAACAGCAATGCATTTTTGCAATGATGGTGCAGAGTTTAGGGGGCAGGGGAGAGCGGCATTTGTTGACGCTTTGGGTATATTTAGGCTCAATTTGCAACACAATTGTTGTTGTTGTTGCTGTTGTTGCTATTGCTGCTGTTGTTTTTGCTGTTGATGCTTTAAGCAAATATTTTAATTTTTAGCCACGCTGCTGTGCATTGTATTTGTTTGCACTAATTGTTTATAGTTTGGATATAGAAATATTTGCCATTCAAATTATCGTGGGAATTACTTTTTGCTGCTATTATGTTATTCTAATTCTTGATTACTGTGCTACTGGTCTAGTTGTTGTTGTTGATGTTGTTGTTGTTGTTGCTGATAATGTCCTTTGTTGTTTCTGAATATTATGATTATCATTTTTTAAACAATTTTTTGAATGCTTGCAGCTAATAATCTGACACAACTGGCAAACATTTTTAACGTTTGGCAACTCAAAAGTTAAATGCTTGGCAAATATTTACACAAAACGCAAAGCGCTGCATAAATAAAGCAAATTCAGACATAAAATAACAGAGTCAATACACACACACATACCCACACACAGACACACACACAAACACACACACACACACACACATACACACAGTGATAGAAATCAAAGTAAACCTGGCGGCGAATTTTACAAATGTGCTATACAAGAAAAGACAAAATTCGGTAAAATACATATATTATTTTAGAATACGATTTTAGAACATGTTTATTCTGTTAATTTATAAGTTAAAACAAGTAAGAACGTTGCAGTCAGGCTCACCCGACTGCGATATACTCTATTTTCTGTTTACTGGGGCGGGGGTGGGCGTGTCAAAATTTTTTTCTCCAAACTATCGATGAGATCAAAAGTATTCATACTGCAAAATTTGGGGTTTCTAGCTATAAGGGTGTAGGAGATACAGATTTTGCTCATTTGCAGGGGCGGTAGTGGGCGTGGCATTTTTTTTTTTTTACAGATCGGTCGAGAATGTCATTAGTAGTCTTCATGCCAAATTTGGTGACTCTAGCTGCAAAACTGCAGAAGATATAGATTTTTGCGGTTTGTGGGGGAAGGGTTGGGGGTGGGGGGGAAATCTTGACACTTTGTCTGCCTATGGTATATACCAACATGTACACCAAGTTTGGTTGCTCTAGCTTTAAAACTGTGGAAAAAACCTGCGTTCATACGGACAGACGGACAGACGGACAGACGGACGGACAGACGGACAGACGGACAGACGGACAGACGGACATTTCACAAACCCAATATACTCTTTTTTTCCATTTTGGAAAACAGAGTATAATGAAGATTCTAGCTTTCCCGCTATTTCTTATCGATTTAAATAGCAATATTTTATAATTATTTAGTTAATTGATCAATGTTTTTCAAATATACTATATAAAACAAAAAAGATTTACCTATCTTGCTGGTAATTCTGACCCTGACCATCCTTTTCCGCCCTTTCAACTAGATATTCTTCAACGCAAATGATTTCTTCAATAGAATTTTCCAAAACGAATCAAACAAATAACTTTAAACATAGTTTTTTCGTAAGTTTTAGTTGAGAAACTCAGAATGAACATTTTTATAGTATTTTATATATTTTTGGTTTATTTTATATTCTTTTTTTTTTCATTTAATTTTACAATTACGAAGATTACCGGAACATATAGAACTCTAAGATAATTTTACAACTTTTTCTTATACGATCTCTAAAACGAATAAAGAAGTAGTTTAATACATTTTGATTTCAGGTTAGTTCAATTTCAGCATTTTCGTATATTAAGCGTTATAATTGCTCTGAAAACATTTCATTTAAGCGTAACATTCGCATTGCCACATTGAATCTAGCTATTAATTTGAATGCAACATGTCTATTTAAAGGGCTACGCAATTAAAGCAAGCAACCTTGAATCTCAAACCCCAGTCCGTGTTCGAAACCGAAGCCAAAATCCAAAAACAAGTTGGCATCCCCAACGGCAGCAGCAGCTGCAACTAAAGAGCTCGTGGCTGAAGCTTAAAGACTTTGCTTTAAATTTGCTGTTGTTGTTGTTGTTGGCGTTGCAGAGCGACATAATTATGGGGCCCAATTAAAGCTTTAAGTGCTCAGCATACACATACACACGCACACACACACGCACAACACACACACACACACACACATACCGCTGTCATACGCAGCAACGCCTCGAAATTCCTTTTGCTCGACAAATAATATTTTCATTTTCATCATCTTTGTTTTTGTGTATGGAATAATTTTAAATTTTACCCCATTTGTTTGTTGTTGTTGTTGCTGTTTTTGCTTTTGTTGTTGTTATTGTTGTTGTTGTTGTTGTTTTATTGTGGCACTGGCTTTTGGGATATATTTTCGTAGCATACTTAGCGGCGTTAAATATTTCAACGCTGCCATTTTTGTTGTCGCTGCTGCTGCTGCTGTCGCTCCCGCTGCTGCGTTGTGAGGGGAAATGGCAACCAGAGAGCGAATGAGAGTTGACACAAAAGAGAGTGAGAGAGAGCCAGAGCGAGAGAGAGTGCGTGCGTACGTGCGTGCTCCTGGCAGCTGCGCACTCTGCATTATCTCACACACACAGCACTGGCGTCTGCGCAGCGACGTCGCTTCCAAAGTCAACGTCGACGTTGACTTCAGCGTGAATGCACACCAAAAATATTTGCCTTGTTCTCAGCCACAAAATGGCTGCGTTCGTTTTTTTCTTTTTGTCGTTTTTTGGTTTATGCCACTTGCTGCCCCAAAATGTAGGCAAGCATTTTTTGTACTTCACTTTACACACGCACGCACACAAGCACGCAAACGCACACACACACACGCACACGCACATGCAGAGGCGCAATTAAACAACATTAAACAGCTGTGTGGAAATATTTTGACATGATTTTATTTTGAAATTGCTTGTTGTTGCCGCTGCTGCTGCTGCTCTTCAGTTGTGTGTGTGTGGGTGTGCGTTGGCGTCAACGTTGCGTCAGCGCCAACTGCGATGCCGACGCCGACGTCATGGAGCTGAGCGCAGGTCATTAATGTTTTGATTTTAATTGCGTTAATTACGTGCAACGGATTTTTCACTTAGCGCCTCGGCAAAAACCGCCACATATGCAACGTGCGAAAAAGAGAAAAAGTAAAAGCTCAATGCCGTCGGGAAATGTGAAGAAAATAACAATAAAAAGAACTTAGAATATTGCTGATAAATAATAATGAAAAGCGCATAAATTGATTGCAACACAATAAATATGGCTACAATTTATTTATTTTTAAGACGACGTCGAGGCCACTGGCAGAAAGTGAGTAAGAGAGAGATACAGACAGAGAGAGAGAGAGAGAGAGAGAGATATTTATGTAGAGAACACGAAAGACAAGCCGCAAAACATAATAAATCACAAAATAAGACACAAACATTATAAACCAATAGCTAAAGTTGAGCAAAATGTGTGTGTGTGTTGCACTTATAAGTGGATCGTGCATGTTATCTAAGGCGAGAGTGAGTGTGCCGTATAAAGAAATAGCGAGCAAAAGAGAGCAAGAACAACAGAGAGCGGTGATATAAATTGAGCTAAGCTAATCTCAAGTAAGCAACTTTTAAAGAAGCTTTAAAAGCACATTAAAGCTTTAAGTGAGCGCGCAGCAAACGAAATAAGTTGCAATTAAGGCTGAAAGGCTGAAATATTGTTTTGCTTTTAAGGGCAGTTGATAGCTAAGTTTTCAAATATAGTGCTTAGTGGATTAATCTTGTAAGCTTCAAAGTGTTTTAATTTGGAAAAATGCTTTTTTCAATGGAAAACAAGTTTATTCTTCTATTTATACATTGAATTTCCTTAAAGCTATCAATAATATGCATATTTAGTTTGGAAATATTGACAAAATGATTATTTTATGAGCATCGATACTTTTTGCAGCTTTAACGTACAGCTATTAAACTCGTGGCATTCATTAAATTGGCTAATTTTTGACTACAACAATGTAAGCATTTTAAAAAGCACTTAAAAATACCCAACACACACACACACACACACACACACACACACACACACACACAGGCACATGCAAGCACAGTTATAGCAAATTGTAATGACCCTTAAATGAACTTAGCTCTGAGGCAACAAATAAACATAAAACATAAACAAAATTAAAATCAAAACACAACAACGCAACGCTACGCAGCAATTGTTGTACACATGTTGTTATTGTTATTGTTATTGTTGTTGTTTTTGTTGCTGTTGTTGTTTCTGTGCTGCTTTTATCTTACGCCTACTTGGCCAAAGGGTCAACAACGCATGTGAGACTAGCTTCAGTTACAAAGTTCCAACAAAAGTCAGTCTGCTTCTTGGCATTGCCGTCTATCGATGAGCAACTGTTGTTGCTGTTGTTGCTGCTGACTCTTTAAAGTCTGTTCATGTCCTGCCCACTTTAAAGAGCCCCCTACAACTGAAATGGCAAAGTTCAAGCCGCCCTTTCAGCCAGCTTACAGTTTACAGCTTTTAGCTTCCAGCTTACCAACTGCCCAAAGGCTGCTGCTGACCATTGTTGTTGTTGTTGTTGTTGTTGCTGCTGCTGACCATTGTTGTTGCTGCTGTTGTTTGCCCCATGGCCACATGAAAAATACCGCAGATTTACGGTTGTCGTTTGGCGGTGCGCATAATATATAGTATGTGGCTTATGTGTGGTGTTGTGGGCAACCGCTCTTTCTCTTTCTCCCTCTCTCTCGCTCTCTCTCTCTCTCTCTGTCTATCTCTCTTATACTTGCTGTCTCTCTCTGTCTGTTGCATAGGGCCAGTAGGGTGCTAAGAGCTGCTGCTGCTGACCGTTGGGGGGGGGGACTATTTTTATTTGCAGTTTCAGTTTTTTGCAACTGTTTGTTGCTGATGTTGTTGTTGCTGCTGCTGCTCGTTTCGGTCAGTTTGTTGTATTTTATGTGGCGGTTTTTTTGGTCGTCGCTTCACAAAAGTTTATGGCCACCTTGCATGTGCTCTCCTGCCTCTTTTTACCCATCTCCCACCTCTGCGCGCTGTCATGTGTTGGTTACGGCAAACAGAGAAAAACAAAAAATGTAAAGGGGCAACAAAAAAAAAAATAAGAAAAAGCGTTAAAGTTTATTTGACATTTACTTGGGCTATTTTTTATTTTTATGACTCTTTGGGTTACTTTATATACGAGAGAGCCCAGAGCATCGACAAGCCAAAGCCAAAGCCCAAACTCAAACTCAAACCCAAAACCCAAAAGCCCAACCCAACTCAGCAGCCTCAGGGCCGGCGGCAGCTGTAACCTCGTTTTTCGCATATTTTTACTTTTATTATGATTTCTGTTTTTCTGCATTATAGTAGTATTTTTGGGCTTTCCTTCTTTTTCTTTTTTTGAACAATAAATTTGCGGCTACTTTTCGCTTTGTGTCTGTGGCTGTGTGTGGCTTCCTGCTCAAAATAAAATATATATTTGATGCTTGGCACGATGCTGTTATCGCGATAAGAGTCTCTCCGGCCCCTTTAGGTTGCATGCCCCTTATCATGCTCGTATCTAATGCCAGACGCATTCGTAAATCATTTGCTTAAATGCGTTGCCAACTACTATTTTACATAAAACGGCGCTTTGATTTGTGAGCCAGCGGCAAACCGGAAGTGTCGCCATCTTTTTTGTTGCCATCGCCATAAATCAAGTGAGTACTCGTCGGCTATTCGAATGAATGTGAGTGAGTTACGAGCATATATAGACTGAGTGTGCACTTGAAATTCATCTCTTGTGACCTTTTTTAAGTAGCTAAAAGACACGCTTGAGCATAGTTCATAGCTTGAATGCATTCATACTTTTGAATGTATTCACACATATATGATACATTTTTTTGTACTAAAAATTAATAGGACTTTTCAATATTAAGCATTCCATTTAATGCATACATTCAGATTTGAGTTTGCTATGCAAATAAGTCTTTTCTAGAACATCAAATTGACAATTTATTCAGCATTCACACATTAACTTTGAATGAATATGATTATTGAATTATTCTTCATCAGAATGAATGCACTCATTAAGATTTCAGTCTAAGTCATTTTTAGAACAAAAACTTTGCCAACATTTATATTCAAGTGCACTCAAATCTCTATTGAGTAGATACTAGGGATGTAAGTAATCTTGAAATATTTAATAAGTTCGATGATAGATGATATATAAATCGATTAATCGACTAATCGATGTGTTGAAAACAAAGATTTTTTGGTCAGAAATCAGAGTCCCTCAAAGCATTCAAAATTTTTAAATTGTAAACATGCGAAGATTAGATTTTTTTGAATAATATCAATGATCGATATTCATTTCGTAGTCAAGAAAGCGATTTATCGATTATTTTTTTTATAGTTCTAATATGTACATATTTAAACATTCAGATGCATTCATACAAGTCAAATAAACTCATTACAAAGTATTCAAAGCCTAATCTTGTTTATATTCATAATCATTCGAGCTTTGTTTATTGAGAATACAAGTTAATCTTGATTGTTTTCTATTAAAGATCTTAAGTATCCATTAATGTCCCTTATCCCTAATGCAATTCAACACCTGTCCATATATGTTACGGGTACTCATTGTATTTATGTTACGGGTACACTCATTTTATATGTTACTTGTGTTACCTGAACTTTGAGTTTAGTTCAGTTTTAGTTGAATTCGGTTCGGTTAGGTTCAGTTGAGTTTAGCTTAGTTTAGTGGTCTGTTATTGTTTATGGGAGTTTGGCAACGACTTGCGCTTAATGACAACACTCGTAAGCATTCAAAGGGTCGCCACACATCAACAACAACAACAACAACAATAATAATAACAATAACAATAGCAACAACAACATTTAAGTGTCTAACAACACTGCGAGTGGGCCATCAAAAGTGTTTTTGTTGATGATGTGCCAGGGCGAATTACGAGGCAGTTGTTATTTTTTCGATGGCAAAAAGGCGTTAAAAGTAGAGCGACTTCTCGACCCACTAAAAATGAAGAGAAACGACTGTCGACTGTCTTTATAGATGGACTCGACTGAACTTTAGTGCCCAGCCGACAGACTCATCAACAGCATCTCTAAGATCTCATCAACTGTTTGTGTTGCGTTCTGTTGTCTCATAAATCTTCAATCAAAAATTGAGTGGCCGTTAACTGTAGCCAGTTGGCTAAGAAAATAGAGAGAGAGAGAGAGAGAGAGAGAGAGAGAGTGTGTGTGAGGAGATAGCCATGGTTTAATCTTAAACACATATGTTGCATTGTTTAAGGCTGTCATCAAATGCCGCTAGCTATACTCTGTTTGCAAAGCTGAAAGAAAAAGAGGTATATGCATTTTGTAAAATGTCTTCTTTAACTTGAAATTTATCCAAGCTAGAGCAAGCATTTTCCAATTTACCACATTCAATAAAAATGTTAAAATATTTTATTTATGTCCCTTGCTTTTTAGGAAAATAAGCTATTACCTTATATAGACTTGTTCCTGTATTCGAAATAAAATATCCTTAAATGTTTAAAATACGAAATGATGTTTTTTTGGTGACTCCGATTATCGATCATATATTTCACAAAACAACAAGCAAGATGAATTGAAAAAAATAAAAATAAATAATAAAATTGGATAGTAAATAATATTATCAAATATTTAATGTTTTAAAGTTTAAAATGTTTGCATAAATCTAAAAGCTAAAACTGCTTTTACTTCTCTTTGACACATCGATTAATCGATTTATTTTATAAAATCGATAATCAACCTCATCGATTACTTTATGATTGATAAAATGCAAATGAATTCAATTCGCAATATGTTTTCAACTGTTAAAATGTCAACATTTAAGTTTAATTCACCATAATATCTTGAGAAAATTGAAAACTTGCATGGATCTGAACCTACACATATATACCAGTCGGTTAGCATTTAACTAACTTGTTAAACTTCAACTTAAAGTTAAATTTAAGGTACGCTCTAAATTTGATACGCCACAAACATTTTCGCACTTTAAGCCAAGTTAAGATGCCTAAGATGTCAGATATAGCAAGCATGCGAGTCATGGCAACTGTCCAGGCAACATATTTACCCCCAGACCTTAGCCCATGCCTAACCCTACGCCTACACCCACGCCCACGCCCACGCCCACCCCCTATCGTCAATGTGTAATCGTGTCATATTTCAAGCATGGGCAACCATTTTGAAAACGCACAACAACAACAAATAAAAATGGAATGGCACGAGACGCCAGAGGGCGCCACTGGTGCGTGGACTGTCGCTGAAAACATGGCGCTGCCCTCCACAACAGCCAACAGCCGCCCCCTAACCCTCCCGGGGGCGCAACAACAACAACAACAACAGTAGAAACAACCCCGAGGCTCTAGCGCAGAGATAAACGCAACGCAACGCAACGCTGATGCTGACGTTGACGTTGACGTTGACTGCGACGCTGACTGCAAAAGTAACAACAATAAAAAAAAAAAGTATATATAGTATTAAAAAAAAGGCGGACTGGTGGCTAAAACCAGAGCGAGATAGCGATTAGTGCATAGCGAAAGAGTGAGCGATACAGAAAGAGAAAGAAAGCGTGTTAGACAGTTCGCTGGGGTTGCTACAATAGATGGCCTGCAAGGGTAGGGGGCTGGCACTAAGCCCCACAGGGTGGTTTGGCGGATTTGGCGTTGGCGGCTGACTAAGAAAACAACAAGGCAACAGCAACAACAGCAACAACAACAACAACAACAACACCGAAAGAAGTAACAGCAGCAAAAAATAGAAACTCAACCAAACGAAACAAAAGAATTGTGCGGCCATGGATGCTGTTGCTGCTGCTGCTGCCAAAACATTGGCGTTGGTTGTGTATATGAGTGTGTGTATATATGAATGTGTGTGTTAGTGTGTGTGTGTGTGTATTGGGGGTTGCTCTGAGGTCGCCGCACAAATCCAACTGTCGAAACCAAAAGCACGCAAAGCGCCAGAGCTGCAGGTGGCGTTTGTAAGGCTGCTTAGTAGACGAAGGGGGGGCAGGCGAAGCCGTGTTGGTAATGGAAGAGGGTGGAGGTACTTGGGGGGTGTATGGGTTGCTGGTTGGCTTGACAGAGTTCAAATCGAGAGCAGAGCATGTGCGGTGGGTTGGAGTTGGGGTGCAGACGACGTTCTGTGTAGTATTTCGTGCTAGCTGTGCCAAAATGCTGAATTGAGGTTATGTATACAAAACGGAAACGGAAATGTGCAGAGCTTTGTGCACAAACTGTCTGTGGAAGAGCTGCGATGAGGTGGACAGGACAGCACGGCACAGTACGGCACGGTACGGCTTGGCATGGCATGTGTATGCTCAGGATATGGATGGTGATGGGCATGGAATTGGGAGTGGGATTGGGAGTGGGATTGGGTAGGCGCAAGTAACGAGAAGGGGGGGGGGGGAGGGAGTGGTGCAGGATTGTAGCATGAAGCTGGCTTAAGGCCGCACAAAGCTGGCTAAAAGCTTAGAATTGCGAAAAATACGAAATCGATTTTGAAAATTCTTCTTGTTTTTCTTCTTTTGCCGCTTTTGTTTTCCGTTTTTTTGTTTGTTTTTTTTTTGCTTTTAGTATTTTTGGTCCTGGTTCCAACGGCTTTTGCCGTTCCCGTTACCATAAATAAAATACAACAATGTCTATTTAGGAGGAAGGCGAAATTCTTGTGCTCGCTTTAAGCCTTAAAGCCAAAAGACACAACAATGTTGCGGGCAATCCTTACTAAACATCCTGATATATAATATGCGATTTAAATGCGAGATATGTTTGTAAAAATTGTGTGTTTTAATAAGATAATTTCGATTGATTGCCAAAATTTAATAAATGCCGTTCTTCTTAACTACGAATGTTGTCATTAAATATCGATATCGATAGTACTATCGAAACTATCGAATGGCAGCAATATTGCCATATTTGTCAGCTCTGATTCTTTCAGATGCAGTTTTTTTGCAATGTTAGTTTGTTAGTTTTGAATGGCAGACAGTTGACAAGTAAGACTCACAACTCAGGACTATAACACACACACACAATATGTTATAGTGTGTGTGCGTGTGTGTGTGTGTGTAGTCAGTGACATCCACAGGAATAAAGCCCCATTTGAGGGCTTTCACAGGCTGTGGCTGCTTTTTGCAGTTGCCTGCATCGCTGACTGAATGACGAACTGTGAGTGTCCTGTTGTTATTGTTCTCTTTTGTCACACACACACACACACACATACACAAAACGCAACACAACACACACGTACACACACACACACACACATACATTCATATATATGCAGTTACATGTCTGCTCTGCTGTCATTTGTTGATATTTGCATTTTTGTTTGTCCTTGTTTTTTTTCCTCCCATTTTGCGTCCTAACTGCCCTTCCTTTCTCCCTGTTATCACCCAACACCCGAAAAAACAAGTCATAGCGTTCGCTTTGCACATTGTCCTTTAATGCTTTTCTCTTCTTCTACTTTGTCCTGCCTTTTTGTTTTTTTGCTAGCTGTATGTAAAAATGCTTGTCTGGCATTTGCCTTTTGGCATTGTTCTTGTCGCTGCTTTTCTTTATTTTCATCCAAACTTTTTTCAATTTTTTTTTTAGTTTGTAAAAATGCATTTCATTTTGTTAGGATTTCGTGTGTTTCGGGCAGAAAATCTTGTGCAGCATGTTTTTTGCAGAGTGTTGGGCATTTTATGGGAGATTTTTATAACCAATCTGCATAGATAAAATGGAAAAAATGCTCCATACAATGGCATTTGAAATAAACTATTTATATATCATAGCATATCTTGAATATAAAAATGCTTTTCTTGTCAGTCTTTGCTCAGCTTTATAAAATTGTGTACTTTAAATCAAATGCATTTAAGAACTAACGCTTAAATATTTGTTGGTTAATAAATGTTTCAGTCCCTGCTCGGGCGCCATAAGTATTTGGCTTAAAAACAAAGACAAGTTGAAAGATCAAGTGCATATGTGTACTTTATATATTTTTCTTGATTTTTTAACAAATTGTTATACTTTTCTCATAGATTTTTCAAAGCTTGTTTTGCTTTGATCAATGACTTTAGAACTCATTGCGTATCCTACTAAAAAAATACGAAGCGCTCACCTGTCCCTGCTCGGGCGCTTTTAATACTTGGCTGCATTTGGACCCGAAGAGTTCGTTTTGGCCGTTGAAGCCCGCACTTGGTGCGCATTTTATGATTATTTTATTTGTAGTTTGCCTTTATTTTTACAGCCACTTTAAAGCTATTTTTAATGGGCTTTTACTACACTGAGTAGTAAGAGAGACACAGAGAAACCGGGGAAACCTTTATTTTATTTTTATATTTTTTTTGTTTTGTTTTATGTTGTGTTCTTTTTTGTAGGTTACTTTTCAGACTTGACTTAGACTTCGACTTCTACTACGACTTTGACGTACTCGTAATGCGCGTGAAAATAAAGTTTTTCGCTTGAAAAAACGTTAAATAGCGGCTATAAATGAAACAGCAATAACAACTACTTACGATTATAGCCAATGGTAGAGGGAGATGTGTTTAGTTTTTCTACGTTTTTGTTTTTTATTTATATTTTTGTTCTGTTTTTTAACTCGTTCTATTTGGCACGCATGACTCATTTGCCTAAATAAAAGTCTAACAACTTGCAACAACTGCAGCCGTTCCCCAAAATGTGACTCAGTTTCTCGACTCTGACTCGACTCTCGCTGCGATCCATCTATGCCTGTCGATCTCTGAGTCAGTTAACAAAACTAACATAAAGAACCTAAGCTAAAAATAATAACAAAAAGCAAACTCGCATTTTACTGATAAGCCCAACAGCACAACAAAAATACAGTTAACGACATCTGTCAACAGTCAGTCAAAGACTCAGCGAGTCAGTGGGAGTGTGAGAGAGAGAGAGAGAACGATATATATTGAGGGAGATGGAGATTCGGAGAGTCAGCGAGTCAGTCAGCCATTTGAGTGGGTCGTTTTGCCTGTAAAGTGGGTCAAGCTAAATGCATTTTCATGGCTCTTGCAGTTTGCGGTGGAGCGCATAACGCATTCGAATTGAGTTTCAGGCTGAAACTGGAGATCTAAACGTTTGTAATTATGATTATAGCCGGAACACAGTGGGCTCCAATTTAGGCCTTAATGTAAGGCAAACACAATTTGGCTAAGCTAATCAAATTCACTCACTCTCGGAATATGTTTATGAAACTAATAAATGTAGGCAAGCTATTCGTATGTGAAAAGCGCACAAATCATAAGAAATAACTGAAAACAAGCTAGTCATTGCTTGATTTGAAAGAAATTCGTTAAAATTTCAATTTTACAAATAAAAAACAACGAGCATCTGTTTGTTCAACAATCTTGAAAGTAAAAAACAAACAACAAACAATTTTTATTTGCATTTAAACATTCAGGATGTGGATAATGCTAAAGCCGAAGCGTATACAATACTGCTTGCTTTCCTTTTTGTATGGGATGTCCTACGTACAGAATGTCTACTGTCGTAACGTTGCCTGAATATCCCAAGGAATTTTACTCCAAGACCTCAGGTCAAAATATGTATATTTCCCTTTTATTTTTAAATACTCGATCGGAAATTTTCGGAAAAGTTAATTTACGCTCGTAGGCATAACCTTCTCGATTCTAACGTAAGGGCTATTTTCCCGTGTCGCTTCCGGTCTCGCTTCTATATCCAGAGATTTATCAGGCCTGAAAATTTTGAAGGCAATTCCGAGAAATCAGGTATGAACTCATCGCTGATTTAGTCAGGCATTCTAATTTCCACCGCTGGAGATATTCAAAAATGATGTTATTTGTTATATAATTTAATTTATTTAAATGCTATATTTCTGAGGTAATAGAAAATGCCATAATAGACAATAGAGCTGGAATCGTTTTGAAAGCTTTGCGTGAATAAATCTGTTTCAACTACTCAATCTAAAACATGTCCTTTTGATATTTCACTAACCAAAAACTTAGTATTTTGAAACATGCAGAACTTGCCGCTGGTTTGCACAGCAACCTTGCAACATCACGACTCTTCGACAAGCTTTTCAGCTGCCCCAAACGTTTTTAATGGCAACACATTTTGGCTTCCAGTCAGAGTTAAGAGTTAAGAGTCGAGAGTTGTGCTGCTGCCTTTGGCCAGTTCAGCTACCAAGTGGGCTGCTCAACACCCTACCAGATCTTGCCACTTGCCAACCCTTTAAGCCCCCTCCCCCCCTACACCACTTTAAAGCTCAAGCATTGCTTTAGCAGCTGCCATCAAATGCACAATTCATTTGCGCATAAATTTGTACAGATTTTTACAGTCACATAAAGCTGCAGTTCTCAAGCTGCCAACTGGCAACTGTGGAGCTGTGTGGCTGATGGCTTGAAAAGAGGGGAAAAGGGGGCTTGTTTTTAGCAGCAGCAGTCTCACATTAAAATCAGCAAGCTGTGACAATTTCACGGGCGTTTCTTTGGCGTTCCGGGAGCGGCCCACGCGTCACCGGCGCTATGCAAATGTCACAAATGATAAACGCAATGAGCATAAATAAGCAGCAAACAAATATAAATATGCGAATACGAATACGAATACGCAAACGAATATGAATATGAATATGAATACTCAGAAATACTCAGGCAAGAGCGCTTAAGAGTTATGGTTCGACTTATTTATTAGTGTCACAAATCGTTTAAATACATTTTTCACAAATCTTGTTTTTTTTTTTTTTTTTTTTGCAATGCATTTATACGTGTTTATGTGTTAATCGATTTGTTGTTGTTGTTGTTGATGATTTTATTGTTGTTGTTTTTTTTTTTGCATACGCTGGCTTATAGCACACACATAAATTTGCAATACAAAACGAGCAGCAGCCTGTCCAACAAATTTGACTGTGATTTATATTTTGAAACTCTTGTTTTTTGGTTTTTTTTTTTTTTGTAGCTTTCGATTGCTTTTTGTGCTCTTTCTTTTCGTTTTCGTTTTTGTGTTGTGTAGTGTAGTGTAGCAGAGGGTGTTGCAATCCATCACAGAAATATGTCAAAAATCTATGTAGGCAAAAAAACGCTGACAGACAATTTATGTATAAACAACAACAACAGCAACAACAACAATAACAATAACAATAACAATGAACAAGTTTAAAAACGAGAACGAATATCAATGATTGAGTGTATGAGTGCATCTGTGAGTGTAGTGCGCGCAGGAAATATTTGCTTTGCTCTTTCTTTCTTTGTTTTTGCTTGTCTTTTTTTTTTTTTTTGCTTTGAAATTGATATGTTTGACAGGCATCACAATAGTCACAACAACAACAACAAAAACAAACGCATGAGAAACGCAATGAAAAAAAAAATAGTATTGACTGAAGGCCGTCTGGAAAATTGGAAAATGCAAAGCAAACCACATGACAGACATGTAACTGAAATTTGGTATACACGAGTTATCATTTTTTATAATTTCTTAAATATATATTAAATTATGCCAGTCCAATATGATATGCGAGCCATTCTGATTTCAAACGAAATTCGTTGCTGTTGTAAATCAATTAGACTTGTACAGTTATAGCTCTGTTCTTTGGAAGAAAAAAAAGAATCAAAAATTTAAGCAAAATAAGAAAGAAATGTTATGCCGAAGATATATACCTTGGCAGACAAGCTTTGCATAAGAAAACTAATTTTTGAACTGATTTTTCCTATGACAGCTATAAGATATACTGGTCCGATTTTGATCAAATTTGGTCAACATGAGTATAACGCGATTTAATTTAGATATAATGAGTTTGGTCGAGATATTTTGAAAAACAAAAAAGTTTTTCATACAGAAACTTATTTTCAACCGCTCGTTCCTATGGCAGCTATAAGAAATAGTAGTCCGATTTCGATGAAATTTTTACATCATATATAAACTGTTCTTAAGCAAAGATTTAGTGAGTTTGGTTGAGTTATCTTGAAAAGCAAAAAAGTTGTTTATACAAAAACTAATTTTTCAACCGACCTTTCCTATGGCAGCTATATGTTATAGTGGTCCGATCTGGCGAATTCAACCTGTAAAAAGAAGAAGCATCTGTGGCAAGTTTCATCAAGATAGCTCTAGAACAAAGTCTTGAAAAACGCATATAAGCAGACAGACAGACAGACGGACATGACTCGGTCTGATCACGATGCTGATCACGAATATACAAATTTTTTTCTGTGACGTCTCCTTCACTGCGGTACATATTTTGTGACAAAATTATAATACCCTCTGCAAGCGTATAATAAAAGAACAGAAATCAAAATTCAAATCAAACATAACAGACACAAATATGACATATGTAAGACTTTTAAGCCGTTTTTGAATCATATCGTTAAATAAAATTGAGCAAAGCTTCTGAAATTTTATATGCAATTAAATAAACTATGCATAAATAAAAAACAAAAAACTTGACAATAAATGCTTTTAAACTAATATTGAGTAAATGTGCAACTTTGAGCTTTATTTGGAAATCGAGTATCTATAATCTAAGTCATATTCAAAGAACGTTCAAAATAAAAAACCGTCTAGCAAAGCCTCAAAAATGCCCACTTGAAAGTTGTTTTTAAACTGACTTAAGTTTAATGATTCAAGAATACAGTTATAAACGCTATTTGGAATTCGCAACTTTGTTATGTTACTTCCCACAACAACGAAGATACAGTTAAACAAGCTGAATGCTGGCCACAGCCACGCCCAACCACAATACGTTGCCCACATGACAAATTGTTGACAAGAACACAAGAGCTTCACGAGGACCACACGCAGCAGGCAGGAAACAAGGCCAGCAACAAGAGCAACAAAAACAGCAACAACAACAACAACAACATTAACAACAACATCAGCAACATATCCGTCTCCATCTGCATGAATTGCAAATGAATTGATGCGCTTTGTTGACTTTTGTCAATTGGGATTATGGCCATGCCCATGCCGTTGCTGAGGCTCAGGTTTCCACTCTTTTGCCCCTGCCGCTGCCCCTTAGCCTTTGCTTTTGCCATTGCCTTGCCTTGCCCTGTTCCCATTCGTGTTTCAGGCAGGCGATTAACAATTGGCTTAAACCGTGCCAAACAAAGTGTCGAAAAGCGAGCCTAAGCCAGACCGGATCGGTATAGGTATAGGTATTGGATATTGGTATTTGTATTTGTATTGGGGTATCGGTATCGGAATCGGGAACAAGCCGCAGTCAATTCTTGTTCTTCTTGTTATTGTTATTGTTATTGTTAGTGTTGTGGCTGTGTTGTCGTCTACCTGCCCACGCGATCATAGATCAGAGATCAGCGCAAATAGATTATGGGACGGCGAACTCGCTCAGCTCGCTCGAGGGATTTGTAAAAACAGATCTTTTTACGGATTAAATAAACGCAGAGTACTCTGTGATTTTGTGGTTATGACAGGCAAACTGTCGCACAAAACTGACTGACGAGTTTGGTTTTTGGTTTTGTTACTCGATTTTAAGCCGCATGACAACGTCTTTCCAACACAAAACACAACACAACAGCTCTGACATTCAACGGCAACACAAAATTTAGCATAAGTTGACGAAAAATTAAAATTAAAGCATATCAAATATATCAACTAGAAGTAAATATGTTAAGCGACGAAATACTTGATCAAAGGTCTCGAATTCTATTAATTCTGATATAAAGATTTAATTTATTCGCAATAGAATTTGAAACTAAGATCAGCGGCAAGTGAAATCAATTCAAATACTTCAGAGAAATTCACTTCCACAAAACTGTGTGTCGAAAGTGATATACAAAATTGGACTTATATTCTTATAATGCGATTTGATTCTCAATAAAGAAACGCTGTGTCTAGACTCTAAACTTGCAAAGCCAGCAATAAACTTAGCATAAAGTTAATAATTTTGTATTAATATACATCAAAAAGTGTTTATTACTCCCTGTTCCCATTAAAAATGGGAAAAAGGGAGTTATAAAGTACTGCAAATGTGTGTAACAGACAGAAGGAGGCATTTCCGACTATATAAACTATATATATTGTTGATCAGGATCAACAGCCGAGACGAACTAGCCATGTCCGTCTGTCTGTCCGTCTGCCCGTCTGTCTGTCTGTATGAACGCGTCGATCTCAGAGATTATAAGAGCGAGAGACACCAAACTTGGCATCCAGGTCCCTGTATACCATACGCAGATCAAGTTTATTTCAAATTTCGAATGCACCCTCCCGCACCCCCGCAAATCGCAAAAGACTCCCACAGCTTTAATTTTTGGTACACATGTATGTTTAATCAATGTCTTTCGGATGTGTAAATTTCAACACGATCGGATGAATAGCACCAAAGTTGTGGAAGAATCTATTTCCCCTGTCTCAGCAGGCAGAAACAACAGTTTGACATGCACTGTGCACGTTGAGTACGCTGCTTGCTTGTGTTGCCGCTGAACTGCTTGAAATGCAAGTTGGGAGCAGGGAGTCTCGTAGTCGGGCACACTCGACTAGAGTATTTATTTAGAAAATTATTTATTTTTAAAGATATAAGACTTAGAGTCCATTCATGGAAATGTAAGTGTAGAAACATTAGTATAAACACGCATGTGCCACTCTCCTACTCTACTAAATGCAATATATTTGCAATTCTTCATTCTGCGTCATCCTTAAACGTTTATTGCTTTCACATATGCAAAACTTTAAAAGACTATTCAACTGCGCCATTTTGTAATAGTTTTCTTTTTTTTTGTGTTTTTGCATGTCTTTGAGACACCTTTGACGACCCTTATGCGGGCGCGTTGAAATGAAAGAATAACAGAAAACATACAACAACAATAAAAACAAAACAACAGCAGTGGGGCAGAGACAAGGGTAGGAGAGAAACAGTAACAGGGGTAGAGGCAGTTGGGAAAAGGCGCAACTTGGTATCAATTTCAACAGCAACGTCAACAATAATAAAAAGAAAATAAAAACAAGGGAACAAAATTATCTTTAGCGTGCCGAAGATAAATACCCTTGGAAAAAAAACTGGGTTTTTATATAAGATATATAAACTTTAAGATAAAGTTGTCTAATTTGGTTAGCATGACAAAAAGCATACCCAGAATAGCTGAGTTGGATAAAGATATATATCTTGAGAAACAAAAAAGTTAACCGATATAAATTCTTCAATGCGTTACACGTTTCGTGAAAAAAATATAATACCCCTTGAAAGGGTATAATAAGAACAGCTCTCATTTAAAATATTGTATAATACACACACACACACACACGCACAGCGCACACATACACAGATATAGAACAAACCTCGCAGGCTTTCCGTCCTCTATGTAAATCCTTTTTGGCACAGCTCAACGCGTTTGGCAGGGCGCGTTGCCTGAAAATCCTGTTGCTTTAGGCAACGGTAACGTCGACAGCAACAACAACAATACGAAAAAAGGTCCTGCCAGTAAAACCAACATGGCAAAAAGGATCACTTTACAAATGCCCACAAATGCGGCCGGTTTTGATGCGACTTGCGAGCAAATTGTTGTTGCCGCTGTTGTGTTATTGTTGCTGTTATTTCAAGCGGCATTTGCCACAAGCGACAAGCAACAACAACAACATCAAAAACAATGTTAAGTTGCCCAAAAGGTAACGGGACGCGTTAAGGCCGAGCAACCAACCAAAAACCAAAGAAACAAAAAATATATATAACAAAAAAAACAACAACAGCAAGAAGCAAAAGAGCCGCCCATGAAATAAAATCAAACTCAAACTGAAACCAAAGAGATGAGAAAAGAACAAACCCAACCCAAGTAGAAACCAGTCCAACCTCCAACCCCAAAAAAAAACCCTACTGTTATAGCCCCCCTCCTTACCTATATCATTTGAAGGCGCCTTTGTTCCCGTTACCTTTGCTCCTAATGCCAATCAAAACAATGTCTTGAGCTTAGTGGTGTGCCATGAAGAGCGGCTGGGGGGAAAGTTCAGTTTAGTTGAGGCTAGGTATAGCTGGGGTGGCAACATCCTGAGACTTGACACTGCATGTGCTCAATTGTAATTGGTCATAAATATAAAACGAGCATTAAGCTATATTCTTAGCTATACTCGTATATGTAGCTGCTCTTTTAAAATCTTACTAATTTAGCGAATGACTTTACTTTTACCATGCCAATAACTTATTTACTTTTGAACATCAAATTTATAGACTTTATTTTGTTCAATATAATAATGCTTATTATGAATAAGTACACATTTCAGGGATCGTAATTACTATATATTTTAAAATAAAATTTATTTTGTAATTTTAATTTTTTTTATTTTTTTTTGTTTTTTTATAAAGCCTAAGTTATGCTTTTTAGTCAGCGAAATGAAAAGAAATTGAAAATTGAAAATCTTAAACTCAATTTTTGTATATTTTGTATCTTATTTACAACTAAATTGGGTAATTTATTTATTATATTCAAGTCAAATTACATTTATCATATATATATATATATATATATATATATATACTATATAAACTGTTTGTTAAACAAAAACAGAGATAGAGAGAATACGAAACCAATACAATCGGAAATCAGAACAGTTATTCAAGCTATATTAACCAAACTTACCAATTCTGGCCACATATCTTATAGCTGCCATAGGAACAATCGGTTGAAAAATGATATTATGTATGAAAAACTTGTTTGTTTCTCAAAGTATCTCAAGCAAACTCAGCTGTTCTCAGTTTGAGCATGTTTTGTTGAACAAATTTGTATCAAAATCGGGTGACTATATCTAATGGCTGTCATAGGAACAACGGTTGAAAATTATGTTTTTATAAGCAAAGCGTTTCAGCATGCCCAAAATAACTTTCTTTTCAGTTACTTTTCAAAAACGTACGAAATTCGAAATTTAACTTTTTTTTACAATCCAACTACTATTTGCAAAGAAATTTCTCATCTTACAATATATTTAGATAAGAAAT
Organism: Hirtodrosophila cameraria; assembly: GCA_949708635.1. NCBI lineage: Eukaryota > Metazoa > Arthropoda > Insecta > Diptera > Drosophilidae > Hirtodrosophila > Hirtodrosophila cameraria. Next base: position 22,829,345 of record OX453090.1, on the reverse strand, counting down.
GAAGTATTTTGCAAATGTTGATAAAAGTTAATATGAATATGTCTGTATTTGCAAAAACAATCGATAGTGGCAATCATAAATCTAAAGCATATCCATTTATCAATAGTAATCCGTCCATTGATTATTCCCTAATTCCATATACGTCAATCTTGAAAATGTCAGCAACAGAGGGCTAACACAAGCACCGTTCTAACTGGGTCTTGGTAATGTCTGCTGGCATTTAGTGCCAGTTGAGCGACAATTGGCGAGCGTCGCGTCGCTTTGCCTCACGTCAAGGTCAGCGTCAACGTCAGCGTCAGCGGTGGCGTCCGTCTGGGGTCAGCGCTTAATGAGTGTCCGACACATGACCCAAGCGCTGACAGCTCCTGGCTTCAGTTCAGGTTGAGTGACAGTTCCAGTTCCAGTTTCAGTTGAAGTTCAATGTGCCATGTGCCATGTCGAAAGACTTTTGTTGTCGTCTTTTGTTGAAGTTTGCACTTAATTTCGATTCGTGTTGCGTGCAACATTTAAAATTTATAGACAAATACTAAACTGAGTTACCTGCCCCACTCCCACTTCATAACACACCCCCACCCCCACCCCCATCACACTGCATACCCACTCCTCTTTAGTAGGCCACTTGGCATGCTCAGCGAAGTGTAAAGTGTAGCATGCACGCACACTTCTCCACCCGCCAACCCCCCCCCCCCTCCCACCCACTCAGCACCCCCCACATCAGTGCAACCCTCTGTTAAATGAAGTTGCTTTCACTCACTCCCCCCCACATTTTTTTCCATGGCATTTTCCATGTTTCCCTTTTGCTGGTTGCTTTTGGCGCGTTTTTCATGCTTTGATGCGGCGACACAAATTGTTGTGGTATTTGTTGGTGTCTTTGTTGTTATTTGTGCTGCTGCTGCTGCTGCTGCACCCTCCCAAATAGTTGTACAACAACAATTCGTTTGTTTAATTCATTTGCCGTTTGCCGCTTGCCGTTGCCTTGGCTTTAACTTTAGCTTTAACTTTAACATTAACATTGGCTCTGTTGGCTGCCTTGCCGTATCTTTCGGCAGCATTTCCTTGGCCGTCAAACAAAGTCCGTTGAAAGTGTCAAAAACAGTTTTCAGTATTCGTTGAGTCTTCAGTTTTCACCCGACTTTCAACTACGACTCGACTCTTGGAAGTGTGGCACAGCTGTGTGGCAGGCGGTGTGGGGGCAGGCGGTTGAAAAACAATTGCAAAACTTGACGCTGCACTTTGCACACTATTTTCCAACAGCAACAATAAGTTGAAGGCGTTGAAGCATAAATTGCATGACAAATAAACTGCCAGCTTCTCAACAATGACAATGAAAACGACAATGACAATGAAACTGACAATGACAGCGGCCCAACCAAAATGCTTGCCCAAGATCCGTGTGGCGATGTTTCCTACTGGTTGGAGACTTGTTTCTACCTTTTCTGCAGCAGCTGCCTCTTGGCATTCATTAAGTGAATCAAAGAGTGCCCTATGTAAACTCACACAGTCACACGCACACACGCACACACACACACATACACACAGTTACATCACTTACAAGTGCAGACAACATTTTGGCTTAGTGCTTTGAAGGTCAAAACTTAAAACAAACATTTCTTTGTCAACAGGAAAATGGAAAGTAGTTTCGAGCATTCGAAAGCTTTGAAATAATTACCTCATTTTATTTGATTTCTTTAATTTTTTTAAAAATATTTTTAAAAACTTAGAAATGCTCACAAAAATAAGTTAAATAACTATATCAAAAACTGATATAGCAAAGTTTGTTGCTTTCCTACTTCCAAAAATACAACTTTATATTTCGATCGGAAATAAAATTGAATAACTGCGATATAAATATTGAAAGTTTCAAAATCAAGTAATAGAAATATTAAATCAAATCTTAATAAGTACATATGTGATTTTCAGTATTTTTCAGTACCTCTAAAAACTACTTGGCAAAAAACGGATCTGAAATTAATGTTCATTGTGTTTTTATACTCCTTTTTAATTTTTTTGAAAAAAAAAAAGAAAAAAAGGTATTTTGGGTTTGTGAAATGTGAGTCTGTCCGTCAGTATGAACGCAGGTTTTTTCCACAGTTTTGAAGCTAGAGCAACCAAACTTGGTATACATGTTGACAAAGTGTCAAGATTTTTGTTGTTTCTGTTTTACTCAGTATAAATTAAATGAAAGTAAATCGAATTCAATTAATTTGATTTGTATTAAAATGTTTATTTTTATATAGGAAATCTGATAAATGTCTATCGACATATGCTTGCTAAAAAAGCTAAATCTAAGACTCAGTTATTATAGACAAAGCTTATTATATGTATATTATATATATATATTTATTTTCACACCGTATTGTATTTAATAATTTAATCATAATATTTGCAATGATCATTTCGATTGCATAACTCTATATAATGAAATTGCCAAAGTTGCCATATTGCCATATCTTGCGTAACTTTAAGCCAAAATGCTTTGAAGTGTCCCAGTTCCAGCAAAAAGAACAAGAACATCAGCAACGCGAATACGGAGACCCAATGTACACATATCACATCTCATATAGGGAGTCAGGCATGCGGATTAGAGCCGCCACACTAAGCCGAGCATGGAGGGGAAGGAATGGGGGGGGGGGTATGAGCACTGAGAACTGAGAACTGCCTGAAACTCTGGCAAAAGAAACGTCAACGGCTGTCAATGAGGATGGCAAAAGTAAATCCCATGGCAGGCGAAGTGGCAGCAATGGAACTGAGTTAGGCTGAGGCAGAGTCAAGATGGAGCTGGAGTTGAAGTTGAGGCTGTGGTAGAGCCAGGTGCGATGCCAAGTTGCAGTGTGGCCAGCTCTTGCTATATATACACACATGTGTGCGTATATGTGTGTGTGACAATTCAAATCAGCAACGCACTGACAGGAATTAACCTAATTTTACAGCCAACAAACTTGAGCCAGCAGGCCGCACTTCACCGCATCTCTCTATGCCTTGCATGAATGAAGATGACGATGACGACGACGACGACGACGACGTCGACTCATGGATACTTTCAGTATGCGCTCATGTAGAAAATCCAGCGATCTGTTCCACGTCCATGCCGCATTTTTCATGCCGCGTACGTTGTGTGCACTTAATAGTTGCCCATAAACACGGTCCCAGTTTCAGTTTCAGTTGCACAACCAGACTCAGTCCCAGTCGCAGTCCCAGTCCCAGCTGAGTCAACGCAATTCATCGACTCAGTTGCGGCTGGTGGGGAGCAGCAGCGTCTTCCACCTCCCTGACACTTATTCCGAGGGTTGCCAGCATCAGCAGCAGCAGCAGCAGCAGAGTCGATTTTTCTGCATCGTGAACCACATGATGCAAAACTAATTCGAAATTAATGTGTGTGCGCTTTGTCTATGCCCTTTGGTAGGGGTTGACTGCCCCTGGGGAGGTGGTTAAGCCCAACGACCGCCTGCCCGCTTCCCCCACATGCCACAGTTACTTGCGCACTTGTCACAAGCAACAAGAAATAACAAAAACAAAAACATAAATAAAATAAGTTAAACAAAGCGACGCAGCGATGCTCTTGGGAAAATGTATTGTAAATGAATGGGAGACAGCTCTAGCTTGTTTATATCGATAATGCCCTCTAGATTGAATTTAGCTTAAAATATCTTAACATAAACTAAAATGCAGTAACTGTTTATATCAGATAGTTTTCGATTTGCACTTTGCGAAAGTGTATTTGTCTTATATGATGCCATTTGCACTTTTGACAAGATTTTTGCGGATTGAATTCACTTGAATTTGATCAAAAATTAAATGAAATTGCATTTTATCAAAGATCAAATGAACTTATTATCAAAATAAGAATTCAATACACTAGCTTAACATCAATAAAGACAATTTTGAACACTTTTAATGTCGCAAATCGTTACCGAAAGTGGAAGCCAGAACAGGTGGTTTCCAAGCTATGATAACGATGCTATGATATGATAACGATCGATGTCGGAGTGTATAGAGATCATAAATTGGTGCATTTTTGATGAATTTTTAGAACGAACAAATAAGTATGTAAGGATCGAGTTAATAATATAAAGAGAAGAAAATATTTTGTATTAATAGATCATAATTATATCTGAAACTTAAACTGATTACTCGACTTAGAACGAACTTTTTCGAAAGAGTGTATGAAACTCTATAAAACTCTCTCTCTCTCAGTGCGCTACTCTGTAATATTTAAATAAATTACATCTATTATATTACTCTATTACATAGTTAAAAGATTCGATTTCCAGCCGATTAAAATGATATTAGTATAAAAGTTGCTTTCTTGGCAATTATTGTTGTATATATATAAAGTTATCAAAACAGCAGAGTTAAGAGTATCTAAAATGGAAATATATCGAGTGTTGTGTCAGGAACTTTCGGGCACTTGGAACTAGAGGGTTGGGCATAAGATGCTGAATGGGATTGGAATAGGAGAAGGGGGTTGGGTGGGCTGTGGGTAGGACTGGTGCGACTGTTGCAGGATGCGTTGTCAAACATCGCACTTGACTATGCAAACAGGCAAGTGGGCGGCATTGAATTTGGGGCATGGCTGGCAACGTGCGCGCCTGTTTATTTATTTGCCTGCCTCCCCCCTTCACACTCTCCTTCTGTCTCTCTGGCAGTGTGTTTGTCTGTTTGGGTGTTTACTTGGCTGTCAGTCAAACGGATGGGCTCAAGGCTCAAGGATGCTGTCGAAGCTGCTGTTGCACTTGTGCGACATCCTCGAGGACGCCGCTGGCTGCTGCTGCTGCTGTTGTTTGCGCTGCTCAAACAGAGGCGTCAACGAAGGGGGGGCCCGACAGTGGGGGTAACTACGCGCGCAATGCGACACACACAAAAAGAAAAATAGGCAAAGAAAAAAAAAATAAAAATTATTTTACTAAGCGAAAACTGAGTGTTTGAACTTTTATGGCTGCCGGGCAGGCGAAGAAGAGCCAGCAAAAAGAGGGTGGCAGAGGGTTGCTCTCAATGGCATAATTGCTATTGCTACAACAACAATTACAAACAACAGCAGCAGAAGCAGCAGCAAGCGTTGCTGCTGCAAAGGTTTTTGTGGCAATCAAATGAAGTGTTCCTGAATGGTTTTCAAAGTTAATTTGAGTGATGCTTGAAGCAAGTTGTTGTTATTGCTGTTGCTGCTGTTGGTTTTAATGTTGTTGTTGTGCTTGCTGGTACTGACAACCCTCCTCTGTATGCTCATTGCTATACCTATACCCATACCCATACATATACCCATACCCATACCCATTCTCTTTCCCGTCTCAAGTCTCTTCAGTCACCCAACGGTCGCGTGTTTATTAACATGTGTTAACAACAACTTAAAGCGCCCATATGGAACGCTGTATGGCATGGTCTGGTCTGAAATAGCATTGGTTCCTGGACCAGCCATATTGGGTGGTTTACGCTTGTGTGCCAAGAAGGGTTTCCTTCCTTCCTTCCTTCCTTCCCATTCCGCTCGATTTTCTTTGTCAACTGGCAACATGTAAGCGATGCTGGTAAACACTTCAAGTTTCCGTTTCGTTTCATTTTTAGCTCACTTTGGCTTTTGTTGTTGTTTCGATGGTTTTTGGTGGTTATTGGGTGGTTTGAGCGGTTTACGTGGTTTACGTGGTTCACATGGTTGCCTGTCTGCTGCTGCGTGTCAATTGAGAAACTGTTTGGAAGTGCATGGTTTTAAAACAACTATAATATGGCTTTCGAGTGTCTGAGCACCTGACGCAACTTTAAAGCAACGATAAGATCGAAAACTCTCTGGTAGTACAAAGGAAATTAGTGCTTTGTAAATAACTTCAAAAAATTTAAGGTATTGTTCAAAACTCAGAGAATGAATTGAGGCAATCTTGCAAATGAAAAACAAGGCATTTAACTTAAGCAGAGTCTTGTCAGAAATGAGAGGTCCTTTTTAAAGACGCAGCTGGAGTATCAAAAAAATATAAAAACGACATATGGCACTTGTGGCATTTAGTTTATTGAAACCGGTGAACGTCTTCGGAAATGCACGCATCTTTTAAATAGGCTTTGCCATAACAAAAAAAAACTCGAAATATATAATAAATAAAAAATAAATTAAAATCAAATAAGATATACAAGAAATAGTAAAAATTGACTCGAAAATCGAGAAATAAAACTCTCATGTATGAAAGACAAGTGGCATGGTATTTACATAATGCATACCGGCGAAAAACTTCAGAGTAACTAGTGAATAAATAAGAATTACAAAATAAGATAATGTTGTGGGGCAACATGAAGGTCTTCAGTCAGGTCTTCAGTCAGGCACTACCCTACATGTATGCTAAAACTGTTTGAGAATTATAAGCAGCGAACTAAGAAAAACTTGATAGAGTGGCTTGCTCTGATGCAAAATATCTTGGCATATGGGAAAGATTGAAAAATTTAACCAAATAACATTTTTCTTTCTAATAAGCTCAACGAAAACTAAAAGTTTGATATTTTGAGGTATTGAAAACAGTTATCAACTTATTTTTCGTAAAAGGACTGCATGTCTCTTTAAATTAAAGCAAATAAACGAATGAAAATTAATGAGAGTTAGTTTGTAATATATTAAGGTACATCATGTAAAGGAAAAAATGTTGTTAGCTCTACAAAAAGCATGTTGGTAGTAAGCTGTAGAGGGTTAAAGGTTTCATATATTTTCATAAAAGACCTTGTCAGTTGGTCTCGACTTAACTTCTTTCTAACTCCTTTCTATGCACAAAATCTACTAGCCTTCAGTCACTTGGCATTTCCGACGCTGGCCTTTTCAGTTTTTGTTCGTTTTTTTCTTTTCAATTCTTTACGCTGTCTGAAACGCTCAGCAAATCTATCCACCTGATTGCAATTAACCTTCACTCGCCTGACTATCAACTAAATACTTATTCGTATTCGTATTCGCATTTGTATTCATGCCTCAAATGCCGCAGCATGTTTAAATCAAAAGCCAAGTTCTCTTCCTGCTCGTCACTTGCGATTTGGCCAAACGATACGCAGCTGCATTATGGTCATCATCTGGCTTGGGATTTGCATGCTCTGATGCAAGAGACAGCGGCAGCTCGTAATGCGTTAAGCTCTGGCTTTGGCTCTAACTTCCCTCTGCTGCCTTGGAAGACACAAACTGACAGGTGGACAACTTGACTGGCTCTGGTGCTGATGCTGCAACAGAAACTGGAACTGAGGCTAATGACTCTTCTTAGCCAGGCGCCAAATTCAAGGCATATTGCGCAACTAGCAGTACAAATCAAATCAGAAACAGAAACAGAAACAAAATCAAAGCCAACCCTGCTACGAGGGTGTAATATGTTTCAAGGGCTGCTGCTGCTGTGTACCGCATCTGCTGCGGATTAGATTATGCATAATAAAGTGTAATTTATTTTGTCGGCAAGTTTCAAATGCTACCAAGTGGCTGAGAGTCTTGCATTTATCCCATGGGGCAAACGCAACCCGATCAGCATCAGGTGGATGGTAGTTCTTCTTCTTTACAATCTGTCCCCAGAGGCAAACGCACAGATTTTTGTATTGAGGGGGAGTGTTGTGTCTCTCTGCCACAAAGACAATCGAATCGACCCATTTTTTTGAGTGACACGTTTCAACGCGATCCCAATGACCGTGCATGGCCTCGTGTCCCGCTTATCTGCAGTCCTGCAGGATGACGATGACGCGTGCCAGCATTTTACATGGTATACAACTCAAACGATAAGACCTGTCTGCATACCAGACATTGTACTAGAGCTAGAGGTACCCACCGTAACATTAGACCGTATAAAGAAAGGCCTTAATCAACTTATTTGGGCATCAGCAGAGAGAACTGCATTTGACACGTGACATGATGAGGGGGAGGGTATGGCAGCAGTAGGCGGAGGGCTACTTAAACCATGAAATGGCGACACGTGACCCCAAGCAAACGTTCGGGGCGTCGTTTTTGGCTTAGCCCGACACAAATATTATTTATTGCAATTGTATTATTGTATTTTAAGTGGCTCTTGGTGTTTTTTTTTTTTATTTATTTATTTTTAATGCCATTCGTATTGTTTAGCAATTTGTTAGAGATATATTTATTATAGTACATATTGAGTGTGTGGTACGAGCTAACACAATTTTCCACATTTTTATGTTTCAGATTCATTAATGGGCTCGGCGAGCGAAGACGAAGACGACGATGATCCGCCACATTTGCGTGGACCGGCGCTGGGATTGGGCGTACTTGGTCCAAATGGGCCAGACTCAGCGGGTGGACCGCTGGGCAACTCGGATATATCAGTACAAAGCATGAGCACCGATAGTAAAAATACGCATGACGATTCCGATCAGGTAAGTTGCAGATGAAGTTCAACTTGGAGTTGGAGATGGAGTCTCAAGTGTGGAGTTCGATCATTAACAGGTTTCCGCTACGATCCCAATACATATACAAAGTAATGAATGGAATTAAATGGTTTTTTTGTTTTTTTTTTTTTTTTTTTTGGAATGGGAAAGCGGCCCTCACTTTGTAGACCCGACGTCAGCCCCTTTTGATTAATGATTGGCAAATGATTATGCTCGCATATTCATATTGTATATAATGTCTTTCTCTATCTATATCTTTAACTAAAACCTTATCTCTATCTGAACTGAAGGGCTCCTTGGATGGTGATCCCGATGGACGCGGCGATTCACAGGCGGAGAACAAAAGTCCCGACGATGCCAATGGCTCAAAGCGGCGCGGACCCCGCACCACCATCAAGGCCAAACAGCTGGAGGTACTGAAAACGGCATTCAATCAGACACCGAAACCGACACGCCATATTAGGGAGCAACTGGCCAAGGAAACGGGATTGCCCATGCGCGTGATACAGGTGAGTTTTCCTTTTGGTTTACTTCAAATTTGGATAATTCCAACAGAACAACCAAATACTTGACCACACAACATAACTACAATTGTATATATAAAATGCCATAACAGAACTGTGCTCAGGCATAACCAACAAACAAACAAAAACAACAATTGCAACTGTCAGCTGCAGTTCATAAACAATTTGTTCTACTCCAAAACATGGAATACAATTTAGTGCAATACAAAATAAAAGCAGGCGGCACAGAAACGAATCTTGGATGCTCTTTCAAAAAAAACTAAAACTAAAAAATATATCTTAAATATATTACCGTATGGTAATTAATCGCATTCATGTTCTTAACTTAAATGATGAAGCATCAACTTGTATCATAAGAAAAACTAAATATCAAGAGCTAAAGTCTTAGCATGTCATAATCTGCAATCAAATCTGATACTGAGAAGTTATATTGAAATGAAGTATTGAGAATTTAAACTGAAGAATTGAACAAATTATTTCTACTTTTAATATAGAAATAAATTAAAATGAAATACTAAAATCAACTTTTTTAAGAACTAAAGTTTCAACTTATTAAATATCTAAAACCCAAAACTAATAAAATAAGCAGATCAAAATGCTACATCAAAAACTGGTAGAAGATTGAAATTCATTGCTGGAAAAAGAGCTGAATTAAAAAATAACGAAACTAATTGAAACCAAGCTGGTTGTAGCATAGCTTGTACAATCTTTAGATATATCCAGCTATAGTAGGGTGTCTCTGTTTTCGCATTGCGAAAAAAATTGAAAACTTCGAATTTCAGTGCTTAAACGATTCCATATTGTGCTCTGGCGATTTTGTCTTGAGGCCCAGCCCCGAGTTTTACAACATTATTGGGGTTATGTTTGGGTTTGGTTTTGGTTTTGGGTTCGAGTTTGGCCCCCAAGTGACCAACTGGCTGATTTGTTTGCCCTCTCTTTCGCTGTCTCTGCCACAGTCTGCATATCATCAGCATAAAAAACGCATAAATTAAGCGAGCTTTGAGTGGCAAATGTTTAAACTAAAGCAAAGAAACCAAACTTAAGTAAAGCGGAGCCAAAGTCTCGACTCTTGGGCCAGTTATTATTGCTGTTGTTGTTTTCAACATTTTTTTTTTATTTTTTTTAAACCAAATCATAAAAATAGTCGGCCGCGATATTTCAACGTCGTTGTTGTTGCCGCCTTGCAACGCTTCATTGCGTTGTAGCTCTCTCGGCATGTTGCGGTTTTACGAACAACAACAACAACAAGATTCCAGTATAAACAACAAACCAAATATAATAAAAATCAAATTAATGCCAGGCCAAGGCGGGGGCGAGCATAAAAAACGGAAGTTCATTGCGCCGACTGAGCTGCAAAAAAATATACACACAGAAATCCAAATAAATCTACTGTAATGCAAACTAATTTCGAAACAAAAGGAACACCTATTTAGAAAAATAAGAAAAGAAGCTATGAAAACGTTTGAAATTGAACAAGCTTGTTCCTTGTAGCAGTGAGAATCACGTAGAAGGGAACAACAGCTAACAGATATGTTAAACGCAAATGTTATCTAACATGCCATGATTGTTTGAAAGAGAAACTTGCATAAAAATGTGAAAATTAGTCAGAATAGCAGAGCTACAGCACATTGTCTTAAGTTATAGATAGAATTAACTCAGTTTTGCCAAGTCTATGTAAAGATATTCACTAATTGCAAGCGTACATGTTGTAATGTACTTAAGTACTTAACAAAATGAATAAATGGCTTCAGATAGCGTGTCTAGGCATCAAGAGATTAGCAAAATGGACAATAGAATAGAAAATGAGCATAATACGTTAATAAAGTTAATAACTTTTCTTGCTTGATTAACAAATCTCATTTCTACAAATGTTTTTAATGTAATTTATTCTTTTGCAAAAAAAAAAGCATTTTAAAAGATGGCTTTAAAAAACATCTTTGTTATCTTTAGCGTGCCGAAGATATATACCCTTGTAGAAAATATTTGCATAAGAAAACTTATTTTTCAATCTATCGTTCCTATGGCAGCTATTAGATAGAGGGACTAGTTCGCATATAAACGGACAGACAGACGAACATGACGGACATGATATGAAAATCAGTTATAAACGTAATGGCTTCTACTTATCATATATAGTATATATAGCCATAGTTACAAGTGGAATAATCATTAACCAAAAAACTGAAGCATGACAAGCGTTGATGTGTGATGCGAGCGAGGTTTGTAATTGATCCTTATGGGATCAAAAAGAAAATCATCCTGTGCTACATCTGTTCGCTGTCAAGGATATCCGCAGCATATGCTGCATATACATATGTAACTCAACTTGAGTACAACAACATCATTAGCGCGGTTGAGACAACTTTGATATGTACCTTGCTCTTGATTTTCAACAGGTTTGACTTACAAATTTTCACCGAAACGCCTACACACGCACACGCACACACACGCACATACACACAGATGTTTTAAGTGCCTTATTCCCAAATTCTTTAGTTTTCCCACAAAAAAAAAAAAAGTGAAGGCTGAAAAGCGAAACATTTAAAAGGGGATTACGCATGCGCAGCCGAACCCTGGACACAGGCGGGGTTCCAGGGTGCGGTGTGTGATGTGAGGGGCGTACAGGAGTATTGAGAGGTATGCATTGAGCTGTGTGGTGCCGCTGCCTTTGATGTGTCATTGGTTACAGTTAAAGGATATTTAGGCGGCATGTCGCGTCTTTTTTAGTTGAGTCTTTAAACGCGACAAGTGTGACACAATCAACACCTCTTTATGAGAAGCTGCTTTTGTTGTTGTTGTTGTGGTTGCTGTTGTTGTTGTGGTTGATGTTGCTGTTGCTTGCTGCTGTTGCCCTCTTCAAATCTAAACGAAAGTGACAAATGCCAACAAGTTGAAGAGGAGGCGACGACGACGATCGCGATGACGTTAACTTAATCGCCTTGCTGAAGCAGCTTACACACACACACACACACACACACACACACACACACACACACACACGCACATACATACACACAGCTGTGTGCTGTCAACTTTTGCATCTTCATTAATGTTGCATTTAATTTTTTTTTTAATTTTTTTGTTTATATATATGTTTTTTTTTTTGGCACGGCTTTAAAACTTCGTGTCTGACAAGCGCCTGACAGTTGAAGCACTTGTTGTTGCTGTTGTTGTTGTTGTTGAAATCAACAATATCCAATAACCAGTTGTCAGTCAGTTGCAGTTGTACCAGGAAAATGCAGCAGCTACAGCCACCAGCTGCTTTAGAACGCCTTCAACTCAGATACAGATACAACTACAGATGCAGATACAGCTAGAGCTACAGATACAGATACAGATACTGTATCTGCTGCTGCTGCTGCTGGCAAATTTGATCTGTGTGGCTACGGCATCAAAGAGTTGCTAGAATTCTCTCGTCAGCTTCTAACAAAAATGTCAACGCCAAGCGATCATCGAACTAAACTAAAGCCCAAAAGGCAAAAGCGATTTCTGGGCCAAGCATGCTGTGAGTCTTATAATAAATTTCGAGCAACAACAACAACAACAGCAGCAGCAGCAGACACAGACAGAAGCAGCGTGACACAAAAACTTCTTAAGAACTTTGCCGACCGAACGCAGCGGGGCAGCAGCACCCCCCCCCCCCCCCCCTCCCACACCCTCACAAATACATACTCAAATACACACACACTGCCTTAAAAGAAGGCATTTGTAACAACAATACGCTGGGGAGTAGGAGGTGGGGCAAATTTGCATAGCTTAAGGCGCTGCTGCGATTGGCAGCATGAACTTTGACATGACAGGTGACCAGCGCAGGCAATTGAGAATTGTGCTAAAGATTATGTTGGCAACTAGACGAGCAGCAAAGAAGGCCAAAACCAAAACCTCGGCCAAGTTCGAGACTAGAAAATCGAATCGTTCAGAAGCAGCAGCAGAGCAGCCGCAGATAAAGCCACAAACAAATAAATCATCGACATGTTTTCAACATTACAAACCAAAAACAATAACAATATAACAGCCATGTCCCATAACAATGGCAATAACAATAACAATAACAATAGCAATAATAACAGCAGCAACAAATCTTTTGATTTGCTTTTTTTTTATGGACCGACAATTTGTAAAGCTACCATATCTCTATCTATATTTAGTTCAACTAACATATATCTGCATATATAATGGGTGTTCCCATAATACTTGGCCAATAGACAAAACTTTTAAGTTTTGGTTTTATAATTTGTATGGAAAGCTTTTTACGACAAGATTATGATAGCTCATCATGTTTGTACATCATAAAGTTAAACGTTTCATTTTATTCTCAATATGAATAGCTTTTAATAGACTTGCCCCGATTGTGAACCTTTCAAAAATTGGAACCTTAAGTCGACAATAGCTCAAATTAGCTAAAAATTTAAAATTTAAAAGAGATTTCTTTAAAGTAACGAATCAGTTTTATTATTATTATTATGATGATTATTATTATTATTATTATTATTATTATTATTATTATTATTATTATTATTATTATTATTATTATTATTATTATTATTATTATTATTATTATTATTATTATTATTATTAGTATTATTATTATTATTATTATTATTATTATTATTATTATTATTATTATTATTATTATTATTATTATGATGATTATTATTATTATTATTATTATTATTATTATTATTATTATTATTATTATTATTATTATTATTATTATTATTATTATTATTATTATTATTATTATTATTATTATTATTATTATTATTATTATTATTATTATTATTATTATTTTTATTATTATTATTATTATTATTATTATTATTATTATTATTATTATTATTATTATTATTATTATTATAATTGTTATTATTATTATTATCATTATTATTATTATTATTATTATTATTATTATTATTATTATTATTATTATTATTATTATTATTATTATTATTATTATTATTAATAATTTTATTATTATATACAGATTTCGTAATAGATGTGTAATATATTTAGTAATATTTCTACCTTTTTAAAGATAAGTTCGAAAACTTCTCATTCAACTGCCTCAAAAGCAAAACTTTTTAATACAAAATTCATTCCATATTCGTGATTCATAACAGTTAATAATTTTGATTCCGAATGTTTTGATTGAAATCGGAAATGTTAACAGGCCTAATAGTATAACGCTTCTCATTAGAGCTCAACCAATGTACTATTTAGCTAGCTCTGATACTTGTCTATTTCCATAAGGATTACAATTATGCTTAAAAAGCTAAAAGAAGTTATAAACTATAAAATCATTTCTAAAAATATATTATTTTAAGGAATAAGAACACATCAACATAGAAATGAAGAATGGAATGGTAGAATGAACATGCAATACACTTGCAGAACTGAAGAGTACTACATAATAATAGAATATACAGCCCTGAGTCTGAATCAACATTATCAGTTTGTCAAAACTTTGAAAGCCAGTGAAATATTCGAGTTCAAAATGGAATTGAAGCTATTGAAAATAATATTAAAATAAAAAAAGGCTGCAAGTTGATTCGTTTCGTTTCGAAATGAAAAGTACTTGAAATTGGCAGCTACAACTATCGAATTTAAATAGTCTTAAGACAAATTACTAAATAATTCTATAAGCTAAGTTTCAGATAAAACCAATCCACCTGTCGCAGTGACTTGAAGCTGTAAATCATTGGGGTTCCCAAAAACATTCCCCGACCGAATCACCCATTAGACCTTAACTTTTTAACCACGATGCTTTATGGGCGATGCTTGGCTTAAGATTTCTGTTTCTGTTTCGGTTGCTTTTTTGTGTTTGTGTTGGGTTTTGGGTTTGGATCACATTGGATTTTGAATATTTTGAATTTGTAGCTTTTGACTGCCTTTTGTTTTAATGCGTGCGCTCCATTTACGCCAACGTTTAATGCGATGGCGAACAAACTAAGCTTTGAAAAATTATAAACAAATAAAGCAGGAAGGGGCAGGGGCAGTGGCTGGGGCTGGGGCAGGAGAGGGTCAGCGGGAGGCAAATCACACGGACGGTCGCCGTCTCGGTCGACTTGGAGCCCCAGTTAATGTGGCGTGCGTTCGGCTGGCGCCACTCGACGATCAACCAGCTACAGATACAGATACAGATACGCGACTGCGCTTAGATACAGATGCGGATGTGAGAGAGACGGAGACGGCGCAGTCGCAAAGCCGCTGAGAGACATTTGTCAAGTGTCTTCAGCTCCCCCCCCCACCCCCCGTTCACCCTCCTGCCACCTGCTCCAAGCTACCAGCGTCGTGTGCAGAGGCGTTTATTTGTCAACATACAAATTTCGAGCGCATTTCAAAGTTGATTTACATTTTGTTTTATCTGAGCGGCGATTTATAAAAAATTTTGATTTGACTACGGTCGTTTTTTTTTGTCGGTTTCTTTTTTTTTTCTTTTTTTATTTTGATTTGCATTTTAGGCTACGGAAGTTGACAAATTTTTCCAAACTTTAAAACAGCACTGTAGAACGTGTGTGTGATATTTGTTTTTTCATTTTGGAGAGTTAGGATCTTAAAAAAGTGGCGTTAAAATTGCTGCACTAATTAGTCGACAAGAAAAAAAATGTTGCTGATCGACGCGTTTATTAATTGAGCGGAAATTGTTTGATTGCATTTCGAAGTTTATGGCCAAAAAAAATAAAATAAGCCAGAAACTAATATGAAAATTAACTGTTCGATCGAGGCTAATTATGTTATCTGTACGCGGGCTAACCGCAAGAGCAACATTTTTGTTTTATGTCTATTTTGATCATTTGAAAGCAACAATTAGACTCGTTGCGGCCAAAACAAACAAGCAACAACAACAATAACAACATCATTCAAAATAGGCACAAAAGCGGCTAATTTAACGCATTTACTCTTGAAGAAGATGAAAAGCTTTGCCGCGTCGGCAACTGAAAATGAAACTGAAGCTGAAGGGGAAGCTGGAGGTGGAGGTGGACGGATTGTAGGCACTGAAGTTGTAGCAAGGGCGAGGCTGTAGCAAAAGGCGGCGCCTGCGCCCCACAATGACTTGGCAATACAGGAACACAGTTGGAAATTTTGTTAGTTGGGGGAACGCGACGCATTTTGAAATTATAATTTCAACAACTCATCAGTTTGCTATTAATTCTCTTGTAGGGAACTTTGTTGAGGCGCCTGCAAGAACAACCATAAACAAAAACAACAAACAAAAACTGAATCAGAAATTCAACATTGAAATCGAAACCGACAATGAAACTATAGCTAAGGGCATTAAAACTGCCATATCATGCGGTCCAAGAAGCCGAAAGAAGCCCTTACCCTTTAGTTAACTGACTGATGAGCAGCAGTAACAGCTACTAAACTATGGGAAAAACAACAGCTACAACAGCAAACGGCAAACGGCAAAGACAAGAGAAGACCAAGACCAAAACTGAAGACAGCAGCAGCAGCAGCAGCAGCTCAAAGTTAATTATTTGTTAACTCTAACTCTGGCTAATTCACGCCTTCAAAATACACACTGTATCTACCGAGTTATATTCTACACGATATATGAGTTAGCAGGTGTTGTTGTTAGTAGCTCGATAGTTTGAGTAGCTGGTAGCAAAGTCATCAGAGCTCAATATAAGTACAGACAGGGGGCGTGACGAGCATTTCAATAAATATCAAGTCATGATCTCTCAGCAAGTTCAAACTGCTAGAGAAAGACTTTCGAAATATGAAAACTTCAGTGCACATTTCGACTTTAAAACATATTATTTGGGCCTGTTCTTATTTCCGATTACAAACAAAACATTCGGAATCGGAATTATTGATTGAATTCGGCTAAAAAAGTTTTGCTTTTGAGAATGAGAAGTATTCGAATTTTAAAAAGAAGAATCGTTTGATATTTTCAGCGAAAACTGGAACTCGCAATTGAAAACGATTCGGAATAAAAGTTTCTCGAAAATGGGCACAGGCCTGGTTATATAGACTTATAACTTTGTTTTCAATCCAATAGAGTCTTGAATAGTAATTCCGCATTGATGCCAAATTGGCGTCGGGAATTCAGCTTGAAATCCTTTCAAAATTAATGTTTTACGATTGACTTACGATGTTTTGACATCGATTAACGATTATTAAAAAGAACTATTCAGGACAAAAACGTGTATCTATCGAAGAAGTCGATTTTGTTTCTGAAAAATAAAATTTCAGTTTCAAGAACAATTTCATTAAAGATCAGGTTTCTTGTTTGTCATATTGAGCGCTTGGTTGCTAATGTTTTAGACTATTCTACTTAATAAAGCTCAGTTGATTTTAAATAATAATTGCTTAAAATTCTAATTCGTTTTGTAACTCAAGAAAAAAAAAAATTATATTTTATAAAAATTTTTGAAAACTTTTTGTCAACAATTTGACTAAAGAATTTGGTGCCACAGCTCAAGCGATAGGTTTTTATACTCTTTTTTTAACTTTTTTGAAAAAAAAGGAAAAAAGAGTATATTGGGTTTGTGAAATGTCCGTCCGTCCGTCTGTCTGTCCGTCTGTCCGTCTGTCCGTCTGTATGAACGCAGGTTTTTTCCACAGTTTTGAAGCTAGAGCAACCAAACTTGGTATACATGTTGGTATATACCATAGTAAGACAAAGTGTCAAGATCTCCCCCCCACCCCCACCCCTTCCCCCACAAACCGCAAAAACCTATATCTTCCACAGTTTTATAGCTAGAGTAACCAAATTTGGCACAAGGGCTACTTATCACATCCTTCATTGATCTGGCAAAAAAAAATTCGGCCACGCCCACCCCCGCCCCCACAAATAGGCAAAGTCTGTATCTCCCCCACCCCTTTAGCTAGAATCACCAAATTTTGCAGGTTGAATTCTGTTGCCCTATTTAATAGATTGGATAAAAATATTTTTGCCACGCCCACCCCCGCCCTTGCAATCAAGCAATGTTTGTTTCTCCCAAACCTGTAGAACAGGCCCAACCAAATTTTAATTGATGGCAAAAATTTAAAGATTTGAGCAGAAATTCAATTGCCACGCCCACTGACTCCGCAAAGAGGCGAAAAAATGAGTATATCGCAGTCGGGTGCATCCGACTGCAACGTTCTTACTTGTTCTAAGTAATTATGTGTTTTTCTTGAGTCTAAGTTTTTACTTTGGCAATTAAGCGAAGCAAAGAGCATCTGAAACAAATAACAAATGAAATATTGCTGCATCATGGCAAAGTAATTTAAGGACCAAATACAAAAAGCACTTAGAAAATGCTGCTTCAAATTGTGTAGCACAGCCAACAAGGGGTTAATGCTACTTATCTTAATGCTGATTCTATATACTAAATGCTGATTCTGTATACTGAATGCTGATTCTATATACTGAATGAACTCAGATCTGGCAACACAAATCGAGCCACACCAAATCATGTCAATCAGCGTGCGAATACGTGACACACATTTGCAACAATTCCCCAAAAAAAAAAGAACTGAAATGTGATGATAGAAGGGGTTAGTGGTTAAGGGGTATTGAAAGTGGAAGTGTGGAGAACTGAAACTGAAACCGAAACTGAAATCGAACCTGAAGCTAAAGCTAAAGCCTAAGACTCAATCGGGGGTCACAATGAAGCAACTTTGACTTTTGACTGGCGGTTCCACAAATTATATGTTAAGCTCTTTAATGGGCCACAAAACGAAGCAAACGGAGGTAAGCGGGGCAACGCGAGGTAAACGGGGCGAATGGGCAAACCCACCAACCCCACCCCCGCCGAGGAGCTGCCGTTTAACATAATTTGCTATAATTTTCAACACAACGCCGAGCCAAAGAGCTGCCAAGTGGCAGCCGCCAGCATGGCCACCTCATCCACATCCACATCTACATCTACATCCTCATCCACATCCACGTCACCTTCTCCTCCTCTGCCCCTTCCCCGTCAAAAGCGCAATAATCATTTTGTTATGTTTCGGTTAGGAAGCAGAGGACAGGGAACAGGGAACAACAGCAGAACGACAGCAGCAGCAGCGGCAGAAGCGGTACTGAGACGGACTGAGGGGAGTTCTTTCTGGCCCTGATTGCTACCATGGCCATTATGTTACGTTGTTTGCCCTTTTATGTCAGGGCCTAACCTATAATTTAACTAAATGTTCAAATGTTTCTGCGCCCGCCGCCTGCGCCACTCAACAAATTTGTTGAAAGCTACACGAAAATTGGAAACAAATTTCTCATTCTTGTTTCGCTCCTTCGAAACATTTTGTGCTCTCAAGTGCGGAAATAAAATATTATATGCCCGCTGTCCCAAATTACACCATCAGCAACAATTTGGCAGCAGCCAGTGCATTATAGTATCATATTATACAATATGTATATGTATATTTATATGTATATCATATCATATCATATCAAACACTTATAAAACGCATTTAACTCACGAACAGATACCATCAAAACGATCGCAATTCAAAATTTTTGAGTGAACTTTTTATGGCAGTTGTTACGTTTTTTATAAAAATCTATTCTATTTCGATTTTTAAAATAATATTTAAGAAATATGCTTTGGTTTCAGAGCTTTTTCTGCCTTAAACTAGGGGAACAGTTCATTTGTTTGAATCGAAATATGCTTTTAAACTTTTAAATTCGTTATTGTTCTGTTAAAATTAACACAAATAATAACAGTTGGTATTATCAGCACTGTAACTTTTAACATCCATACTGTGACTGTTTATTGAACAGAGTCTGTTAATGGAACTGTAACTGTTACAGCAAATACTGGCTGTTATCGGAGCCGTTATCTGGACAGTCACTGGATATTGTTTCGTTACAGCTACGCCAAGTTAAATCGAAAGAAAGGTCCAAAACATTTGGCTTTGGGCTCTAAAAGTTCGGAATAACTCAAGGATCTGAAAACTACCCGATACCCGCGCCAGGCGCTGGTCTATCGATAATAAATATTGGTACCATTTTGAGTTAACAGAGTATGGTAGATTGTTGATTTTGGAGGCGCAGCGAACAATTTTAGCAAGAAAACTTTTAGCTCACTGTTAACATTTACAGCGCTGTTAACGACAACATTTGCAGAACTTAAATTGAATTTTTATTATATTTTCCGTCTGAAAAGTCAGCCTCCGATTTTGAAATCCTAGAATTTTTCTGCATTTTTTTAAACCCACAACCAGCTTTTTTGATCGATGTTTCGCAGGGTTAGCTGTATCGAAACATTACCGTTATCTGGACAGGCACTGTTGTCGGGACGGTTATCTGGACAGGCACTGTTGTCGGGACAGTTATAAGGATAAAGGCTGTTATCGGGATTGCTGTTTGGACTATGACTGTTATGGTGACTGCAACTGTTAAAGAATTTCCACTTTAAATACCACAACTTAAACTGCAGGCTTATACTTTCGAGTTTTAGTCACAGTGTGACATGATATTTGTCATATACATATGTATGTACATACAAAGTGTAGTATTATACTATACTAACTACACGTGTGTATACACAATTCCTATGCATATAACACATGTTAAGTACTTGCATAAAGTTGTGTTTGTGTGCTCTATAATGGATTTTTGAGGGAAGAGCACATATAACAAAGACTTTGCAAAGGAATTACAAACCTGTCGCGGTTTACCACAATCTCCGCACCTGTTTATCCCTACCCCTTGCACCATGCTCTATCTTATTCTTCGCTACGCCCACATGCAATTGCCATTTTTTTTTTTTTTTCTTCTTTTCAATCGCCATTTGTTGCTATTTTTCTTTGTCGACGAAAACAATGGCGCATTGGGTAAGAAAAAAGGACAGAAAAATAATGGAACTTCAACTAGATTGTAAAAAACAAAAAAAAAAATAAAAAAAATGGAAAAGCAACAACAGCAGCAGCAACAACAACTGAACTAACCCCAACACACTGCGAAAACAAATTCCAAACTACAAAACTATTGTAAATGCACTTTTTTAGCAAGACTGTTCTTGTCGCTCTTGTTTCCCGCTCTGCTTGTTTTTGTTGTTGTTTGTTTTTAATACCCCTTGCAAACAGGGAAACACATCAAATGTATAACATATTGATGAAGGTATATATTTATATTTAAAAATTTTTTAATATTTATAATAGTTTTGATCAGATCGACGAGATGGGTTTATATTTAGAATATACTTGTATGTGAATTAAGCAATATAAGTAGACAAAATTTAGTTCAGGGGCGTCCTCTTTATAGAGGTATTTATGGTTAGGAACTTATACATATATACAGTATAGGAACTTATACATATATACAGTATATAATATATATATAGGAAAAAGCCATAATAGTAAACTATATTAGACATAAGTAATAAGTAACTACATGTTTAACATTAACTAACCATCAAAAAGTCTAATCAGCTTACCATGTAATACTTATAATAACTTAACATATTGTAAGAGTATTCAGTCTTCGGCATTGTGCAAAAACCAATTTTGTTTGTTTTAGTTTGTGCTCGTTTTTTTTTTTGTTATTTTCATTCGCTTTTTGCTGTTTGGTTGTGTTGCGCATATGAAAATGAAAATTTTTGTGACCACAGGGCCAACATTGCAAATAACGCAAAACACACATGCTCAGGCACACACACACATATGTAAGTGTACGCATGTACACATATGCATAGCCATTGGCAATCGTTAAAGGGGGAGTTAAAGTGGGCTGTGGCAACTATGGTTTTATTTACAATGTTGCGGAGTTGACCACCAAATAAAAAATGTGTCGACAGCTTAGTTCCTTCGATATGTTACTCACGGAGATAACTCTAGGCAGATATTATGCATTTCAGGCATGCGTTATGTTTAAACCAAGCATAAATCGAACAATTATGCGCTTAATATAAACTTATGAGCTATGACGAACTCATGCATTGATAAACACGGTTTATATTTACGAAATGTTAAAAAAGATTCATAATTAATCATAAAATCTTGCACTTTCAAGTAAAGGAATAATTATCAAATTGACAACTTAACAAAGTCAGCGCATTAACCAGTTGAGAATTATAAATGAAAATGGCTTTTGGGCATCGTCTGCTGTATGTTTGTAGTGACTAAACCGTTGTTGAGTCGATCGATTTGTTCTTTTCTTTCGTTATGTTATTTACGTAACTTATTACGTAAGATAATTCTGCTCAACATGCGCGACTCATTTCCCCAGCAATCTTTGAGAATTTCCCTTAAATATTGTATAGCTTGCGTATTAGCTTGTGCTTACGTTATTGGACACCGTTACGTAAGCGGCTTACGTTAAGCACAAATTTCAATTCGAAATGCAAATTCAAATTCAAATGCTTGTCGCTGTCAAAAGTCACACGCTTGACTAACGCTTCATGCAAACAGCTCAACGCGGGACTCGAACTCGAACTTGAACACAGACTTAGCGTCAAAATAGGTTCAGTGAGCTTTTGGCCCAACTGAAAAAAAAAACCTAAGCACAGCATGTTACTTCCTTTTGTGTGCAACCGAAAATCTCCAAATTCAAATTTGTGGATACTAACGCTACATTTCGGTTCTCACAGGCTGGCCCAAAACAATTTCTAGCGAAATTTACTCTTCTGCGCACAAAATGTCAGTTTATAAATGTGAAGCGGGGGGGAACTGAGAACTAAGAACTCATATGCATGTCTAGGTCGGGAGTGCGAGTACGGGCTTTGGGTTCGAGTTCGGGTTTGGGTTTAGTATATGGAACGGAGTTCATAAAAAAGCCCACGAAATTCAAATGAACTGCAGACAGCGGCGCTCGTCATTAAAATTCACGCTTAAATTAAGAATGGGGAACGAGAAGGGGAACAGCTGCTGCTGCTGTTGCTGATGATGATGCAGTGGCCCCCAGACAACACACAAAAATCTAAGCCAAATTCATTGGAAACTATTTGCCAAAAACAAAAAAAAAAAGAGACACAGACAAACGTAAAGGACACACAACAGACAACAGAAACAACAGCAACAACAACAACAACAACGAACAAAAGCACACGTTAAAAACGGAAAACAACAAAAACCGAAAGCACATAAATCATAAAAATTTCATTGAGAAAAGTTTGCCAAAACAGAAATCACCTGAAAAAAGTATCAGTTGAAGTCCAAGTTGAAATCAGTTTCGTTGACCGCCAGCAAAAAAGATCATTAAAAAATGCGTCCAAGATATGAATATTAAAATGCCAAAAAAAAAAAAAACAAAAAACAAAAACTACAAAAAGAGACGAACCAAAAATATATATATATACATATATATATAAAACAACAACAAAATATTGAGAAAGGAAACAAAAATGAGACAAAGAGCAGCAGCAACCCAGGCGAAAAGCGAAAAGGTGCCACTAAAAATTTTGAAATATGTTTTTATTTTATTACTTTGCATGCTGTGCACGGTGCTTCTGGAGCACCCGAAACGATCCAGAACGTCGTAAAAATGGAACCCGGGTCTCTCTGTGCGCGTACCACGTACCCCCCCTTCCCCAAAACCAGCGATATAAACCGCAATAACCGGCGATCCTGGAGCCCGGTCCTCTCATGCCGGGACTAGGGCTAATTTTGCAACGGCCGCCCGGTGCGGCGGCGGTAGCTTCAATGCAGCAACAACAATTAGACATGCGCCTGCAGACTGAGAGTTGGACAGAGAGGACAGAGCGGACAGCTGGACTGACATACAGACAGGCGATACAATATCCACTAAACGTTTCACCACCCCTCTCTTTCTTATTGCAGGTCTGGTTCCAAAACAAGCGATCCAAGGAGCGTCGCATGAAGCAAATCACCAGCATGGGCCGTCCACCGTTCTTTGGCGGTGCGCGTAAAATGCGCGGCTTTCCCATGAATCTCTCGCCGGGCGGGCTAGACGATGGACCCGGCTTTCCCTACTTTGCAGCAGATGCTAAATTCGAGTTTGGCTATGGTGGCCCATTTCATCCGCACGATGGTCCCTTCTTTCCCGGCCATCCCGGCGGACCGATGCCCTTCAATGCGCCAGGTAATACAAATTGCAAACCTTTCAACTCATCTATATAGTATGCCACATTGAGTATTAACTACAAAATTCAACTATTATACTTAAGTACTTGCAATAAATAAGTATGTGTTGTATTTTGTATTTGTTGTAGTCCATCGAAAAGTTTCAAATTATACAAATTTCATTTTGTGAACACACAAAATATAGAAAAAAACGAGATAAACTGAGATAAAAAGATAAAGATAAAAGAGATAATAAACATTTCAATATAATATCTTAAATGATTTTATTTGATGAAACTGAATACTAATAATGTAAGAAAAAAAGTAATAATATTTTAGTCGAATTGAATTTTTACTGATTTGCGAGCATGTTGGGAAAGTTTCTGAAATCTATCTTTCATCCATTTTCACTGGTTGTACATATTAAAGATATTATCTTCAGCTTTCAAAACAAAACATACTACACATCTTGCAAGTTTTTGAGAAGCTGCAAATTGCTTTTGATTTGAAGCCCAATAAAAAAAATGATATGTAGTTAAAACGTACATTTGTAATAGAGTAAACTTATTAAAGAAACATGCTTTCTAAATTCATTTTTAGTTCTTTCAAAAGGAAGTAGTTGTGAGAAACCCAAAATTGAGAATCAGAACAAATACCTCAAATTTGATTTATTGTACACTTTTAAAATATTGAAGACAGTAATTAAAAAATGTAACTTAAGCTTTTAAAATTCACATTTTGAAGTTGAAAGTTAAAAATATGAATTGAATCCGCAAAATTATGTCGCAAATTTTATTGAAAACTTTCGCAATTTCTTGTGATTAATGAAAAGAGGAACACCCCTACATTAAACATAACAAAAGTATAAAAATATCAATTGAATCCGCAAAATGTTGTCGGAAATTAAATGAAAACTTTCGCAAAATCTTGCCAAAAATGAAAAGAGGAACACGCCTTTATGCTATGTATTAACAGAAAGATAAAAATATTTTTAAAAATTTTTACCAGAAGTTAAATTATACAACAAAATTGCAATGTCTTACAAAACAGAACAGTTTTCGCATATTTGAAGTTATTAAAAAATACTTGACTGTAATAACAAGAAACAAAACACGTTTCACAATATTTTTAATTAAAAAAATGTTATCTCAAAAAATATACTTGACTTTAATTTGTACAAGAATCTCAAGTCATACAATTCATATAGTTTTGACATATCTCAAGTTATATACATTTTTTGAAATTACTTGAGCTACAGCAGAATTATTGCAATTTCCAATTTGGCATGCTAAGTGTCTTTTTTTTTTAGATTAGAATAGATTATTTGCTGCATAATAAACTGCACTGTCAAACTAACTCAAGTCTCTCTCTCCCTCTATCTGTCTCGCTCACTGACAGGTGGACCAATGGATCACAGTGGTCCCATACCGATGGTAAATGAGTTTGGCCTGACGCCCGAGTCAACATTTCTGAGTCAGGCGGGCGCACCGCCAATGCAGCTGCAAACGGCTGTTGGGCCGCCACCGCCACCGCCTCCAAATGCTGCCGAGCATTTGCTGCAACAGGCGGCCGCGCAGCAGCAACAGCAGCAGCAGCAGGCGGCACAAAATGCGCAACAAGCAAACCAAACGCAGCAGCAGCAACAACAACAACAGCAACAAAATGGCCCGCGCACCGCATCGCCCGAGTTCATGAGCTCGGCGAACTTCAGCGAACCGCAGAATATGCAAAATGAAGGGCTTGTTTGGTAATATACAAAAGAGTTGGCAACGCGCCTGCTGTTTCTCAAGACCTACACGCAGCAGCAGCACCAACAACAACTACAACTACAACAACAAAGTGAGGAGGAGGAGGAGTAGTAGCAACAGCAACAACAGCAGCAGCAGCAGCCACAACAACAACAGCTATAACAGCAGTGACAAAGCTTCGTCGCTGCTGCAGTCGTCGTCGTCGTCGCTGCCGCCGCCCACTGCGCGCACACTAGTGCCGTCTCGCTTTGACAGACAGCGAGACGCATACACTACGAGTCGAATGCGAGCGAGATAGCTGTCACAGTGCGCGCTCTCTCGCTCACAATTCAAATGAGGAGAAATTTTGTGTTGGCTGCGCCTGCCACACACACCCCCGCTGCTGCCGCACGCCCCCCACCATCCACATAAGCAAAAAACAGCTGCTCGGCTTGCTTTTTGTTGTGTTTTTTATTATTATTGTGTTTATTGTTTTAGTACATTTTTTTTATGACTGCGCCAAAATATTTGTAAATTATTTTTAAAAATTCATAGAAGAAAAAAAAATAGAAAAGAAAAATCTTTAAATGTACATTGAAATGGGCGCTGCACATAAAAAACTATATATATATATATATATAAATATAAATAAATATATATACATATATATTTCTTTTTTTTTGTACTCATTTAAATCTAACTAAGCAAAATGATGAAACAAAAACAAAAACAATGCTAAACATAAACAACATCAAAAATACATTTACTAAACGTCTTGTCTGTAATAAACTATTTATGTGTATGTGTGTAAAAAAACAAAAACAAAAACAAAAAAACAATAACAAAATAGCGACAACAGCAAAACAAAAAAAATACGTAGCCTAAAAAAATTGTGTTAGCAAGCAAACAAAAAGTTATAAAAAAAATTTATAAATATATTATAATTTTTTTGTAAATTAGCACATTTTATATATATTATTCAAAAAAGATAAAAGAAAAGAAAACCAATTTGTTTGCCTAATTTTTTTTATTTTTTTTTTATTATACATACATATATATAAAAATAAAAATATTTTATAATCGTTGTCTAACAACATAAGCGTAACTAGGCATGTACTTGTGTAGTTTTCTAGCTCCTAAGTTTATATATGTAGTATATGTATATATATATATATGTATACATACGTATATATATATATATATATATATACATATATGTATATCAATATAGAATGGCGTATGCATATATAATATAAAGCTATATAAAACAGCACCCACATAGCAAACTAATTTTTTTTTTTTTGTGGTCCTAGCTAGTAAGCAACATAATTTATTATAAACAAATCTATGAATGAAAACAAAAAAAAAAGATAAACATAATATTTACAAATGCTAATTAAATGTAATATCAAAAATGTAAAACTAGCAAAAAAAAAACAAAAACAAAAATAAAACATAATAATAATAAAATTGATATAAAAATGAAAATCAAATATAATTAATAAATCAAAAATCCAACAACAAGATGAGAAAGATGATGAAAAACAACAGCTATAAAACAAATATAAATTTCAATATATAACTAAAAGATATAGCAACGTAAAGCAGCTAACAATTTGAGTTTTCAATTGATATTATTATGTTGGGCTTTGGGAACTGTGGCCACATCACCCTATTACACTTATTATTATTATTATTATAATTATTATTATTATTGTAAAAAGTCTTTAGTGTTAGCCTAATGCGTAAGTTTATTAATTGATGCAAAAAACAACCACAACAACAATTTAAACAACATCCGCAACAACAAAAAACATAAGCAAATGCGAATATATAACATGCAAATTCTTATAGATGATAATATGATGGAAGAGCAAAGCAAATCAATAATAAATAAACACAAATTGTTAACAAAAACAGAAGATGGTAAATACAAAACAAAAAAAAAAAAAAAACAAAAAACAAAACAAAAAAACACAAAAAACGATAAAAGGAAAACATTGATGAAAGAAAAAAATATAAAAAATATAAAATAAAAAAATATGTCAACATGTGTTCCTTTATTTATCTTCAAATTAAGAAGAGAAAAGATAATATCTCTTGGTAATTCTACCGATTTCAGCAATCAACAAGATGACTTCAATATACTTTGAACCAATCGCTCGTTATGTCTTTAAGGATATGTTCATTAAAGGACAAAAAGCTGTGTAACCTGCTGTGCTCCAAATCTTAAAAAAAAAAAGATTTATCGATCTGCAAATAAATATCTGGATAGCCAACGTCTGGGCTTTTCACACAATTTTGTGGTAACATCATATTTTGTAGAGCAATTAAAGTCTGCAGCCACTATCTATCCGTCAATCTTTAGGGCAATTCAAATGTCAACATCCAAGCCTTCTATTATAGTAAATTTCCTTATAACATCATTTTCACAAAGTTTTTAGTTTAGTTAAACATTGACGGTGATACGTTTTTGTAATATAAAACGATTTTTTTAACTGGGAATCGAATCCGAGGTTCTGCATTCGGCCACTAAAACAATTGTCTGGAATAAATACATTTGTTTCTCGCATTTAAATTATAATTTTAATACAAAAATAAATTACGCAGGCCGACAATGTTTTTGGTGCCCGAGGTGGATTTCGGTAGACGGTATATTCTCAAGTAAAGCAACATTTAAAGTTTTCGAAAGCTACGTGCAGTTTTGGAAATAATCACTGTTTTTGATTTTTTGGTGTAATGTAGGGTTATGTTTATTTATACATCTTCAGTTCAAGCCACCCAATCAAATAAATCAAGAATTTCATAAGTAGGAAATTTAACATCCTTAATATAATAGAAATAAACTTTTTGGATATATCTTATAGTTAACGAGTAATATTTTTTTAACTTTGAAATTTTAACATAGTTTTTCGCAAAAATAATTTTTTTTCTATTTCAATCGAAAGAAAAATATTGAAAATCTGATCAAACGGCTATAGCTGAAGATATATGTAAGAATACAGTCCTATATTTCAGAAACTGCACGTAGTTTTTAATAAAAACTGTGAATGAAGTTTAATTTGTGGGTATTCTCTCTACCGAATTCTACCATCAAATCTCGTGCACCAAAAAAAAAAGTCATTTTGTCGGCCTGTGTTATTGCCTTATAGAATTTGAATGTTAAAGAAATTAATGTATCTAATTGACTTATTTTGCATTATCAATTTTATATCTACTTTTTTAAATCACATGCGTTTCTTCTATGGGGCCTGTAAAACTGCAGCTTCTGCGCTCTGAAATAGATTCTTGAAAACTTTTGATGTTTATTATATGATCGGAATGATGAGTAGAAATATGTGTAGCAAAAATCAAGGCTATATTAAGACTGTATCTGAAGGACTATCCGAAATCGAAAATTAAGTTGATTTGTGTATGGTATATAGAAACCTACATGCCAAATTTGGTGTCTCTCTAGCTTTTATAGTTTCTGAAATTGACACTTGGACGAACAGACAGACTCTACAGTTGATGCTGATCAAGAATCTATATATTTTATAGGGTTGAAGATATCTTCTTATGCCAATTACATACATTTACATTGCTTAATTATCCTCTTTGACCCATTTTTAATGGATGCAAATGACTTGCCACCATCCATATTTCACAACAAAGCTTGTTCTTTACAAAATGCATTTGAATCTTAAAGTTACTATTATGAAATTCCCATTGGTTTGATTCCAGGTTCGAATTAACATTTCAACTCTGTATTCTTGTAGTCCTTGTACTTATGTATCGCATTTAGTGGCATTCCTTAATATTATAGATTGTAGTAATTGGATACAACTCATTCTATGTATTTTATCTTATTTGTGTCTTACATCCAAATTTCTGCTTGAATAAATATGATTCTTAGCCCATATCAGGCAGCTACTGGCTGTTCAATATTCAATTGAATAGAAAGTTTAGCAGTATAGCAGAAAGGCGAGCATTATCTTAAACACACTGCCATAGGAACAACACTGATAATAACAATAGCAGCAACCACAAAAACAACAACAACAACAACATAAACAACAACAACTGTTCGCAGCAGACACACATGGGAAAGTTAATATGCGTGGCTAATATCGGGGCAACATTATTAATGTTGTGGACATGCACATGCGTGTCTGTTGTTGTTGTTGTTGTCGGCTCGAACTTCAGCTGGAATTCAAACCATAAGCGGCTCCACACTACACACACACACATACTTGATTGGGGTGCACAATTGGGGGAGGTGGTCGAGGAGGGGGCAGTTTAAGGGTCATCTGTGTGTGAGGAGCTGTGCCTTTGTTCGACACATGTGCGCGCATTCACACCTACGACTAACATCAAGAAACGAGCAACTGAACGATGTGTTGAATGGGATGGTGATGGGATGGTCTGGAAGGGGGAGTGTGGCACAAACTATGAACAACAAAACTGCGTACTATGAACAATATGCCATGGATGTTGACCGTTGGATGCGGCCTAGACACGGCAGCATGATAGCATTTAATACAAAACAATGCTGCATATTGTTGTTGTTGTTCTTGTTGCTGCTGCTGCTGCTGCTGCTGACCAACATCTCTCTGGCCATGACGAATCTGGTGCTCGACAGATACCCAAGTACATTTGCTGGCGTTGCAAAATGAGCCACGCACTGGACATGCTAGATGAATGGCGATGTTAGGATGGAAGGATGGAGTTGAAGATGTTGATGTAGATGGAGATGGAGGCCATGCAACGAGGCATGCAGGCAAGCGTTGCACTTCACACACACACACAAACACACACACACTCTCGCACACGCACACAAACACACACACACACAGTTAGAGAGAACAGAGAGGTATATCCTTGTCTAAAACGCATATTAAACGTCCATCAGCGTGTTGAGCCCTGAGAGCCCACACTGGATGCACACTAACGTGCAATGTTCAATCTGTCCAGCCATCAATCCACAAAAGGCAAAGGACTCTAGCAACCCTGAGCTGACGTGTGACATGCGTTTATCAGTGGCAGGACAGTTAGGACAGCCAGGGCAGCCAGGATGCAGCAGTTGCCTGGGTTTGGCCACAAGGCCTACGCTTGACTGA
The DNA here is from genome assembly GCA_949708635.1 of Hirtodrosophila cameraria. Taxonomy (NCBI): domain Eukaryota; kingdom Metazoa; phylum Arthropoda; class Insecta; order Diptera; family Drosophilidae; genus Hirtodrosophila; species Hirtodrosophila cameraria. Next base: position 22,798,709 of record OX453090.1, on the reverse strand, counting down.
TGGACATGGACTGGGAATGGGAATGGGAGCGGGCATGGGCATGGCCATGGAATTTGGAATTTGGAATGGGATTGTGATGGGTTTCTAACTACAGCGCTCTACTCTACTCTGTTATGCAGTATTTCCGTTTCCGTTTGTCGCCAAAAATGAATTTGTTAACATTAAATGGCATTTAGACTGTACTAAGCGCACATTCACATTCAGAGCCATACAGATTCGCTGCCCTTATCATCACTCATAGCACAGGATGTGTCAGGATGAGTTGCTGCAGTGTAGCACAGAGCAGCAGAGTTGTGATAAATGCTTCCGAACTTGCACCATAGTTTGTCACGCGCGCTTATCTTCATTAAAGCAAAACTTTAAGATCATTAACAAAACGTCTACGCTGCTATAATAAAAAAAAAAAAACAAAATCAATTTTATTTCCAAATTTTCGCAGATTTCATTTTGCAAATGAGACGAGAAAAAAGAACAAAGCTAAAAAAACAATAAGTATATTTGCAAATTTAAAAACAAATCGAATGCTTTTTACTTTAGTTCACCAGCCTTTTCTGTTTAAAATTGAACATTGGTTTTATGTCAAATACTACGATTAAAGTTTATCAATTTAAAACACTTCTACAGAAGTTGACGATTTTAAACGGTGTTTACAAAATGTCTGCAGCTTCTTTGGCTTAGAAACTGTGAGGGTGTGAGTTTTAGCAGCTTTTTAATGTTATCCCGCTGAACTAGCGGCTTTTTTCAGAAAAGTGGTAGAGCAAACATTTCTTGGTTTATTATGGGAGGAAACAAGTTCAAAAGATTCCAGAAAGCTATCTCAATGCTTTGATACAAACAGACAAGCCCACAAACTGACTTTTCATCTCATTCTGGGAAGGACATCAAAAATTTAAAATGTTTATAGATTTTGAACGAGCTGACCTACCAAAAGTCTAAATTTGCACAGTTTTTAGTTAAAACAATACATTTTGAGCGGTATTTAACTTGATCTAAACGGACTATCGCAGCAAATCTTCGAAGCTACCTATATATGTTGCTAGTCGTCTATTGCACCCTTCGTGTTGCTTCGTCACTAGAGTGGACTGCCGTCCACAGTGAAAACCACAAAATTGGCCTATAGTTTTCAAGCACTTTAAGCTGCTTTGATCGGTTAATGGAGATGGCTGTTGTTATTTGTTGTTTGTTGTTTGTTGATTGCTGATTGCCTCCTTGACCACTACGCCTAATGACTCAATTTTTTCAAGCCAAGACAATAATGTGGAAACAACAAACAGTCGATCCACTCCATTCACAATTATCAACATGTGAGTCACTGAATACAACAACAACAACTAGCAGCAACTAAAGGGGCTGAAGGGTAAGGAACTGCCAACTCCGACTCCAACTCCAACTGGCAACTTGATTTGAAGTGTGCGTGCCACGCAATGACAGCAAAATATGTTTGATTTGAAGCTGTCGAAAGGCAGCTCAAAGAGCAACAACGCAACAATAACAAGTACAACAACAACTACAACAACAACAACAACAATAAATACAAAGCAAATACAATCGAAACAGGAATATTGCAAGCAACTAGGCAACGAATTGTGCATATTCTTGCAACAAATACTAATGAATTGATTAAATATTTTAACTATTGACAGCTATCGATACCTACAGAAAACCATTTAAAATATCTCGATAATATATGGAATCTCTCGGTTAACAAATAAGTACATAGTATATATATAAATTCAAACTCCAATTCCCATGCACCAAGTAAGCAGAACATAAACTTTCACACGAATAGTGGAAAAGTTCCTATTCGATGCAAAAAAGTGTTGTGAAATTTGACAACATTTTGAAAAAATATGCTGAATTGGCAGTTAATGTTATTTAATTGTTATTTTCTCATTTGAATCTTTTTCAACATAGAATTAATGTTATTTTTAATATGTTTTTATATGGGACAAATAAGTGTTGTAAGATGCTTCTATGATATATTTTGCACATTTCAAAGTATCGAATATGAACCTTTAAATACATATGGTAACTTTAGTAAATTCATACATTCATAAGCTTATTATGATAATATTACATATATTTGAACCTTCTAAGCTAAGTAAAACTGTTCTGGAATAACACGTTTTTAGGTGAATAGCGACACCATCAAATATCGATATCACTTTTAATAGTATCGATCTCATTTGGTGTATTCTTAATTGCATATTCAGTTTTATTTCTATGCATTAGCTTAATATTGCAGAATATATCTGTACTTTCAATGTTGCCAATCCAGATTTGAAACGTTGTTCTAATGCAAAGTATAAAATAGACGGAATCGACCAATTAAGAAGTAAGAACGCTGCAGTCGGGTTCTCCCGATTTATATTTAAAAAACTAAAAGAGCAATTTTTAAAAAGGAAAAACTAAAATAGATTGAGAATCATACATATCAAACCGAATTCAACTATATCGAACCGAACCGAACCGCAATGAACTAAATTGACCTGAACTGAACTGAATCAAGCTGAAGCAAAGCTGGAAGCAGCGAGTTTGATTTTGCTACTGTTGCTGTTGCTGCTGACACGCAAACCTACTCCAATTTCCAGGACAGGACAGGACGGGACAGGACAGGACAGGCACCGTGTCTGCCAAGTGTCAGGCAAGGCAAAAAGATTTAACATCGGCATAGCGCTGACACTTTGCCTGGCTGTACCGACGGTTAGCGAACGGATTCGTGAATGGTTGGATTGCCAGATTGCAGGATAGGTGGATAAACGGATGTATGGATGGGAGAAATGGGAGGGGAGGAATGGGCGCAGTATGTTGCTGTTGCTCGATTAAGCTTAAGTTACCGCCCCGTGTTTTGTTATTAAAACGATACAACTGCCAAATGCCAAAGAAAAGCAACAACAGTAGAGCAATTGTTGTTGTGGGGCTTATAAGATCAGTTAATTGGTCAATTGTCGAATTTTGACCAAGTGGTTAACCAATAAAGTTTGTGGTAAGATACGAGTATTGCAAATGTATGCCAATTGCGATAGAATCGAATACTTGTTGTGTTAGGCCAGTATCGATATTATTTTTGACTACTCGTATTAATAATGTTTATCTTTAATGAAAGACAATTTGAATTAAGCATAACAAATAAAGACTTGATCGGTAAAAATCGCATGTACGTTATCGATACTATCGATAATTGTAGCTGTTTTCCTATTGAATACAATTTTTTAATAAATACAAACAACAAAATGCGTTCAAAACAAATTTGGATAGTTTTAAAAAAAAAGCACTCGATTGTTGATGTTATCGATACTAACAATAGTTTAAATTGTTTATCTATTGGACACAATTTTTAAATAAAAAGAAAGAAAACAAAATCTGTTAAAAAACTTAGATATTTTTAAAAAATATTGAGTTGATCGGTACAAATCACAAGCACATTAGTTTTAAAAACAAAGACTTGATCGGTTACTATCGATAGTTTTCGCTGTTTTCCTATTGGATCTGCGACTATTTGCTAACTCACCTCGTAGACAAGGCCCATATGCACACGCTGCCGGGTCAGGAGGCCGTCTGGATGATATACGAGCCATCGTTGGGCCGTCAGTTTGCCATTTGTTTCCGTCTTCGTCTCCATTGGCGTCCACACATGCAATGCTACTGTTCCGTATTTGGTATTTGGTATTTAGTATTCGGTATTCAGTGTTCAGTGTTCGGTATTCACGTTTTGGCCGCGTTTTCATTGTGAGCACGCAATGTCATTTCACGCTAAGCTCACGACATGGATATGGACATGGACATGCCCATGTCCAAGCGACTGGGCCAGGAACAGTAACAGCTAGAGGGTCATGAGAGAGGGCAGACAGGTTTATGTGGCACGTACAACGTAACAACGGAAGTCAACAGCAGAGGCGGCGCATGCGTAACAGGGGTAAAGGACGTTGCAGGTGGTAAAGGACGAGGCGGAGCCCGCATATGTCAGCGCTCGCAAAATGTGTTAATATTTGATAAGCTCAATATGTGGTCGAGCCGAGGTAGCGTAGACTGAGTAGTGCCTGCCACCTGGGGGCAGTGCAAGCCTGGAACTGCAACTGAGAGTGGGACACTTGCGTGCCGCATGCACATGCGAATGCACACACAGTTCCAGCTTTAACTGCTGCTTCATCCTCAGCTCCTGTTTATGGCCACGAAACGAAATGACATCAAAAACCGTAACGTTGGAAAATTGTTACGAAAATGTATTAAGGTCTTGTCAGTTTGACACCTTGCAACGCCAACGACGACGACGCGACGTTCCCCTCACACTCTCACCTGGGCTAAACAATTGAACATGCGACGCGTCGCAACAGCAAGAGCTCCAGCTCCACAAACAGAAACAGTTATACTTGTACTTCCAGCTGGCCAAAATTGCAGCGAGGGTTGCTTCATAAGACTTTAAAATGCCCATTAGGCTTATTAGAAAGAAAAATGTTATTTGGTTATACTTTTCAATCTTTCCTGTATGCCAAGATATTTTGCATCAGAGCAAGCCACAATTAAAATCATAAAAAAATAAAGTTTTTCTTAGTTCGCTGCTTATAATTCTCAAACAGTTTAAGCATACATGTAGTGTAGTGCCTGGCTGAAGTGCTTCTTGGAGCAACATTTTCTTATTTTGTAATTCTTATTTATTCACTAATTACTTTGAAGTTTCAACATTTATGTGGACGTTCGCCGGTATGGATAACAAGTTTTTCATACATGAGAGTTTTATTTCTTGTATATCTTATTTGATTTTAATTTATTTTTTATTAATTATATATTTCGTGTTTTTACTCCCTGTTCCCATTAAAAATGGGAAAAAGGGAGTTATAAAGTACTGCAAATGTGTGTAACAGACAGAAGGAGGCATTTCCGACTATATAAACTATATATATTCTTGATCAGGATCAACAGCCGAGACGAACTAGCCATGTCCGTCTGTCTGTCCGTATGAACACACAGATCTCGGAGACTATAAGAGCTAGAGACACCAAACTTGGCATGAAGGTTCCTGTATACCATACGCAGATCAAGTTTATTTCCCCCCCCGCACCCCCGCAAATCGCAAAAGACTCCCACAGCCACAATTTTAAAGGTAAAGCTTTAATTTTTGGTACACATGTATGTTTAATCAATGTCTTTCGGATGTGTAAATTTCAACACGATCGGATAAATAGCACCAAAGTTATAGAAGAATCTATTATGCCCGTCTCAGCTGGCAGCAACAACAGTTTGACAAGCAGTTTACGAGTTAAGTGCACTGCTTGCTTGTGTTACGCCCGTCTCAGCTGGCAGCAACAACAGTTTGACAAGCAGTTTACGAGTTAAGTGCACTGCTTGCTTGTGTTGCCGCTGAACTGCTTGAAATGCAAGTTGGGAGCAGGGAGTCTCGTAGTCGGGCACACTCGACTAGAGTATTCTTACTTGTTTTTTTTTGTTATGGCAAAGCCTGTTTAAAAGAACGATAGTGTGTTCATTTCTGAGGACGTTTACCGGTATGAATTAGGTAAATGAAACAAAGGCCGTTTTTTATTTTCTCTGATTCTCCAGCTGCGTCTTTATAATAAACCATATAATGGCTAAATTTGGCTGGAATATCTGTTAAAACAAAAAAGTTGTTCATACAAAATCTTATTTTTCATGCAAAAACTGCTTTCTCAACTGATTATTCCTATGACAGCTATACGATATACTGGATCTATTTTGATAAAATGTTCGAAATTTAAATAATGCCAAAACTCAGAATTAGTAGGCTTGATCGAGATATTTCAAAAATAGTTTCTTTATTATTTATTAATTTATTTCTTGAAGTGGTAACTGTTATCGCAAGGTTTTGACACATCTTTATTTTTGGTAGCATTGAATAACAATTTAGCTAAGAATACCAACTAAATCATCCAATAATGTTGTTAGAATAACTGTTTAATAGTATTAAATGTTATTATATTTATATTTTGACTGACTGTTTAAGAACATTGCACTATTATGTTTTGGTTTGCATTGTCATTCAGGTATGTCGCAGTCTCATTGTATATTTCTATACTTATGAGTAGTTTAGGCTGATTGCTGTTTTCGTCATTTTGAGAATCGCCAAGAAAGGCGATTGACCTTTGACTGGTTTGCACTGCTTTTAAATTGAGCTGAACGGCGCCAACAGGGACAACATCAATTTACACTAATCTCTCGACTCGACGCACTTGAGAGAAACAAAATGTATGTTGTTTTGTTGCCTTTTGAAAATTGCTCTCAGTTCGCATTTAGATGAAGCGCTTAGCGCTACGGTTAATTAAACGATAATTTCGCCTGATTTTAGCGAAGCATTCCGAAGAGCATACGTTTCACATATTCCTGGGAAAACCATCATCATCATCCTCATCATCATGATGGTAGCCCAGGACGCTGTTGATTGCTCGACTGACCGCAGAGCATAAAACGTTTAAATGGAGCGTGCCGCTGCTGAATTTCAGCTTATTTAATGCAAATGAAGCGGCCATCGCTCAGGCAAAAGCCACAGCCCCACAGCCACAGCCCCACCCTCAGTCGCAGTCGCAGTCTCTGTCGCAATCTCTGTTCCTGCCCCATCCTGCTGCAGACCATTTCACAGTCAAGACAAACATGTGTACACGCTTTCGTACTCGCACCCGTATGAACATATTGACGGGGAAATGTTGTTTCTGCTACTTCTGCCCGCCACCTCCAGCTCCACCTCCACCCTTCCATCTTCCCACCTGCACCTCGAACTCATACTCCACTTCGGCCTCTGTCTTTGTGTCTGCAATCTAGTTCAATCTATCTAGACATCTAGGTTGGGCCCAGTCGAACCGAGTCGAGGCGAGTTGAGTTGAGTTGGGACTGAGGACGGGCCACACACTTTTTACGTGGGTTGGCACATCGAGTGCTCTTCTTGTTGCTGTTGTTGTTGTTGTTGTTCGATATGTGTCGCTGACACGTGTTCGTTTGGAGCGACAACAGACAGCTTTATTACACGAGTTATGAACACACAGATACAGATGCAGATACTCACATTGGGTGCACAGATATACGCAGATATTGAGAGAAGAGGCGGCAAATTTACATTTACCATGTCCTCTAGGTGTGTTCAGATTGTTATTGCTCTTATTGTATTTGTTTTTGTTGTTGTTGCAAGCATGCAATTTAATGAAATATTGCACATCAATATTAAAATTAATGCAAATTATGACCAAATTAACGTATGATTTACACGCGACTGCTGCTGATTTCAACTGCAACATTTGCATTAGATGTGATTGTTTGTATTAGTTATTGAAAACACGAAAATCGTTTAAGTTTCGAAAGCATTAATAATTAAATAAAAAAAATTTTTTTTTTTATTTTCTATTGCAATTATCTTTGGAAATTTAGATACACATGTCCAATTAAAACTTTGAAATATTTTTATATATTATTTTATTCACAATCTATAGTGAAAATATATTAAATTAAGCTTCCTTATGCGCTCTTCAAACGATGCAAGTCTTGCGTGCAATTTGTAAAGACGAGCGAATCTTGAGCGCATTTCTGTTTGGCTATTTTACAGCCCTTTTTGCATAGGGATTTCGCGATCGTGAAAAGTTTCATTGATCTACTGCTGTGTAGAATTGCTCGAAAAGTAAAGTGTTTTATGTGCAATGCAATCACAATGGCAAAACGATTGAAAAAGTGGTATTCGATTGTCAGCGAAGCAATTTTTACTTTTCCGTTAATTTGAATTAAATACAAAATCTTTTATAGTTATGAATAATAAAATTTCCAGAGCGATTGTCTTTTGATAAGGTATTGTCATTAAAATTTTGAGTTTTGGCTAATTTTAAATTTTAAATATGTTGAAATTTTCAAAAAATTTTAACTTTCCTTGAACCGAACCTTAAAAAGACCACAAAAATGATTCACTTTGAATTTGGTTGTGAACGTAGAAAAGCTCGAAAATCGAGGCTCAAACTGGTTCGGCTCAAAACCGAACCTTGATTAACGGTGAAAAACTTCTTTAAATATAAGTTACTAAAATCATACCTTACCGTCAACTCATTCATGTTTGTCATAATTGACTAACTTTTCAGTCTATTCCAAAATTCAGTTGCTTATACCTTTTTATTTTTATTTCTATACTTTATTTCTACTCAAATCAGTTCATCTTTAAATTGCCTGCTTAAAATTAGCGATAACCAACTGGCAAAAAGACGTTAAAACTCATTTGCGAGATTGTGGACGCCAATAAAACTCTTTTTTTTATGATCTTAAAGAAGTAGTAGGAGTATATATAAATGTCAAAATGTGAGCGTATTATGAATTTTTATGCAGAAATGGAGGGAAAGTGGAAAGGCAGAGGCGAATGGAGGTAAGGAGCTCTTACTTGTCTGGTTCCTATCTGCTGTTTTGTCTTATTTTTCTGTTGATCTAAGCTCATTTTGTGCGGTTTTGTGATTTTTGCTGAGTTTGTGCAAAACGAATGTGTAACAAGAACAACAATAAGAAGAACAACAATAATAATACCAACAACAATGTATTCACATTGAATTGCAATAAAAGCAAAATCAACATAAAAATCGTAATAAAATCAGAGCAAACAATGCGAAAAAACGACAAACAGACAGACAGACACACACAAACCAAAAACAAACATTGATGAGTAAAGAGTGTAGAGAATAGAGAAAAAAAGAAGAAAACAAAAAAAAAGAACGCCAGGGTTGCCATTCCGATGTGTGCGGGTGTGTGAGTATTTGTGGCCATATCTCTTTCTGTATATCTTTATATGCTATATATGCATAAATTTATATATTTACATCTGTCTCTGTATCTGTGTGTGTGTGTGTTTACACAACCGACGCCATATTTAATAACATATCAATGACTATTTCATTTTGTTGTGTATTTGGTTGGGCAATTTAGATGACAGACCACATACATATGTATGTACATATATACTGCTTGTATCAGAGTTGTTGTTGAAGGAACAATTTCAATAGTTTAGTTTTTACTGAACGAACTAATTGATACAGTTTGTTTAATTCGAGTCATGTCCGTCATGTCCGTCTGTCCGTCTGTCCGTTTATATGCGTTTTTCAAGACTTTGTTCTAGAGCTATCTTGATGAAATTTGGCACAGATGATTCTTCTTTCTGCAGGTAGTACCTACATCAAAGCACGTTCTACACATGTTGACCAAATTTGATCAAAATCGAATCACTATATCTAATGGCTGCTATAGGAACAATCAGTTGAAAAATAAGTTTTCATATGCAAATCTTTTCTGCAAGGGTATATATCTTCGGCACGCCAAAGATAACATGTCTTTCTTATTATATTTATCTTCAGTTTAAGTTCTTTTTATATTTTTATAATTTTAAATTTTTATCATTTTTAAGTTTTCAATTCTTTATAATTGATTTATATTATTTTGATTGTTTTTAGTTGATAATAAATAAATAAAATGACCAACAAGTCGCAGCGATAATTAGAAGAACTACAATCAACTATATAGTTTCTTCTTTCAGTTTGGTTGATAGTTCAATTCTGAAGTTACTCTGAACTATACGATACAACATTGGTAGGTATCGTTCGAATAGTCATCACTTTCAAAACCCACCCCCTGCCGTCTTTCCCAACACTATTCCATTTTTATTGCCTACGCCACAAATATAAATAGAAACATTTTATATGTCCTTTGATCGCTGCACTTGTTTCTATCTAAACTATTCAAATTTAAGCAATTCATCAAATTGTTATATTCATTTTGGAAAAAAACAAATCATGTTTGTTAAATTATGTTCTTAGTCATTTTAAACATGCCAATTATATAGATTTAAAGTCATGTCCTTGAAAATGCTAACTTTTTTATGGAGATACAAGTACATTAAATTGTTATATAGATAAATAAAATACAAAATTGTGTTGCTCAATTTTGTCAATTACTTTCTTGAGTAGATTTTTATCAAGATATTGGTGAAACCAGTTCTAAAAATACGGAAGATATAGTACACATACATATGTATACGTTAGATTTGCAATTTGAGAAACTAAAAAATCCTATAAATTTTAAAACCAAGTTTTAAAATCAAACTATTGTGTTTTTCAGTTAAAATTTGTAAAAATATGTGGCGCATAATTTGTGTTGAGATTTGATCCAGACTCGAATCCTTCAACCCGATCGAACAATTTAAAATATTAATCATAAATGAATTAATTTTATAATCTGCTTAATACTTATTTATTGCATATTTATAAGTTTTCATAAGATCCTTAATAAATGAAATGTTTAAGTAATTTTATTAAACTTATTGACGAGCAGTTTAGACAATATGGCTCTTTTACCACTGCAATTGAGTCCCCTCCCCCCGTTAACCTTAACCGAGTCCCCTCAAAACACAGCTCGGTTTTGGTTTGGCTCGAGATTTGTTGGGGCTTTGTGTTTATTTTGTGTTTAGCAGACAAACAGCAAAAATGAAAATCAACAACAGATTTGTAAAAGCGCTGAAGCCCCCGAATACACAGAAGTCCCCTCGATGTTATGCATTCCCTCTAACCGCTCAGCACCAGCCCCCCCTTTCACCTTCTATTCCTGTTTGGCGTCCTTTTCCGGCATTTTTGTCTCTAAAAATATCATAAATTCTTATTACAATTTTTCATTTATTTATTTTTGCAGTGCTTTATTATTTGTTTTGCCATTTTCCCCACACATACACGTACACACACACACACACATACACACAGCTAAATAAGAATAGGAAGAAATAATATCAACTGAGGCAATATGCAGAAAGGAAACGAAAAGCAAAAATTTATGTGTGTGAAGCATTTAAAAGCTTTACAAACATTAAAATGTCTGTCTAACTGTATCTGTACATATATGCATGTGTGTGTGTGTGTGTGTGCTTATCGGCATCAAAAATTGCGCGTGTGTTTGTGTGTGTATGTGTCTCATGTTTGCGCAAATCGTTAGAGCGAAGAGTTGTGTAAATATTTGTGTGAAAAATTTTTCCGAACGTGGATTAAAAACTTTTGCCATGTTGCTTGGTTACAGTTTTCTGTGACAGACTGAGCGAGATAGCAACAGCGGGAGTGTGAAAGAGAAGGAAAGAGAGAGAGAGAGAGACATTCGCTCCATCTCAATTGTGAAAGAGATAGCGTTAAGCAAATGCATTTAGTTGACGCTGGTTATTTTGTAGCTCTATCAGTTCTATCTATTACAGATTTATTTTGAAAAATTTATTAGCATATTTATTTACTTTTTACAGTTCTCCATACCAATCCGTGTGTGTGTGTGTGTGTGTACATATGTGTATGTGTTTGTGTATGTGTATGAGAGTTTTTAGGATTTGTGTCGCTCTGTTTGGGTTTATGTTTTTGGTTATTTTTGGCATTACGCATACGCCGTGTGTGTTGTCTGACGCGATTTTGCGTTTCGATAGAAATATGTATATGTGGGTAAGTAGGAAAGTGGGGAGAAGCAGGTGCTCGTAGCGCATGCGATAAAGCTTAAATTTGAATAGGATTAGCTAAAAATAACATAAATATAACTAAGCAAAACTAAAGCTGCATATATTCGATAGATTTCAACAAAAATTGCCAAATACCGATTATGCGAAATACGATTATATAAAGTTGATATAGAAACAGAAATCGTGTACATAACTGTCTCAAGTTTATAATATAGTTGACAGTCTTATGAACAAATGATTCGTTGGGCTTATTACACGTTCCACTTTGCAGCGTCAGCAAATAACTTCTAATTTGAGCATCATATTACCAGAAAAGTTTCCAAGCTTTTCCTCCCTTCCTCAGATCATATTTGCTATTTTCCACGACTGCCCAATCAAAGTTAGCCTATTCCCATTTTCGCACAGAGAGTTTCATTTACGTAAAGCTCAACTTTAAATTGAGGCAACAACTTTTTCACTTTAAACAAGCATTCACAACAATAACAACAACAACAACAACAGCTCGCAACAAAAAGAATGAGAAGAAAAAAGTGTGAAATTTTAAGTACTTGAAGCGCCGCTGGCGCATCCACAGCCACCACAGAATGAGAGGCTGAGGCTGAGGTAGAGGCAGAGGCATTCACTCTGCCACCTAGGTGGGCATACACACACATACATACACAGATATAAGCATGTATGTGTGTGTATGCTTCTATATAAACAAGCAATACGTATTCATAACGCGTATACGCCATGTTGTTGTTGACAGCCATTTTGTAGATGTGCGCGCCGTTGCCGTTGCCGTTGCCGTTGCCGTCGCACCACTTAACAACCACTCGAGGTTGCTCCAACCACCGAGAAGGACTCTGCCTCTGCCTCTCCAACTCCAACTTCAGATCCAATTCTAGCTACAGCTCTAGCCTCTCCCTTGTCTGCTGCAAATTCAACGAGGCGTTCGTTTATTTGAGCAACGGCACCTTTGCGTGGCAAAAGCTCATTTGAGAGCGCCCTGCCTTTCCACAATTCCATCCCTACCCCTCTGAGAAGGGAAAGGGGAGAGTTGGGAGCTGGGAAACGGGCACGTAAATAAACACAGCTCAAGCGAAATATATTGACGATGTTGAAGCGGAAGAGCATCATCATAGCGGTAATCATGTTACCTCAATTCGAAATGAATTCATAACTGAATTTTCGCATTTTCCACCCCGGCTACCCAGACTATATCCAAAACTACCCAGGACCCAAGCAGACCCTTCAGCGTTTGCAACGTCAACGGCTAACCCTGTGTGTCGCCATTGCCCCCCCTCCAAAATAACACGACAGCATCATTCAGACGGAGCAGGAGTAGAATCAGCAGCAGCAGGAGCAGGACCTGAAGCAACAGCCAACATCCAACAGCCAACACTGACAGACAGCAGGATATATATGTATGTAGGACGTGATGCTGATGGGTTCTTTTTCTGCCTGTCCTGGCGTTTGTCAAACCAAAATGAAATGCTGTTTTAAAGTGTTCCTCGCGTAGTAGCAACAAAACAAAACAAAACAAAACAAAACAACAAAAAAAAGTGCTCAAACAGGCAACAAAACAAAAATGATTCACCCATTGGAGACCATAAAGCTACCCTCGCCAACCTCCACGGTCACATTAATATACAGTAAATCCTTCTTTCTTAATCAATTTATAATTCTTAATCAATTTGCAAGCCGTCATTTTCATAAACTTAATGCCAACGTTTTAAGAAATCGCATTAACTGCACCTCCATGTTCACTTATTACCTATTTGGTTTGACTTTGCCATTAGCATGACTAAAGCTTAAAACTATATAAAGCTTTAAGATGCATTTTATAAATTAAGTTTGCAATTGTTATTGTGTTATCTTAAAGATAGAGAATATTCTCATTAACATTGATACAAATTATTACCTACTTTAAAACTTATTCTACTATAAGCATCACCTCCATGTCCACATGTTTATAAGCTAACTTAAAAAAAAAAGACTTACTGTTGAAAATGATGTGATTATAATGGATAAGAAATGCTAAGAAATCAAATTATTTCTTTAATTTAAGACCGATTTGACATTATCACCATGCTCACTTCTTATGAATTTAGCTTTCAATTGTATTTATGCTATCTTGATAAGTGCAAACAATCTGTATTAAATTGTTTATCATAGCTTAGAACGGATTCTAGTACATAAGCACAACATCCATGATCACATGTTTCGTATATAATTTGCAACGGTTAAAGTGCTAAGAAATTTGAATAGTACATTGGCTTAAATCGAATTAGACGTAATGAACCTCCATGTTCACTTGTTTTTAATCAAAACCGACAACTATAAGTGCAAATTTGCTTATAAAACTACAAAATATCAGATACTAATGCCCAAAAAGAAATCATAGTTTAAAATGTTATAAATTTATGAAGTTGGATATTTAAGATCTTTTGGGAAGACATCGCTTTAAGTGTCCTCTGCAATCAACTGTCATTAAAGTCATGGCCGTGCTGTTAGGTATTGGACTTACCATAGATTCCAAGCAAACTGACACAGCTGTTGTATCCTGTAGCGAGGGTATAAAAATGGCAAAACTCGTTAACTGGGATTCCATTGCGATGGATTGGCAGCCTGGCAGGCGGGACACACTTTGGCCAGGTCCTGGCCTCGGCACCAACACGCCGTCGCCATCACCGTCACCGTCGCCGTCGCCGTCACCTTCGCCATCACCATCAACATCATCATCAACATCATCATCACACCGTCACCGTCAGTGTTTGCCGGCTTCGTTCGGATTTGCAACAGCGTGCATGTGTTTTGGGGGGTGGAGGATAGCTGGGTGGTTGGACTGGGTTGGGGTGACCTTATATTGGCTACCGTTTCATGCTGGCTGCTTGTCCGTCTTGTCCGCCCAGCTTGTCCTTATCGCCAGCCATCGTATAATGTATTTTGTCGTGTCGTGGAGCGGGTTCTAGGCATGCATTTTATCTTGTTGTCGTCATCCTTGTTGCTGTTTTGCCTCTGCCCATGCACAGGATGTTGCTCGTTAAATTTTCTTTATGAAGTTAACTGTAAATGCTGCGACGTAGCCTACCATTTTATACTCATACCCATCCATATCCCTATCCCTGTCCCTCCTCACCTCTACTCTCATCTCTTTCCTTCACGGCCACTTCAATTTCATTGCGAAAAACAAGAAGGGCGAGTAAAAAAAAAACGTAAGAAAGAAAAAATGTAAAAAGAAAAATAAGAATTACCATGTAATGCAATTTTCACAGCTGGCTCTCTGGCAACATTTTTTTTAAAGATTTAAAGCCATGTCTTCATGAAGCGACACTTTCGGCCAAAAGATCAGAAGCGACCCAGCAGCAAACAACACCAGCAACAACAGAAAAAGCAAAAGAAACAACAACAACACAATGCATCACACTTGCCATGAATTTCCATTTGGCAAAAACAAATGCAAATATTTAAATTGCATTCGCGACAGTCACCGCCATTCGCCAAATCTCAACCCACCCCCCCCCCCCCTCTCCACACTGGCACGACCCAACAAACCCCATCTTACCCCACTTTGTCTACAATTGGCCCACCAACAAGAACATGCACCTTAAATCATTCGCTCTACAAACAGATAAATTATGTTCTACAAGAAAATTCACAAAATACTTAAAAAATATATATAAAAAAAAGGAAAACACAAAAAATAATAACAGAAGCAACGCCGAAGGAAAAGGGTGTGAGAAAGAGTTACAAAAGAAAGTCGAAAGGCCAGATACGTTATGCCACATAGACAAATGAAAGGCTCTGCAAAAACAAAATGGTCAAAGTATCTAATAAATAATTGAAAGTCTTAAAACATATAGAGTTTTTTCCACCATATATGTTGACCATATCTAGGGTATCCAACAATTATACTTTGTAACAAATATATCTTATTCTGTTTTTTGAAAATTGAATAAAAGATTAAATTGTGTTTGTGAAATGTCCGTCTGACCGTCCATTAGTCTGTATGAACTCCATTTTTTTTTTCAAAGTTTTAAACCTAGAGCCACCAAACTTGATTGAAGAACAAGTAAAACCTAAAAAGTAACTTCCTGTTTTAGATTTAATGCACACATCTGATAAGACTCCGTTTTAGTTTAAAAATCCAATAAAAACTAGAAGAATTTCATCATGCAACAGACAATTTCTTATTAAAATCCTCTTTGAATCTCGAATAAAAGAATTTTTCGAAATAAACCATTTTTTTATGAACTTATGTATTTGTTCTAAAATATGAAAAGTTTCATTTTTAATGACTCTACAACTGATAATACATATTAAGATATTCTAGTTTTCTAAAAATATATTTTCTTAATGTTATTTCGATTTTTAGCGTAAACATTATAAAATCTTCAAGTTAAAATCAATTCTAGCAACAAATTTTGAACCTATTTTTACTATATTTAACTTTAATTTATTTTTATTTTTAAAAGCTTTAATTTTCATTATTTTAATTTACAATTTTTGTAAACGTTTTAAGTTGTGTCGACTGTTTTTAGTTGCCAATAAAAAAATAAAAATATTAAATAAATAACAAAAAATCAAATGTGATTTCAGACCTATGGCTTCTTGTGCAATTTGTATTGTATTGTCGTCAATTCCACTTCCGCAAAATTCGATCGACAGTGGAGTTGAGTAGTGTTCTGAAAACCAAAGAACAAAAAACTTTTGCATGCTTTGTTAATGCAATAATAATAATTTAAAAAAATACTTTTAGTTCTGTACATTTTATTAATTGTTATGTGTCCAATAAATAAAAACTAAGCTAGTAAAATACAAATAAATTTATTTGGAGATATTTTTATGCGTTAGCAATAGCTGATTTTGTTTGAGGTATAATTTTAAAAAATTGTTTATTAAATACATGTTTTGAATAACTAATATCGAAAGTTCGATCGTCAAAAACGTTTTGTGTTGAGCAGCTATTTTCCAGTAGAGATAATCGGTTCGACGAATTGCTACCCAATATTTCGTTAAAAGTAATTTTAAAAGTATTTCACGTGAAATTCTGATAGCCAAAATGAAAAGTTTCAAAATGTGTAATTACCTTTTAAAATTAAATAAATAGAATTTAAAACTGGGCTGATAATTATTAGATTTTTTATATACGGTTTTATATACGGCTTGTTAAATATCTTTATTTTAACATGTAAGTACTATATGTAACCAATAAGCCCGTTCGAAGCGTATTAAGCTCCAAACGAAAGTAGCCAAATAAAACGCAGACAAGAAAGTATATCTATATGCATAACCATAAGTATATGGACGAATGTTCAAATACATGCACACACACAGACACACACAAACACATGCACACAAGCGAGTAAAAGAAAAATCATGAAAAATATCCCAAGTAGTCGAAGTACTACAACAACGGCAACAACAACTGCACGCACAGTGGCACAAAACTCTGCTGGCAAAGGGGTTGCGGATGGGAGCTTAAAAAAAGGAAGGCATCTCGTAAGCAAACAGACCAAAGAGTGAAAGCCAGCACGAAAGCAGCTCAACCCCGTTGAAGGAGGCATGTAAAGTTGAAAAAAAAAAACGAGGGGCAGGCAGCACAAGGATCATGGAAATCAAACATTGGTTCAGAACGTACGTAAGCACACACTTGCTTTAAGTATGACCATATCACAGTTAGGGTATTCACATTTTTTGTGCAGCCAGTCTCGTTGCCATGCTGCGGTATTCGGAAACTCCAAATTTTTGCAATTTACTTTCGAAGTCCCAAGCAAATGCGCTTCGGAAAACGCAATAATTTTGCGATTTGAATTCCGGGCATATTAAGTATACGATTTGAAAACTAAATTGCAATTTTCGTGAAAGCAATCAACACACTAAAAACAAAAAAAAAAAAAATACCTTTTTTGTATTCCTACATGCTTTACAATTTTTTTGTCATACTTAATTTTCTAAATTAGTGTATATTTAGATTTTGATACACAATTTTAAAATGCATATTTTTTCATGTTTTAGGACAAATATGAGAAGTGTAAAGTAACAACTAATAATAAATAATTTTTTTTTATTTATTAATTATAATTAAATATAAATTTATCAGTGCACTTAAATAATTAACAACATAATCGAAACGGAGCATATCGATAACAAAGTTTTTCGATTTGCGAAGCACTTCAAATCGGATATGCAATGTTTTCTTAAAATCGCCGCTCAAAAAAGTGAAGTGAAAACCGGAGCCTTACCATGTCTGCAAAAAAAAAATACTGCGAAATTGGTCTTTTTGGCTTTAAGCTATGCGGTCACACTCAACGGCACATGCAGCCAAAAATGCAATACACAAACACAAGCAAATAAACAGCTGACTGGCTGCCATTTGACCAGAACGCAAAATGTATGGCTACTTATTTGAATATCGAATTTGTTAAATAATAAGCGAATACAAGTATTTTAAAGTAATTAAAGTATTGAAAAAACCTTTTTTATATGCATACGTACTTATATATATTCTCCAAGCAAATTTTGCACCACTGTGCACTGAAGCATTCTCAAACCAAGAACCAAAAGAGCCAAACAAACAAAAAAAAAAAAAGAAATGAAAATGGCAAAGGAAATGAACCAAGAAAAATTACAACTTTCGACTTGTTGTTGTTGGTGTTGTTGCTGTTGTTGGAACGTTGCGTCGTCGTCGACAGATACTGCGACTGTGACTGGGGTTGGAATTGAGTTTTGGTACGCGACGTCGACGTCGACGCCATTTTGTATGCAGGTGATTTGGTAAGCGACGCAGCTGTATGTGTGTGTGTGTAATTTTTATCTGCCAACTTTTATCATTATTTATTTTTACACACATTTCGTGTGCCTTTGCACCAGCACCAATCTCATAAAACGCGTCAAGGTAAACTGCACAGCGGCTGATGGCAGAGAAGGGCAGCAGAATACACACACACACACACACACGCACACGCACACTGGGAAAACTTAAGGAAAAGATTGAGTTTAACTTTGTATGAGCTTTCACTCAGCAGCCTAAGAAACGCTTTCGTAAGGTTGGCCACGCCGCAACCCCCTCTCTTAACCCTAACCTATCAATAACAATGCAAACAGCAACAAAAACCGCTTTTGTCATCGTTGTTGTTGTTGCAATAACAATACAATAACCTAACACTTGATAGGGTGTTAAGCATGTCTACCACACATATATGTATTTATTATTATATCTTTCATATTTACAAGTAATACTTATGATTTGTTAAATACAAAATAAAGCTTAAGAACAGCTGCCTGACTTATTGTTGAAAAACGGCGGACCAAAAGAATAACACAAAGGCAACTCAATTCCAATTTATGTACTACATTGTTAACCTTATTGAAACTTGGTCTATATGATAAATAAAATACAATTTCGGATTCGATAATTCTATTGTTGTCATTTTTCAAACGCGCATTTAGATAACCTTATATACATTAATAGAAACATATGTGTCACGTTATGTACATAGGTTACTTACTTTTTTAGCCATTTTCATTTTGTAAATTTTAAAGGCAAACTAATCGATTACTACATCTTAAGCTTTCCAGTGGCAAATTTGGGAAATCTTACAGCACTGTCACAAGACTGACAGCTGGAAACACTGATACCAATGGCTACTATTTGCTACTTCATAGCTAGTTCTGGTTAGTTCGAAAATCTGGCTATTTAATATATATATTTTTATTATTGATCAAATTTGGTCAACATGTGCCGAACATGCTTTAATTTAGATGTAGCGAGTTTTTACAGAAACTTATTTTCAACCGATCGTTCCTATGGCAGCTATAAGTGTTATAAACATAGTAACTTTGGTCGAGTTATTTTGAAAAACAAAAAAGTTTTTCATACAAAAACTTATTTTTCAACAGATTGTTATATATAGATATATGTTATAGCGGTCCAATCTGGCCGATTCTGACATATGTACTACTTTCAGAAAGAATAAACATCGTCAAGTTTCATAATTAATACTCGAAAACTGAGGGTTTAGTTCGCATATAAACAGGCAGACAGACAGACGGACATGACTCGGCTGTTGATGCTGATCACTGATATACAAATTTTTTTACGTCTCCTTAAATGCGGTATATGACCATTCAGCAGAAAAAACAAATGCTTCTAGAAATATACATCAGCGATGTTTCGCGCTTCGCGAACATAAAAACATCGGAGAACATCGATGTATCGTCGATGCTCGATGTATCGATGTATCGATGCTTATATTAACATCCCTAAAGAGTGTTGGCCAGTTGTCATTCGACATTTTAACTTCAAGGGATCAAGTTGCAGAAAATGGATGAGAAGATAGAAAATCCGGAATCTCAAGACCCCAAGGCGGAATCAATGCTAGCAGAGCCGCAAGAGCCAGTAAGTATTTCAACGCACCTTTGGCCTTAGTTGCTTTATTTATTGGATGCCATAATTTCTTTCTTTGCAGAATGGAGCCACGGCCGAAAAGCACGACATTTCGAATGCTGAGCTTATTGTGAATGTGGTGCAGCCTGATTGGGCTACTAATCCTAATGGTTTCTCGCTTGGTCTCGAGCTAGTTAAAATTGTTGGCATCTTTAAAGACTTCAAAGGTCAAGTGATGCTGGCGGTGAAATTTAAGAACTGCAATGGTCTTCAAAGAATACACATATGGGAAATGAAGATGTATGCTCCAGCCATGTTGATTGAATTCTTTGCTTCCAAAGTAGAAGGTTGTGCAACGATAAATGTATAACTGAATAATAAAATAAATTTGTGTTATTAATTTTAATTCATTTGTTAGCGTATAAGATTTCATATTAACAAGGCATCAACTAATTACAGTGTTCAGAAACCAAGGAAAATTACGAATTATTATGCATATACATATGTATGTATGGATGTATACATATTATTAAATCTATTTTCTGTTCAGTGCAAACGTTTAACACATACATACATATTTAACTTTCGACAATCAGGTGCTATGCCTTTTTAGCTTTTTTAGTATTAGCCAACACTATTTGTAATATACTGGCTAATAATCCCGGCGCTGCATTGCAAAGTAATTGACCTTGGACACCGTTCAACGCCTTAGACTCCCCCACACACGTTATCATTTTTAGACAGGGTTTTGAAACTGACCTTGAAGCAAATTGCATTTCATCAAGGGGATTGAGAAAATTGGTATGCAGTCATTGTTGAATTTTTACAAAGGAACTTAAGGCCAAACAAAGCTTTCGACTATTTGACCACCCACTTTCCACCCAGGTGGGTGAATTGTGCAGAAAATTTCCTTGCAGTCAGTACGGAATTTTCAAGTGGATTTTTGAAAATTAGTGAAGCTGATCGAATGATAAATGCACTTTCAGCATAATATGAAATTATGTAATGTGAAATTTTAACCTTCTAGCTCTTATGATTTGGGCGTTACCAATCATTTAGTCAGTGAGTAAGTCAGGTTGAATAGTTTTATATATAGATAAGAACGTAAAATCAACTAATTTTGATATCATGACAATGAAAAATAGTACATACACCCGAATAAGTATTTACATATATACATTGAAATATAAATATTTAATCTCGCAAAATCCCCCTTTTTTTTAATATTATTTATTCATCATTGTCCGGAAAACGTATTTTAGAGTCCAAGTATTCGATGAAAATTCCAGGACTACGCAGCCTCAGTTCCGCAGAGCTAATTATATCTGGTAACTTGCGATTCTTAAACTTAACAAGATACATCAATTGATCTTCGTGATGAAAGCCGGCAACAACTTTCTCTGCCGTTTGGCCACGTTCAAATCCGTTATTTCGAGTCGCAACTGGTGTGTTTGGATGGTTTAAGACGCGACGCAAAACCTTTCCAATAGAACTGTCATCATCCACAGTGACGTTTTTCTTGTCTGCGGTGCTCCCGGTGGCCGCCTCCAAAGTAACTTTACGAGGACGTCCCTGCAAGGAAAAATTAAAGCAACTAAGGCCAAAAGTGCGTTCAAATACTTACTCGCTTTCGCGGCTCTGCTGGCATTGATTTAGCCTTGATTTCTAGAGGATCCGATTCTGCTTTCTTCTCAGCCATTTTCTGCAACTTGATATCTGGAAGTTAAAATGTTGAATGACAACTGGCCAACAAATGTGCTTTGTGACAGGTTATGTCAAATGACAGTGCTGTAAGAATGCCCAAATTTGTAACTAGAAAGCTTAAGATGTAGCCCAACACTCACAACCATCAAAATATTCGATTAGTTTGCCTTTAAAATTGAAACTGTATATCTTTGAACTTGAATGTATGCATATTCATGCATGCAATTTAGCACTTATGTATGTATATCTACCGTTTATCGAAATGAGAAGTTCAGAAAACCAGAAAAAAGTATATTTCAGTTATATGTCTTATTCTGTTCATTAAAAACGTTGAATACTTACCTATATATGTATGTTTTTGGTATACAAATTAAAAGCAACAATTATGTTTGTTTTGTTGACACGTGCCACAATTGCACTGAATTTTTTAGAAAATGACGTAATTTCTTATGGCATTTTTAGCACATTTTGCGATATTAGCCAACACTATTGGACCAACAGAGCTTCGGAATATGAAGATTACCATGCAAAAGCATTACATTTGAAACAAAATCAAAGTCAAAATGTTCAACTTGAAAAATGTAATATTTTGGTGCACGTTTTGTGCACTGTTTTTGCTTTAAGTTAAAGTAAGGTAATTTTTTCCTCATATATTTCACTTTCCCCACTCCTCTTTTGCCATCTCAAGTCCTGTTGGGCTTGTATGTATTGTATGTGTATGTGTGTGGGCGAACCACAAATGGGCTTTTGGCTGGGCTTGGTGCTGTTGGTGTCGTTGTTGCCATTGCTGTTGGTGTCGATTTGAGTTTGGGGATTTTTTTATGGCTTAGATTATCATAATTATTGTAATACTTTTGCCTGGCTTGACTTTGCTGCCAACCACCCGGCAAAGCGTCGCCTCATACTCCGTACTCCATTCTTCAACTGAACCCAGCCCAATCCAAACCGATTCAATCTAGACGAGAATTCAAGGCAGCCCAACACCCCTCAGCTGCTTACAGTGTTGGGTTGTTCTTGTTGTTGTTGTTGGCGTATCTCGTTGGGCTTTTGAGCTTCAGTGATTTGCATTTTTTTGTTATATTTATCATTTGTTGTTGTGTTGCTGTCTTCTTTACATATTTATGTGCGCTACGCTGGCATTGGAGATTGAGAGCCACAGATAAATAGATGTATGTATGTACATAGATACATATAGATGACCTGTGTGGCATTAAGGTGACGTTGTTGTTGTTGTTGCTGTTGTTGGCGTCGCTACTGCAACTGTTACAAACTCCCCCGGGAGCCGAACCCAAAGACCTGGGCGACCAGTTAGCATCTGTTATGAAAACCAAAAAAAAATATAAAAATGAGAAGAAACCAAAAACAACAACAACAAAAATGTTACGCAAAGCGTTGCGGCAAAAATTAGTTGCCGGATCATCAAGAGTTGTTGATGATGATGATGGCGATGGTTGCAGTTGCTGCTGTGTATATGTTGCTGTTGTTGCTACCTCGCCCCCATGCGGCGCTCTCGATCAATGGCTCGACGGGGGCATATGTCTTGGCGTCTTGTGCTGAAAAGATCAATCAAATTGCCTTTCAGCGCCAACAATGGCAATGATGAGTTTTTGATTGAGCCGAACCGAGTCGACTCGAGTTGAGCCACAACATGATATTGCCTTGTCTACGACGAGCATGTGGTTAAGGCCCATGTCTAGCCAGATAATACTTGTACTAGACTGGCATTCATATTCGCACTCGTATACAGATTGCAACATGTGTCTGCCTTTCATTTCATATAGCCCTACCCCTCATTTCGCTCTGTTTGCCGCCTGTCAACTGACAACCCCGTCGAGCCCACTTGTTTCTGTTGCAAGCAACAACACAACAGCAACAGCAACATCACAGCCACTGAACAAGTGACCCGAAGGTCTCTACGGGTGCATTCGTATTCGTATTCGTATTCGCATTCACACACTCCCCCCATCCCTATTCACATTCGTATTCGCATCTGCATCCACTGTGCGTTTATTTGCAGATTCGCTCGTCCGTGTTCAACATGGAGTGGGCCTTGGTCCTGGACGTTTCTGAAGTGTGTTGGCACAGCAGCTGTGTTAATGGTGTCGCCGGAAGGGGGGCGGCGAGTGCAGGCATAGACAGTTGAGGACCCTTCTATTGGCAACAGGCTGCTCTACACAGCGGACAAATTGCTCTATCGATATTGTATGTTTGTGACTATGTGTGTGTGTGTCACATTAAATACACATTTTTAGAAAACTATCAAATTGTTAACACAATTGTGACACAGTTAGATAACTCTAAAATGACATTAAATTAAACAAGATCAAGCTACGCTTCTTTTATAAATTCATATTTTAACTGACTTAAATATAAGACTTTAAATACAATATGGCATTCTACCCAGCTACTTTCTATAAGCTGCATCTTTTCACCTTTCTGCTGCATCTTACACCTTTCTCTTGCCGATTTTCTACCAACTGCTCCTTTCAGCACACAAATTAAATTAATTAAAAATATTGTGCTTAAAAGGACACTAAACTGTTTCTTATTTAACTGTTAATTTTATGAATTACTATATAGAATAATTTCTTATTATTTCTCATTATAATACAAAGTTAAGAACAGACAACGCAGTCATAATAAACTTAACTTTTTTAAATTAGCGGTTTTAGAAAAGTTTTTAGTGCCTCAAATATGTGTGCTATATAAATTAAAATTGTTTCAATTACTTTTTCAACTTTATATTAAACATATGCGAATAGGTCACTTGAGGTCAACGAGTTCAACTCATATATGCATGGGCATATATAGCAGCCAAAGACCATGTTTCTGCTGGAAGAGGTTTATTATTATTCTGGATCCTTGTCTTCTTGAAGATTATACTTACATATATACCCTTGCAGAAAAGTTAAACACATAAAAAACTTAACTTTTGACTGAACTTTTCCTATAGCAGCTATATATATAATGGTCCAATCGAGCCGGACACTGACTGGACTTTGTTGTTCTTTTAGTTGCTTTCTATGCCCTGTGCTGAAATAAATCCAAATATAAATATTTTAAAGTACAGTTACATTTTCGAAAATGTATGTTGTATTTACCTTTTCTGTATATACTTAAAGAATTTTCTGGAATACAGAAAAGTATGAATGTTAACAAATAAGCTTTGCGTTGTATTGTGTATGGTGATTGAATTCAAAAATCAGCTATCGTTAAATTCCATCACAAGTTTTTAAATTTTTCACATAAAACAAGAAGAACTTAATGTTTTTAAAGACCTTTACCCAGCACTACGTGAAATTCCTGACAGGAATTTGCTAGTTATTTCTCGTGTGTGTGGAAGATAACTAAAACAGTGTGACCATGCACCTAAAACGTGCTTGGTCAATTTGTTGAATCAGCTGTGTTTTGTAAACAGTGCCAATTGTAAAAGTTCAACTAAAATTAAAAGAGTTAAGAAATGTACTCTGATGATGAAGTTGGTGACGGTATATATGTATATTGTTGGAAAAGAAAAGGAGGCAGTTTTCATCTCTCTTTTTGGTTTTGCTTACAGTTTTTACCTCCATTTTTCACTTGTCACTTTTAAAATAATTGTAAGCAATATATTCTTGAGCTGTATATCAGCTGTTCTCAAAGTCCACACACGCTATCGATAGGCCAACAATCGATAGGAATTTGTTTTGTTCAAGTTGCTGTACACACAAGCCAGGAAAACGTAAAATAACAAGTAAGAACGTTGCAGTTGGATGGAACCGACTTGCATACACATACTCTTTCTTCAGAAGTGGGCGTGGCAATTGTATTTTTGCTCAAATCTTTCAAGTTGTGCCATCAGTTTATATTGGGTTGGGCCAGTTCTACGGGGTTGGGAGAAACAAACATTGCTTGATTGCAAGGGCGGGCGTGGGCGTGGCAAAATTATTTTTAACCAATCTATTTAATAGGGCAACAGAATTCAACTTGTAAAATTTTGTGATTCTAGCTTAAGGGGTGTGGGAGATACAGACTTTTCTCATTTGTGGGGGCGGAAGTGGGCGTGGCCAATTTTGTTTGCGAAATTTCAATAAATTATCAAAATTAAAATGATATTAGTTTTATGTTTTTATTATTGCATAAATTATAAAAAGGCTTATAATTATAGAAATTGTCTTTGAATGTGGTTCTTGCAGGGCTGTTCCAGTTTGCACTTTCGGTAAAAAATTGCACAAGCGAATTTTTCTTAAGCTTTTCACTTATAACAAGATTCTGCGGATTGAATTCACTTGCATATGATCATAAACTTGCCATTTAAATTGAATTCAATCTACTGAATCAACAGCATTAAGACAATTTCAAACATTTAAAATGATTTGAATTCTGTAAAATGTTGTCGATAGTGGAAACCAGAACACGTTAACTTAAAGAGAACGATACGGAATGAATGGGAACAGTCTCGATTATTAATAAGTTTTTGCAAAGACGCTCATATATATAGAGTAGTTATCTTTGGTTTATTTAATGATTAGCATTCATTTTATAAAACTGAATCGAATGTGAGTGCATAAACATTATAATTTACACACACAAATATTGACCATATCAGCGAAATTTGATATCTTTGACTTTTGATATCTTTCAGTAGTTCATTTTGTGAAAATGTAAATAGTCAGTGGTATTTTCGAATTTATAAATTGAAGTAATCGTGAATTTCATATTTACGCCCATAGCAACGTATTATATCTTCCTTAGTTTAAAGACTTAAAATTGGTCATTTCTGGTAACTGAAAGTTAGCCTCTCATATCCTACAAATATAGACAGTTTCAGTTCTAAAAATGTATTGTATATTAAACCATACATTTTAGCAATCGCATTTTCGAAAGATTAGTAAGTTGTGGTTGAATTAAAAGGAGCCGAGGGATGCTACTATATTGGGATATAGGACATCACCCCTATTGGGCACTTGTCTCCGTCTCCGCCTCTGTCTGTCTCCGTCGCTTCCGTCGTTTTGACTTTGGCATTTGGCAATTGCATTTAGCGCCAAATCAAATCGTCTGATAATCACGTTACAAAAGCCAAATGCGCTGAAATTAAAGAGAAGAGAACCAGCGTGCACACGGCATGTGGGTTTGACTGGTGGTACTAAAAAGGGTCTCCGGATCAAGTCAACCCCACAAAAAGCCAAAGCCACAGTCAGAGCCAAAACACCAGACACGACAACTACAACGAAAACGACTGCGACATCAATCCCCCCTCCCCTCCCCACCCCTCCTCTCTTCCCCCCCACCCCACCGCCTCTTGGTTGATAGTACTACATGCTGTGATTTTCGGGCCAGAATTCCCGCTGGGATCAGAGAGATGCGCCGCTGACATCGCTTGGTTGGCTTTGACATGGCTTGTGTTTGTTTTGCCGCGCAGGGACATGTGCAACACTCCGGGGCATATATGTGTACATATGCCATTGAGTTTGGAGTGTGTATTTCACGGCCCGTCGATCTCAGTGCCGGTCGCCGGTTCCCGTTTCCAACCCCTCAACAACCCTCAGCGATGTGCACACTATTTTGTTTGTATTTAGATTGCATTACTAAGCAAATTGCGGAAAAATTAGCGGCTGATTTGGGGATCATCTAATTACAGAGACAATCGCCCATATATCACATTACTTTGATTCACTTCCTTCTTTTTCATTGCTCCTGCGTTCAGGATATGCGCCATATGTGGCCCTCCGGACTGCAATTGTATCGTTTTCGATTAGCTTTTGGTGAATATTCAACTGGAATGGTTACTGATATACATATATACATATATATATATATATATATATATATATATATATATATATATATTATGTATACTTATATATGTAAAATATATATAGATATCCTTTGAATAATTCAATGAGATTGCTGCTCCGTTTAATTTTGTATGACTCTAAACCCAAAAAACTTCCATCTACATGATGAACATTATCGTCATCATTATATCATGCAAATTTTCCATCAAAGCCAAACAAGAGCCAAAAGGAAGAAAAGTGAAACGGCAGTCAAAACTTTGGCACCAGACCGTTGAACATTTTCTACGTTCTTCATGTTACTCTTCAATGTACTCGAACGTAAAATAAGCAACGTTCTTGGCGCTGCCAGCTTGTGTTTATATACTCAAAGTGAAGTCTTCAAATGGCGCTGCTAATCTAGCTTTTTAAAATGATAAGAATGAACCTTTCAATCACACAAAAAAACTAAAATAAATTCAAAACTTAATTTTAATAAAATTTTATTATTAAATTAAATTTTTAAAAATTAATAAATTTAAAATACTGAAGAGTAAATTACATAAAATATCTTAATAATAAGATACGAAAGAACCGTCAACTCACATAAAATTAAAAGTAACTTTAAAAAAATAGAACTAAATTATAATTATAATACATTAAATCAATGTAAAATGCTGGAATGAATTATAAAAAAATGCTAAATAATATCACTTTTATTAAATTTAAACAAATTTGTAAAATTTGTATGAATACTTTATAGTGACTAATGCCATAAATTATAAATCTTACTTGAAGACTTG
The DNA here is from genome assembly GCA_949708635.1 of Hirtodrosophila cameraria. Taxonomy (NCBI): domain Eukaryota; kingdom Metazoa; phylum Arthropoda; class Insecta; order Diptera; family Drosophilidae; genus Hirtodrosophila; species Hirtodrosophila cameraria. Next base: position 22,770,620 of record OX453090.1, on the reverse strand, counting down.
GAATTTTAAAAAACTAGGGCATGTAAGGTTCGGCCTTTGGAAGTATCTTAAGTTTCTTGTGCCAAAAACCCACTTGAGTAAAAGTTAAACAAGTCGAAAAGGAAGCTGCTGCCAAGCAAGTCTCTTCTTTGTGCTCCTTCTCGTTGTTGCTTGGGCCTTCCCCAGTAACAACACAGTTGGGAACAATTTTTGTTGTATTTCCGTTTTTCAGTTTTTAACAAAACACAGCCACAGGCGATTTTCCAAAAATGATTTCGGAATGAGTTTTCGCTTTTTGCAAGTGTGTGTGCGCAAAAGTTACAAAAGTGATTCAGGCATAAACAGACGGACTGAAAGACAGACAGACAGACAGACACAGGACAACGTCAGGACAGTCGGAACAGTGAGTCAAAATGGCTACCAGGCTGCTGTTGTTGTTCTTGTTGTTGTTGTTTTTGTTGTTGTTGTTCTTGTTGTTACATTTCTTGCGCCCCAATGAAGTAAAAGTCTTTGAAGACGTTTGGCGGGGCGTTGTTGCTGTTGCTGTGGCTGTGGCAGCTACCTGAGCCATAGCTCAATGCCAATTTCTAGCCAGGCTAAGATATAAAAAAAAACTTTCAGAGAGAGTGAAAATCAGAGAGTGAGAGCAGGAGAGCGCAGCATAGCGAATGGCACTAGTTGAAATAGGGGCTTCTTCCGCCCTTAGCTATTGGCAACGCAACTGAATTTCTTTGACTGCTTTACAGCATGTCCTGCCACTTGATGATGCTTGCTTTATATAGGTGTCCTTACACCTATCTTGAGTTTTGGGACACTCACAAAACTCACAGCTTATGGCAAAGATTCAAGGTTTTGTCTATTGTCTTCTGTGTTCTATTTGGCCATATTGATCAATGTACATTTTGTACATTTTGGTAATGCGAATTTATTATATTTAATATTCCGAATTGCACGTCAAAGACAATTAAGAATACTTTAGTTAGACTTGATGATAGCATGTTCCAAAGTAAAGTAAGCCAAGACTAATATAGACTATTAGTGAACCGACTGCACAATATCCAATTTTTCAGTTTCATCAGTTTATGTCTAAAATAGGTCAATTAATATAACCAGTCGGTTAAAAAAGAAATTTATATTCAGCTTATGTAATGAAATCACTCAAATTATGAATATTAATGTAAGATTATTTTGTATATTTTTTGAACATGTATTTCGTTGCCGAACATGTCATTATTAAGACTATTTATTATATTATTTTTTCAGAGACCGTCGCATCCACTACCTAGATGCCTGAAAAGATACTTCCCTGATCAACTCAGTTCGCGTAATTTGTCGCCAAGACGATCCCGGCAAGATCGATTGACATCTCTCGATGCTACCTTCCCAGACACGACTGGCGGATCTGAGGATGGGGCTTCTGGACAGTAAAACAAATGCTTATATTTTTCCTTTTTTTTTAATCAATGTAACTTATCTACTTTCAGGTAACATCAAATCAAAAATTTGAAATAGAGTATCAGGCCTGTTCTGAATTCCAATTCCGTTCGAAATTTGTGGAAACGGAATTGATTGCTGTACCGAATATCTTAAAACGAAAAACATTACATGAAAAGTAACTGCCAGATTTCACAGGAAATTCAAGTAACAAATTCTTAACAACAATTTTCTTATGTTTTTCATCATATTTTAAAATGAAATGGGTAATTTATTTATTAAATTGAAGTCAGAATAAATTTATACTATTATATTAAACAAGTAAGAATGCTCTAGTCGAGTGTGCTCGACTACGAGACTCCTTGCTCCCAACTTGCACTTCAAGCAGTTCAGCGGCAAGTTTGGTGTCTCTAGCTCTTATAGTCTCTGAGATCGACGCGTTCATACGGACAGACGGCCAGACAGACGGACAGACAGGCGGACATGGCTATATCGACTCCGCCGTTGATGCTGATCAAGAATATATATACTTTATATATTCGGAAAGGCCTCCTTCTGCCTGTTACACACATTTGCAGTACTTTATAACTCCCATTTTCCCATTTTTAATGAGAACAGGGAGTAAAAACTATCCATAAAATAGAAATGAGAAAGTTCAAATTAAACGTGGCTGTCTCATATTCAGCAAATTGTTACTAGATGACAACTAAATCAAAGCTCGGGTTCGAACACGATTTCGAAAAAGCGAAAACGAAAACGCATGAGAGAAATTTCGAAATAAATTATTCGATTTCGTACATTCTGCAGACCATTTCCGGGCCTTATCCGATCCCACATATAACATTTTATGAAAATATATTTATTAAAAGAGAAATATGAAACAAAAACAGATGTCGACGTAGCCGCTTCCATTAAGTTGCGGTTGCTGCTGCTGCTGCTACTGCTACTGCTGTTGTTAATATTACTGTAACTGTTGTTAACGTTAGCCATTGGCCATTGGGTGTCCCACTGTGGAATTACAGTTAGCTGTAACTTTGACTGCAGTTTCTGGACATTGTCTATTTGATTTTTATCTGTGTACGTCGCATGGCGTGGCCATTCCGTAACTTCAACCTCTTCAGTCTGTCTCTCTGACCCCAATCTGGTGACCGCCCCACCACCCAACTGTGGCACCATGGCCACTGTGACCCTGGCCCTTGGTATGCTCCACTGATCCAACTGGCCACATCGACATATCGACAACAACATTGTCCCCAGAGTGCGAATGCCAGCTAGCCACGTTGGCAGTTTCCACTGCGATGACGCCTACATATCCTTGCGGCCAGCCCTAGTGTTGTTGTCAACGTTGTTGTTGCTGCTGCTGCTGCTGCTGTTGTTGTCGACAGCTCATCAAAATCAGGCAACTGCGCTGCCAATGCTCCAAATGCTGCCAATGCTGCCGCTCCCTCAGCGCTCGTATTTCGTTTACAATTTGACCCTTGAAAGGCACGCAGACAACAACAAACAGCTCAAACACCCACACACATTGTATCATGCGAGGTCTACTTTAGAAGTTCTTCAATATAATATACTCAATTTTCACAAAGGAAGGCAATAGTGCACAATCATTCAAGGTCATCAGTATATTCCTTAATTACTCACACCATACAAATGGGGATACGTTGGTTAACATTTTTGTAATTAATCCTAAATGAAAAGCATTCTATTCACAATCTACATATATAACTTTTTAAGTCAGTTTACTTCCACGAGATCTGGACGAAAGTGGATACCGAACAGACCTCATCGATTTTACAAACTTGGAATCTGTATAATTAGTTCAAAATATTAGTAACATAAATAATATATGTCTAGTTGAGCGAAAGATAATTTTTATATCGTAAACATATTTAAAACATTAGAATATTAGTTTGTATTGTTTTCGTATATGTTAATTAAGACACAGTTTATTAATATATATTGTATTTTGTTACGAGCTTACGTTCTCACGTATTCTAACACAATTGAATACCAATAAGACATTTATCGATAACTAGAAATGGTTACAACAGTTTGCTAGCGTCTTAAATTTGTCTACCTTTTTTTTACACTACATTTTTAATTTTTCATTTTGTGAAATGAAACATGAAAATCAAAATATTATAAAATATATTTAAAGCAGATGCAAATTCAAATTTTAAGGGAGATGTGGGCAAATGAAATTTAATAAAAACATAAATAACTGGTTTCCTTTCAAAAATGTAATTTTTTAAAATATACATGTATATATATTTAATTAGGCTCGACAATGAAATTGGCCCATTTAATCATTTAATTTAATATATTTAAAAGAAAAATCATTACTTTTCTTTTCAAATAACCGTTCGAAAATTAGAATTTTTTACAATTTAGAAATGCTCTAGAACTAAAACGTTTTATTAGGTATCAACAACAAAATTAGCTATAACAAACATTTTTGGAATGAAGCACTAGCGCTGGAAAGCTATCGATAACACGATCAAAAGTATTGATCTGTACTTGGAAATTCGTAAATTTGTAATTTGAATGAAAAATGATTGCATTGCATTGCATTTTTCTTTTTTTATGAAATGAGTATAAATAAAACAATCGATACTATCGATAGTAACTATGGACTATCGAAGTGATGAAGTGTGGGAAATTTGATTAGATTTTTAGATTCAGATTCAGATCTTTCCAAATGGCTTATGTCTTGTCATCAATTCCAACAGCCAGCCTCGCAAATAGAGCCTGTGACTTGGCATTGGCAAATGTGAAGAAGTGGACAAGGACGCAGACGGCGGCGAGTACGGAGGATGATTGCAAAGTGTGAGTTGGACGACAGGTTGTTTCTGTATGGGTTTGGCAGCAAAGCCATTGCTATCCAATGGCTCCAGCCAGCACTCTGTGCACCAGGCAGCTCTCCATTGCTCCCGCCGTGGGTAGTTTTGATAAAACGTTTCAATGGCTGAGCACATAACAGTTGACTGGCTGCCTGGCCGTGTCTCTCACTCTTAATGTGTGTGTGTGTGCGTCTGTCTCTCTGTCTGTCTATGTGTGTGTGTGTGTGTGTGTGTGTGTGACAAAGACCATAAACTCCAAAAAAGCTCGACACACAACCAGGACAAACGTTGTTCCTACTCGTGCTGCTGCTGCTGTTGCTGCTGCTGCTTATGTTGCTGCTGTCCCCGCTCTCAGCCCGGTTTGACTGCTGCTGCTGCTGTTGACGATCCGACGCTGACTGGCATTTTGAGGGTGGCAGCGGTGATAAAAAGTTGTGCTTGTTGTAATAACAACAGCTCTCGATGCTCTGGCAACGGCAACAGCAACAACATCAGCAACAACGGCAATGCCAACTCCCAGGCCGCATATACAAACATGCTCAAGTTTTTTTTTGGTGTGTGAATGTGTGTGTGTGTGTGTGGGGGCATTGGTACGGGGGCGTGGCATTTATTGGTTTAAGGGGGAAACTGGGGGCTGTACAAGCGGGCTCAATGAGGCTATTTGGAACACAACGATTTCGCGTCGTCGTTGTTGTCGTTGCTGATGTTGATGACGATGATGATTACACGTTGACGATGAAGGCTATGTATGTGTGTTTTGAATGTGTGTATGAGTGTGTGTGTGTGTGTGTGTGTGTGTGTGCGTGTGTGTGTGTGTGTGTGTGTGTGTGGAGCATAGTTGTGCTGCAGATATTCATCGAAAGCAAAATGACAGCCTAGAGACACATTCAACAACAGCAACAGCTCCAGAGCCAAAGATAAGAAATGAATGACAGGCAAAAGAAGCTGAAGTCGGCAGCCCCAAGCACAAAAACCAGGAGCCACAAATGGAGACTGCGACTGCGACTGAGACGGAGACGGAGACTGCGACTGAGCTGGAGTTCAAGTTGGAGTCAGAGATGGAGACGTAGCCGTAGCAGTTCCATTATGAAGGTGGCATATCAGTCAGTGTCAGTGTGAATGCGAAATTGCTTTGCTTTTACGAGATGGCCTCGTCGACTGTTCGTTCACATTGTTCTTGTTGTTGTCATTTCACTGGCACTGCCAAAGGTACATAAAAGTAATGGCTAATGGATATTATGTACCCAGTACGGTACCGTTCTGTAAGGTAAGCAAATCTCAAATCTCACACTTACACACACACATTTACATATACATATATATATATAATTCATGTTCCCATTGGGAGCCAAGCAATGATGAAAATCTCACCGAAATATTCAGGAGTGTTACGGAAAACAAAGCAGCCAACTGAATTCCAATCCATAGGTGCTACGGTAAGCCTTTTGGGTTGCTTTCAAAACTCTAGTGTTTTCCTTAGAGTTTTGGGCAAATAATCCACTAAAAATATTTTTATATCCTCGCTGAGGGTATTATAATTTTGTCACGAAATGTGTAAAGCATTTAAGGAGACGTCTCAGAAAAAAAAAATTTGTATATTCCGAATTGCGGTGGTGCAAGGGGGTGTACCCGAAATTTGAAATAAGCTTGATCGGCGCATGGAATACAGTAACCTGCATGCCAAGATTGGTGCCTCTAGCTCTTGTAGTCTCCGAGATATGTGTGTTCATACAGACAGACAGACGGACAGACCGACGGACATGGCTAGTTCGACTCGGCTGTTGATGCTGATCAGAAATGTCTCCTTCTGCCTGTTCCATACATTTGAAGTTCTCTATAGCTCCCTTTTTCCCCTTTTTAATGTAAGCAGGGAGTAAAAAAATAAAAATTAAGAAAAAGTATGCCTTATATATTTAAGTGGCCTTCGATGCAGCCCTAATAAATTGTTAGTAAATCCTGTCTATACGCCGATTCTTAAGTTACCGAGAGATATTATACAGAGGTGTCCAACTCTTAGGTGTCATAGATCCTGAAATATCTGCCAAGTAGATCAATCGAAATATCTCATTATTTTACAAACTTTTTCATAGAGATAGAGCTCTTTGAAAAATGTATAATGATGATATAATACCTGATATATGATATATTTGATAATATTTGCATTATTGCATTTGTTGTATAAGCTTGGCATGGATAGTTCCATCTGCGTATCTATCTCAGTAAATTGATCAGATTTTTGACCACAATTCGACTCTACAAGAAATGGCACTTAGTGGATTCCATGTTTGGTTGAAATAATATTTTGGATGATTCGGTTAAAAATAAAAAGACAGCGAAGATAGCGGAGACAGCGAAGATAGTGGAGGCACCGAAGACGTTGAAGACACCAAAGATACCAGCGACAGCGAAGATGACGAAATGTAATAATAAAATAAATAATAAAATAAACAATAAAATAAAAATAAGATTGAAAGAAAATCGGTGTTGTGTTGCCGACAAGAACTGAGAACTAAATGAAACACAGTTTGATTTTAGTTTGGCACTATGGATTTCAGTTGACATTCAAGACCTACTAAGACAAATTTTTTAAATAACTCCAAGCTTACTAGCTAACAAATTGATTTCTTTCTTGTTTGAATTAACATTTGTTTTTACTAAATTAATTTATTTTGCCACTTTGCGATAAAGACTGAATGGTTTTCAGTACTTTAACAGAAAACATTTCTCAGACTTTTTAAAGTCTAAGTTCAAAATAAACATTAGGCAGTAGCTTAATCATAAATTTGAATTTTGACATATGTCTGGCAGTTATGCATAACAAGGCATGAACTGTGTAATCTTATGCATAACTAATTATGACTAACTAAGCTTAAAATGTTACTACGCTGCATAGACGGACATACCTAGTTCGACTCGGCTGTTGATGCTGATCAAGAATACATACAGTTTATATAGTCGGAAATATGTATCTTCTTCTGCCTGTTACATACATTTGTAGTACTTTAAAACTCCCTTTATTCCCATATTTAATGGAAACAGGGAGTAAAACTTAAAATTGAAAATTAAAAGTGAAAATTGAAAATATCATTTATTAGGAAATATAAAAACAACATAGATTAGTTAAGGATCTATTTAAGTAAATTAACATGGGTAAAAATAGAGAGAAATTAAATTAATTTCGATTATTTTTCATTTTATTGCATTAATTTCAAAACTTATTTTAATTTTGATTAATATTTTCTGGTTGGAAAAAATCATATTTTCGAACTTAAACGATTAAAGCAGTTTAAGGCAGGGTCTAAGCCGGACAGCTTTTTAATAATGTTTAAGCTATTGTCTATAATAAATACTCGAATCTAGGAATTGTACTTATATAAGAGTTGAGTGTATGTATGTATGTGTATTTGTGTGTGTGTGTGTGTGTGTATATATGTATTTGAGTGGCTTATAAGCCAACAACAAAAGCTAGCACAACAAATACGTGCAACAGCGCTTCAGTCACGTATCAGAAAAAGAAATGCAAACAACGATAAGACAACCAAAACCAAAGCAGCAGCAGCAACAACAGCAACAATAAAAACAACAACAGCAGCAGCAACAACACCAACAACAAAAACAACAACAGCAGCAGCACTTTCTTATGGTTTTGCCAGTTACGGGAAAAATTGTCGGCCGGATATAAACAAAATATAGTTGCCTATATACATAAATATAAATATATATGTATATGTATGTACGTATATATGTATGCGTATATTGGGGTATATACTTGTATATTTTGTATTGGGGCGTTGCATGTTAACAGTGTGTGTGTGTCACTTAGAGAACTGGCCGCATTGGTTGTTGCCACGCTTTGACGGCCATAACCCCATCCCCAATACCATGCCCAACCCCAAACCCCATTACCATTTCCAAACCCCGACCACAACTCAGACACGGCAGACCCTTACTCAGTCAGGCACTGTGATGCAATGAGCCTATCTGTCTATCTTTATATCTGCTACATACAAACACACGCACAACACCAGACCTGACTGTGTCCATATATCAACGCTTCCTATATGGCTCAGTCCTTGCGTCTCCTTGCACTATGGAGAAAAACTTTGGAAAAATGATCAAAACTTAGTTGGAGTCTAATCTATCTAATGTAATAACAAATTTAGAAAAATTGTTGCCATTCAAAAATATAACATAAATAAAATTAAGCTTGTCTACGTCCAACTTATATCTAATTGATCCATAGATTTAGAATAAAAAAAATTAATTATTAAATAAATTCAAAGTTTTCTTAAGTTGAATAACGTGACTTTTTATATTTTTTAGAAAATTACATTATACCAATTTAAGTTTATGCTTAGAATATCTAATTTATAAAAAATTTGTATACTCTTTTTTTAATTTTTTTGACAACTAAAAAGAAAAAAGAGTATATTGAGTTTGTGAAATGTTCGTCTGTCTGTCCGTCCGTCTGTCCATATGAACGCAGTTTTTTTCCCACAATTTTGAAGCTAGAGCAATCTGACCCCGCCCCCACACTCACCCCTTCCTGCACAAACCGCAAAAACCTATATCTTCCACAGTTTCACAGCTAGAGTAACCAAATTTAGCTCAAGGGCTACTAATCACTTCCTTGATTGATCACACTATAAAAAATTTGGCCACGCCCACCCCCGCCCCCACAAATAAGCAAAGTCTGTGTCTTCCACACCCCTTAAGCTAGAATCCCCAAAGTGCAGGTTGAAATCTGTTGCCCTATTACATAGATAGGCTTAAAATAATTTTGTCACGCCCACGCCCGCCCTCGCAATCAAGCACTGTTTGTTTCTCCCAAACCTGTAGAACTGGTCCAACTAAACTTAAATTGATGGCAAAAACTTGAAAGACTTAAGCAAAAATACAATTGCCACGTATTTCTGAAAACTTTTTAGATCTTTTTTTCCCAAGCTTAAAAATTATTTATTTTTATTTTAGGTCTATTTTCTATATTTTAACGTTTTTTTCCCAAGTGTTGTCTCACAGCTATAGTTATAAATCTTAGAGCATATGCTTCAATCAATCGGACGATAATATTATTTTTCAATATAGCTTGATAAAACTCACTCAGATCGAAAAATTAGTATGTAATACCGTATTTAGACGATGACGTTTATCTCGTAACATTTCGATCAAATCTACCAAAACTAGTGCATTATTTGTACTCTGGTACTTTATTGGGCCTTGGTTGGTACTTTTTGTATCGAAAATGGTACATTTGTTGGTTTTTTGAGTGGTGCTTGTAAATTTGTTCGTTAAGTTGTTTGTTTTTGCTTGGAAGAGCTGAAGAGAGGTTGCCTGCGCCGCTTCACCTCTTTCCTATAAGCATGAACTTAACGAAAAAACTTCATGACGGAACTTCATCGTCTTAATGCAGTCATATTTTCAATTAAGATTTTAATAAAATATTATAAAATTGCAAATTAAATTGTTATAGAATTCATTATATTGTGTTGCCACTGTGATGTAGTACCATGAGCAATCCAAAGCTCGATAAGGCGTCCATCGACACAGACGATACCCAAAACTCAACGAGTGAAAGAGAGAGATTGCAATGGGTTCAAGTTTGGAATTGGGATAGGGATTGGGATCGGGTAAGGGTAAGGGTTTCGAGTTTCGGTTAGGCACAACGCCTTATACAGCAACAGCAGCAAAAATATTTGTGCTGCTATTTATAATCCTACGGAGATCTACGGAGACCAGAGCGCAGAAATATTGTTACCTTTGGCCGGCAATGTTGGAGTAATAACTTTATGCTAAAGTTGGCAACCAAAATCAGGCTCAAACAAGCATAAAACTTTGCCAAACGCCAGTGATGATGTTGTGTGTGTGCGTGTGTATATGTGTTTGTGTGAGCCCATTGCCAACCCTCGAGACAGCCCGGACGAATATCCAGGCAGTCAGCCAACGAACGTTTCATGTCTGGCTCTGGGTCTGTCTGTAGTTATATCAGCGCCGTCATCATCGATATAAACTCTCGGCTGAATAACTGACTGACTGACGGATTGACTGACTGACTGACAGACAGACAGAGCAGGCGATGGTTAGTTAGATAGTCGCCCAGTGCCTCTCAACTGGGCCTGAGCTCATTCATCCATTCATTCATGCCAGCCATCCAGCAAACCGATACACCGCAGTAATCGGTATTAGGGTTGGGTACTCAGCCAAAAGCGGGGGGTATAGCGTATAGCGGGTGTGTGTGTGTGTGTGTGTGTGTGTGGCATTTGTGTGACTTACTGCACAACACAACAGTCGAAGGCAAAGTTGCCTGCTTTTGAGCATAGTAGTCGAAAGGACAGACGGGAGGAGTGTGGCAATACTGTAACTCTCCATGCGTATACGTAATCTGGCATTAGATTACTGATCCATGTCAAATCTTTGGCTTAGGTCCCAACGTCCAAACGTTCGCGTTGTTTTGATTGATACGAAACGAACTTAGCCAGTTGGCAGTTCGCCTCAAGTTGGTGTCGGAACAGAGACCCGGACACCGTCAGCAGCATCCTTCTCAGCTCTGCCTCTGCCACTGCCACTGCCTCTACCTCTGTCTCGCTCCAAATGCCATCCAGTTGCTTACGCGCCGCTGATTTTATGCGCATCGTTTCCACATCACAAGACAGACAACCAAGTTTCCAGCTCTCCAACTCCCCCTTAGCACCCCCATAAAGCAGCTTACAACAAAATAAAAAAAAGTAAAAAAAAAAGAAAGGTGAATGCATTACTTATAAAATTAAGCAGTGCCAAACGTAGAAAACAGACAGAAGCACAAAATCAAATCGAAGGTAACACAAGCGTTCGTTCAAAAGGCAGGTGGTGGGGTTTGGGGGGCAGAAACTATGGTTGAACAGGTGAATTATTAGGCAGCGGGTTGGCAGCTGGAAAGCAACTGGAAATGCCAGTTGATTGAACTTTTTGTGGAGCGCTCAACGTCAACGAATAGTTGAAAATGGTGAAAGTGGTTTGGGTTGGGGTTTGGGGTTGGGGAGCAGTTATTTTGGGGGTGGTGCTACAATTGCTGACTATAGGACTTAGTGTAATGGCAAGCACAAGGAAAACAAAAACCAATCTCGCACTCGAAGCTCTTTACACTTAAATGCATTCGGGAGTGTCATGCAAATTGTGCTAGGACAGGGAAAGCGCAGTCAAAGATTAGAAGCTATAGATAACACTATGTCACAAAATGTAGTTGGAAATTAAAAATTATGATTAATTTTGAGTAACTTATGCAGCGTTTTTGAACATCTTTTGTGGTTAAAGCAAGGTATGATCAAATATTGCGAAAAAATATCTAAAAAAGAAGAAAAAAAAGTCAAAACTTTAAACAAAAATTTTAAAACCTTGTTCATATGATGTTTAGTAATTCTTGCACCCTCTTCATGCCTTTTCATCTTTCATCTTCTAAACACGCGTCTAAACTTGCGCATGAGCTTGCGTGCAAGTTCGTTTCGTGCAAATAGCACAGGAATATAAATGATTCTATCCATGCAAGATTCGCTATAAGTGTTGTACAATTTGACGAATTGTCAGTGACATTTTAAAAAAGGTGTTGTAAAATACGCTAAGCTGGCGTTTAATTTTTGTTGTTACACATACATACGCAGATCAAGTTTATTTCAAATTTCGGAACTGAACTGCTTGAAATGCAAGTTGGGAGAAAGGAGTCTCGTAGTCGCGCACACTCGACTAGAGCATTCTTACTTGTTTACCATTAATTTAATTTAATAATAAATAAAAAGAGCTGTCCATTTTCTTACATTGTCTTTGGCTTTTGTGAATGGAACATGGCTGCAACCTCGAGATTTTTCGAAGAGGTTTGGTTCGGCGGTTCGAACTTTAAGGAAAACTTTTGGTTCGGTTCGCTAACCGGTTTTCGGAGCCCCCGAACCGGAGGTTGTGGTTCGAACCTTGATTCATTAAAATAAAGCAATTAATTAATTTTTATATAAATAAGCTTGGACTAATCTTAAATACTTTACATAAATATGAAAAAACAAATTTTCTCAAATGATATGTACCCAATTTGTAGTATTCAATACAATGTTTTACCTTAGTTTTTGTAATGAGAAAACTTTGCACTAATAGATTTTAATCTTAACTAATTTGAAATTCGGAACGAACAAATGTGATCGTGGAAAAAGCAAGTTATATTGAAACTTGTGTTTCAGAAATGGCTAAAACAAGATTACTTACGACTTTTCTTTTACGAGTATTCTAAAATTGCTGATTTTTTTACAAGTAATTAATTGATTTCAAAATCTTTTCTTCATAGAAATCATCAGTTGATGTACAATTTTAAGTTCATTTATCTATTCCACAGCAGAAAAAAAAAAATGATTTTCATCAAGAAATTTGATGTTGCATAGTGTAATCAAAGCGTTTGTGCACATCAAATGATTTGTAAGAACTCAACATGAATTTAATAGTTTGCAAGTTATTTAGTTAGTTAAAATATATCTCAATATATCGATTAAACCCGTTTCGGAATGTAACCGGTTTTTATAAAATACATGTTAAGACAGGATCACAAGTTGAAAGTTGCATGAAAGTGCTTCACTTAATATGATCTCAGCATTAATATCATCTTTAAATGTCATGTTCAACATAAATATACAATTTTCGAGCATGTCCTGACTCCAAAGGAGAAGGATTTTTCCACTTGGTTATTTCAATAGACACGTTTGGGAATTGCTGCTCAGCATGAAACCATCATTAATAATGCACAGTTTACCTTAAGAGGATTTTCAACGCCTCCCCCAAGATAATAAGTAAGGATAGAATAACGCACAACGCCAACTTACCTTTCCCCCGCCCCTTCCCACAAACATACAAAAAGGTAGCCCCAACACCCCGCAACTTCAGCCCAACCCCCACGCATTGAAAGTAAACATGAAAATATATGTGGGAATATGATGTGTTGTTGTATTGGTGTTGTATTGTTGTTGTTGTTGTTGTTGTTGTTGTTGTTGTTGTTGTTGTATTGGTGAGTCCACAGCACGCCCTAATTTTGGGCTTATTATTAACCAGGTCGTTTGGTTCTGGATTTTGCTTGTCCTTGTTTTGTGTGCCTTTGTGTGTCGCCGTCGTCGTGGCAGTCGCAGTCGCAGTCGCTGTTGTCCTTATTGACGAAGGCGTGGGGCGTGCTGGCGGAGGGAGGCGTGGTCCCAGTTAACGGCAACAACATCTGTGAAGATGCTGCCAAACGCCGAAACGCCAGCATAATTATAATAATCATTTCATAATCATATTTTATTTTAGTTGTATGGCCCGCCCGCTGCTCGAATTCACCATATTCCCGTTCCAAACCAGCCCCTTGATTTCGTCCCAGCAGGTTTCCTCGCCTGTGTTTGCTGTTGTTGCCTTCCTCTCGTTTTCTTTTTTGTTTCTTTTTTTTCATATAATATATTTTTTCTTTTTGAAACAGTTGCCAAAACTGTTCTGTGTGTGTTGTTTGTTTAGAAGGAGTAGGAGTTTTTGGGCAGGGTGGGCAGAGGCAGAGGACGAGAGACGACAGATGTGTTTCTCATTCGATTTTTAATATGCGGCCAATCTAACTGTAATTGGTTTGTTATTGTCTCCCGGCTACGTACCATGCGGACCACGACTCAGACCCATTCGATGCGTTTGGCTGGAAACCTCAGGAGACTTTTTCTGCATCGTTTCCTGAAGGGGTCGTACCCCGGGCTCTATTCAATCTCTCCCCCTCTCTCTCTATCGCTCGCTCGCTCTCTCTCTCTCAATGTTGTTGGTCGCCTGCTGTGGTAAATATCTATCGTTTATTGTTATTGCTCTTGTTCGCTCTATTGTTTTCATTGTTCGTCCTTTCGTACTGCATCGTTCTACTGCCTGTCGACCTGTCGCCCTGTCGCCCTATCGCCCCTCTTCGCCCCACAAAAACATCCTTCTTGTTGTTGCCGGTTAAATTTATGAAAAATGTTGTTCACACTTTCCTTTCAAAATTCGTGTGGCTGCCAAAACGCCTGGGGTTAGGGCTGCCCTCAGGGATGTGTTGGGTATGCTGTTATTGTTATTGTTGTTGTTGCAAGTTGGTGTACCAAATGGGTTACATGCTTGCACATGTTGTACTTCACCTGCTCCGCTTGCCGTTCCTTAAAGCCATACGCCGTGTTGTTGTCGAGCATGTCAAAAACTAACAAAAACTTAGCCAACTTTTGGCAAAGAGACGTCAGGGAAGGGGTTCGTGCGAGGAAGCGTACTTTTGGTCTTTAGAGTAGTTGGACAGATTTTAATAGGATCAAAGCTTGGGCCCGACATTGTTATAGATGCTGATTTAACTGATGGGAAACTCAAAGTCAAAAGGCTCAACAAGTTTATAAAGATATTTGTATTTGAATTTACAGTGTTGTCATGTTCTTTTATTTTCTTTTATATAAACTAACAGTTTCGTGTTTTTAGTTAGATATCTTCAAGAATTTATTTAAAATTTTCTGGAAAAAGCTAGATTTTCAATATAAAGGAAACTAGTGCTTTGTAAAGAACTTTAAAAAATGTAAGGTATTGATCAAAACTCAGAGAAATAATTGAGACAATCTTGCAAATGAAAATTGGTTTAAACATAGCATTTAACTTATCAGAATCAAAGTGTCCTTTTTAAAGACGCAGCTGGAGAATCAGAGAAAATAAAAACGACATATGGCACTTTTGGCATTTACTTCGTCCTCACAAATGCTCAAACTATCGTTTTTATAAATAATATGTGCCATAAAAAGAAACCCGACATATATAATAAATAAAATATAAATTAAAATCAAATAAGATATACAAGAAATCGAGAAAAAAAACTCTCATGTATGAAAGACTTGTGGCAAGGTATTAACATAATGAATACCGGCGAACGTCCACATAAATGTTAAAACTTCCAAGTAATTAGTGAATAAATAAGAATTACAAAATAAGAAAATGTTCAACCAAGAAGGTCTTCACTACATGTATGCTTAAACTGTTTGAGAATTATAAGCAGCGAACTAAGAAAAACTATATTATACCCTATTTTTAACATTTATGAAAAAAAAAAAGAAAAAAGAGTTGAAACAAAATGCATTTAGAAGTGTTTTCGAAGAGGTTACCAAACATGTTAAGTTATTAAGTGAATTGGAAATCAGTTGAAGCAATTATAAACTTGTATATGTTATGTACAGGACAGATCCAGTTTATACTTAAAGCAATATTTTGTGAAAGGGAATTTTCTCAAAGGTGTTCTAATTTTGAGTTTTGACAAGTTTTTGTGCTTTCAAGCTCACTTGCAGAATAGAATTTAATTCAGAGCCATATAAGATATAATGAACACATTTCATAGAAATACACATAAGCAATATTTTTGCTAAAAGTGGAAACTGAAACTCGATTTTGAAATCTATATCTAATTTAAAGATTAGCTCATGTTTTGTTGCTGATGTCGTTTGTACGAGTATTTGATGTGTTTTCGGTAGATCAACTTGCACGTCAGTCACACATTTAGTCGCATTGACAGTTGTTATTTCTTGCTCGAGACCACAAATGACAAACTTATAAAGCATAACGAATGTTGAATGTTGCATACCATAGCAAAAAGGGTCAAATGTTGTTCAAATTTAGAGAAAACTTTGGGTATTTTCGTTGATGGTTGGGTTCGCTTGGGTGGTTGGGTTTGACTACAACAACTAACGGCGGTTTTTGTGGGTGTGCGCTTTATGTGCACTTAAGCCTCGTCTCGGGACGCATCTGATATCAGATTTGTCGCCGTGTCACTGTTGCTATCGCTATCGCTATCAGGATGCTCTCCTTGCTTGCTGCTGCCTGTTCCTGTGCCCAGGGTCTCTTCATTCTAAACGATTGATGGCAGCAGGCAGCAAACTCTTGTCAGAATCCACACATCCCCCTACCCCCACCCATTCCATATGCCTCGAACAGCCTCACATTGCTACGGTTTGGTGAGGAAATGATAAATTGCGCATTTGGGAGTTTTAAAGGTCAATTTAGGGGTTAGTCTGCGCGCCAGTCGTGGTTACAAACTGACTGACAGACGGTCGTCGCATCGCAAAGGGTCGTGTAGAAATTGGCAGGACAGGGAAAGGGAGACAGAGAAGGAGAGGGTTTGATGGTAGATAGGTAAACGGGGCACAGGCGGGCACTTCCACAGTCCATAAACAGCGACACTTCAAAGTTAACTCGCACAATAAAAAATACTTGTACGATTTCTCACACTCATACACTCACAAATACACTCGCATTTATTTGAAGCACATTCGTAACCATTTGAAAAAAAGAATAAAATAAAAATAAAACAAAAAAGCGCTTAGGTTTCCATCGAATTTTCGAAATTTGTTTTAAAAAAGGGGTTGCACTCAAGTGCACCACTGAGGCATTTGCTTATAGGATTTGCCTCTCTGCCTGTTGACTTCCTAGTTGCCGTTTATATTAATGGCCCAACCGACTGCTTCGTTTTCTAGTCCTTTTTTTTTTTGTATTTACATTTGGGTTCCTTGCCAGGTTTCTGGTTTCTGGCTTCTGGTCTCTGCTTGGGCTTGTTAGAATGACGCGTGCCTTACCTTCGAGGAGGGTTCAATGTGTACTGTGTTCAGCTCAGACAGACAGGTAACAGTTAGCCAAACAAACAAAATAAATACCATAAATACATATATAAAGTAATTCAAGTGTCGAAGTTAAACAAGATAATCTTTAAGTATCTTACAATAAGTAAGACATTGCATAATACAAGTAAGTATATGCATTTCGAAAACATTTCAGCATTATAAACTAATTTATTAAATAATTACTTTGTATGCCAATTGGCTTGTTTTCTGAAATAAAGAAGATCACATACATCAGAATTGGTAAAACATCGATTTCAACATCGACTATGTTGATAGTTTTGAATTCACTTCACTATCAATGTTTCTTCGATATTAGAGTTGGGATTTGTAGTTCCTTTTGCGGATATAGTTCAGTAGTTCGATTCCCGATTAAGGAACCAGTCTTTCTTTTATTTCCTTAAGTTCGTTTCCGGATAAAAGAACTAACCTTTCAAATCTGTTATATAGTTCGTTTGCGGATACAAGATCAAATCTGTTATTTAGTTTTTTTGCAGATAAACGAATTAATTGAATCTTTTCTTATAAGTTATTTTGTTCGGTCATTCGTATGCACTATAATATATTATAATATATTTATTGATTATATTAGCAGTGCACTTTGGATCATATATTGATGAAAATGCAGGCAAAATTGTGCCATATTTAATAATGTTGACAACTTAATAATTTACCGATTTCGAACATGCGCAAAACGTAGAATCGAACGACAGTATAAATCGCAAGAAAGGGAACTCAAAGAACTATAAGAACGAACTTAGGGAAATAAACGAAATAATAGAACTAAGCGAACTAAAGGAACCAAACGAGCTAAACGAACTAAAGGAACTAAACGAACTATAATCAAAGATTTAGTTCAATAGTTCTTTTCAAAGACCCGGTCCTTAGAACTAGTTCAGCTCGGAGCGACCCAAGTCTATTAGACACATATATATATCGGTCTTTAACTACTTTTCCAAAAATGGAACCAAAATATCTAATTTGGATTTAATAAAAAATCGATAAAAATTTAAGAATGCAGTTTCCGTTGGCGGAGGTTGACTTTTTTGCATAATTAACTAAGAAAACTTTGTTTAAAATCAACTTCCGCCAACGGAAACTGCATTCTTAAATTTGTATTGAAACTTTTTGAGACCATAACCATTTATTGGGTCGATAGTAGGAAAAGTAGGTGAAGTATAGAATCATCGATCGATCGCATTCTCAAATCTACTTATATTGAAAAGTTTATCTTAAAAACGTCATGAGGTAAACGTCATCGTTAAAATGCAGACTTTTAATTTATATGTCAATTATCAACTGAAGGTCAATCTGCATAGTGATAAATAGCATAAAAATATATTGCTATTACGATAAAAAGTTTTAACAAAGTAAGCTTTTAGAAGTAAGCTTTTAGAAAATAAGAAAGCTTGCAGCAATCACTGCGGACGGGAGTCCACGCTAGTGACGAAGCATTACAAAATTTCATTGGTCACCCAAAAGCTTCGAAAGAGTTGATAACAGATAATCATCATCATCATCATCAAAGTCAATCTGTTATCTTGTTAACAATTTTGATGTACGAAGACTGCAGTGCCGGCATTTCCACAAAACCTAATGTTGAAAATAAAGGACAGCCTTATGTATATGGTTTATAGGAACCTACTTAAAAAACTTGGTATCTGTAGCTCATTTTACACTATGCAACAGCAAAATGTGCCTAGAACAGCCACTATATTTTTCTTATGTAAGCCCAGCCTCTGAGTCCGAAAAAAGTAAAAAAAATAAATAAATAAAAAAATATGTTCGCGAGCTCGTATTCGAGCTAAATGGGAAAAGCTAGACTTACGATTTGTCTAAAAGGTGCAGTCAGAGAATTGTCAATAGCTTTGAAACCAGACTGGGAGAAAATCCCCTTTTAAATCTAGCTTTTTACTCCCTGTTCCCATTAAAAATGGGAAAAAGGGAGTTATAAAGTACTGCAAATGTGTGTAACAGGCAGAAGGAAGCATTTCCGACTATATAAACTATATATATTCTTGATCAACATCAACAGCCATGACGATCTAGCCATGTCCGTCTGTCTGTCTGTCTGTCCGTCTGTCCGTATGAACACACAGATCTCGGAGACTACAAAAGCTAGAGACACCAAACTTGGCATGTAGGTTCCTGTATACCATACGCAGATCAAGTTTATTTCAAATTTCGGATAAACCCCCCCGCACACCCGCAAATCGCAAAAGACTCCCACAGCCACAATTTTAAAGATAGAGCTTTAATTTTTTTTAATAGCACCAAATTTATGGAAAAACTTATTTCCCCTGGCAGGCAGAAACAACAGTTTGACAAGAACTGTGCAAGTTGAGTACGCTGCTTGCTTGTGTTGCCGCTGAACTGCTTGAAATGCAAGTTGGGAGCAGGGAGTCTCGTAGTCGTATTCTTACTTGTTTTTAAAAAACTTGATATTTTAATGCAAAATTTTCAGTTTAAGTCGCCTAAGACAACAAGAATTTTGAAAAGTGATTGTACTGGCGGACTTACAGACATTATATAAATTATTGAAAAAAATAAGTTTCATAAGAATTCTACATCAATCGTAAATCAAGCTTTTTCCATTTAGCTCCAAAACGAGCTAGTGGCTGTTCTAAGCACATTTTGCTGTTGCATAGTGTTATTAACAAAATTGTTGTTTTTTTAAGGAATACATGTATAAATAATAAGGAAATTTGTTATATTTTATAGAATATAAAATAATTTGAAACAAAATGTTCTTCAGCTAAAGTGAAACATTTTCCTTTTCTTGAGAAAACTGGCATCCGTACTTAGTGAAAAAAATATCTATGGCGCTATATCTATGCCGTTTTTTACTCCCTGTTCCCATTAAAAATGGGAAAAAGGGAGTTATAAAGTACTGCAAATGTGTGTAACAGACAAAAGGAGGCATTTCCGACTATATAAACTATATATATTCTTGATCAGCATCAACAGCCGAGTTGATTTAGCCATGTCCGTCTGTCTGTCTGTCCGTCTGTCCGTCTGTCTGTCTGTCTGTCCGTCTGTCCGTATGAACACACAGATCTCGGAGACAACAAGAGCTAGAGACACCAAACTTGGCATGCAGGTTCCTGTATACCATACACAGATCAAGTTTATTTCAAATTTCAGTTGCACCTCCCCACACCCCCGCAAATTGCAAAAAACTCCCACAGCCACAATTTTAAAGATAAAGCTTTGATTTTTGATACACAAATGTGTTTAACCAATGTTGATCGGATGCGTTAGTTTCATTACGATCGGATAAATAGCACCAAAGTTATGGAAGAATCTATTAGCCCCGCAGCAGGCTGCAACAACAGTTTGACATGCACTGGCAAGTTAAGTGCGCTGCTTACTTGTGTTGCCGGTGAACTGCTTGAAATGCAATCTGGGAGCAGGGAGTCTCGTAGTCGGGCACACTCGACTAGAGTATTCTTACTTGTTTCTCAAGTTGACTTGAATTTTCCACAATTGAAGGTATATTTTATAGATATTTTATTGTTGATCAAAAATATATATGTATACTTTATACTTTCCCCTGTTAGATAGATTTTGTAGTACTTTATTACCACCATTTATACACTCTTAATGTGTAAAGGGTCTTTAAATAGGTTTTTTTTTTTTATTATTATTATTCAGTATAACTTAGTCGGCTTGAGGCGGACGCCTCGCACAGCTACTATAGTAATCTGATGATGTGGGAATTCAAAGTTCTCGACAGTATCTGTGTCTGTGTTTGAATCTGTGCCTGTGTGAGAAATTGTTGGCTTGGCTTTTGTGTACACGTTTTCCTGTCGCATTTCATTTAAAAATTCTCATGTCAAAAGCACACGATTAACGCGTGTCGGGGGCGGTGAAGCGGCGAATTAAGATATTTACGTTAACAAAACCATCGATTGAGACTGCGACTGAGGCTGTAGCTGTAGCTGATTTTGACGCTATGACAGCGACCAACTCCCACCTTCCCCGATCCCTTCCTCGACACACTTCCTACGCTCTTGGGCTGTCCCTTCAGTCAGCGACAAATGTGTTATCTTGATTTGTGCATCAGAGAGTCGCTTTTGAAACCCAATTCCCGGCCGGTACGCCCTAACCTGAACCTGGTCTTTGACATCTCTCAGCGGCACGCGAGGCATACACACACACACACACACACACACACAATTGTCAAAGTTGCGCTTATCACAGCAGCCAGGCAACGGATTGTGGCACGTGCGATCACGTGACCGGGGTTTTACACGTGCAACATTGCCGCTGACGCAGCTGGCTGTGATATGCCGCGTCACAGATGCGATTGCGGATGCCGATGCCGTTGCCGTTGCCGTTGCCAATGTCAATGCGGATGTGGGCGTGGCAGCAACCCACACACACACACACACGGACACAGACACACCTTAAACTGGACAAGTGAACAAGGTGGCAGCAAATCTCATTTACAACCTAATTGCAGCCTGACTAACAAATGGCAACCAAATTTGAAATTGCACCAAATGCGAGTAAATCAAAAGCCAGACAGATAGTTCGACAGTTAGTAAAAGGGAAGATGCACAAGAGGCAGTAGTGATGTCGAACCATGCAATAGAATGGGCTATTAATATCTTCTCATTAGTGGTGGCAAATCAAATTGTGTTAATCGATTAAAATCAGAGACCGAAAAAGAGAGTTATTTATTATTTAAAACAAAAAAATCATAGTGAAAGAAACGTACTACAAAAATTTTGGAATACACCAAAAAATTGATCCAATCCCACAGCTTTCAAAAATTGGAATAATCCATAAAATTTATTTTAAAAAGTTAACAAGCAGCTATAAGATAGAGTCGTTCGATTTTGGTGAAATTTTGTCAGCATGTAGAAACTGTTCTTAAGCTTAGATAAAGTGAGTTTCGCTGAGTTATCTTGAAAAACAGCAAAAGTTGTTTATACAAAAGCTTATTTTCAACCGATTGTTCCTATGGCAGCTAATGGTATATGCCAACATGTATACCAAGTTTGGTTGCTCTAGCTTCAAAACTGTGGAAAAAACCTACGTTCATACAGACGGACAGACGGACGGACGGACGGACGGACAATCATTTCACAAACCCAATATACTCTATTTTTCCATTTTAGTATAAAAAAAATAACGTTAAATAACAAGAGTTACTTATGAGCTGATAAAAGTTATGGAAAAAGAGTTATTTCTGATTTTTATGATAGAGTTCCATTTCATTTCTGATTTATATAATATAAGTTACAAAATAATTGCTATTTGTGATATATATTTTTAAAATTAAGTCATCATTTTTATTATTGATTTTAATAATGAAAATCAAAAATAATTGTTAAATTCGACTTTTATTATAAAAATTGTTAAAAATTGGTCCCTGGTTAAAATTAATTATTATTTTTAAAAATTGTAGTTATAATGGCAAAAATATACTAAAACTCAGAATGGGTGAGTTTGGTTGAGATAACATTTTTCCATAGTTTTTTTCCAAGGCAGCTGCTCCGATTTTGATGAAGTCTTATCAACGTTCATAAACAATGATAAGACTGAAAATTGGTTAATGTGGTCATTCCAATGGCAGCTTTATGTTATTGTAGGCCGATCCGATCGATTCTCACATATGTTAATACTACCTTCAGCAAAAAAAAGGATCAACGCCAAGTTCCATCAATATAGCTTTAAGACCGAGAGACAGATAGATAGATGTACAGATAGACGAACATGACTTTGAGCTTACCTGCTAAATGCTTTGATTTCTAATTCTGATACAAAAACCTAATAATCGGTCTTACATAATATTTCCTTTTAGCCTTTATTTGAAAAGTATAGCTTAAATATGAAAACTATCGTTAGTTTGCCACCTCTAACAGCCAGGCAAGCGTTACACAATACAAAGTTTAGAATATCAGCAGATTTATTAACCTGGCGGAACCATCATAAAAACATATGACACCATTTTGATAGAACACGTTTGGCACACCAAATTATGCATAAAATAGATTGTTGTGTTGACACTTAACCAAAGCGTTAGAACAACGAGCGAGAGCATATAGAAGGTCGTGGTCGTGGAGAGCTGGGAGGGGAAGTCAGGGATGGCCTAATCGGACTTGTCATGTGCCCATCACAACAACTGCATTTGAGGGTTGCATTACTACGCCCTCCGCCCTCTGCGTCTACCAAAAGCCAATTGTCAAAATCAGAAACTGAATCAGAAAGAAAAAAACACACACAAAATGTGAAAACCTTCACACAAATCTTTTTTAACTAGCTTCAATTGGGTTTGTAATTTGAAACTGGGCTCAGCAGGGTGGGTTCAATGCGTTTTTTTTTTTAAGGTTTGGGCACGGGGCACGGCACACGGGGCACGGGGCACATCGGCTAAACTGCTGTGTTCTTTTCTTTTATGTGATTAACTGCGATCCATCTTTCGGGTTTGGAATATGCCAATGACAGCCAGACAACGCCTAGGTCAAGGACATAAGTACATTTGAAATCTGGCAAAAACACACGATGGCACTATCAATAGTATCGATCCAGCATGGCTAAGCCAATGGACAAGTGAATTGGGATTGAGTTGGGATTTCTAGTTCCTTTTGCGGATATAGTTCAGTAGTTCGATTCCCGATAAAAGAACTAATCTTTTTTATCGAACGACAGTATAAATCGCAAGAAAGGGAACTAAAAGAACTATATGAACTAAACGAACTTAAGGAACTAAACGAACTATAATTAAAGATATAGTTCAATAGTTCTTTTCAAAGACCCGGTCTTTAGAACTAGTTCAGATCGGAGCGACCCAAGTCTAATAAACATCCTTATATAGATAATATCGATAGTAGCGATGGTCTAGACTCTACATTATTACTATCGAATTAAGACACTTAAATATTTCCGATTTTATTTTCTAAAATCTGACGAATTTGAAAGAAAAATTAAAAAAATTAATGATATGAGCATTTCTATGGAGGTTGTTAGATTTTGGACTTTTAACTAACTCAGAAATAGTTTGAAAAAGGAAAGTGAAAATTAATCTTAAATTTTTATTTTTTTCTTCTAATTTGTTTCATTTTGGCCTATTTCTTAAATGATTTACTATCTCTGGAAAAGTTTTGAAATAGTGTCTTTTAAATGAAGTAAAATAGTAAGCATTATTTTTAAATTTGTATTTATTTAAAAAATTTTTCTGTAATCTATGAAATTTAAATGCAAACTCAATCAAGCTGAAAAATCATGAGCCAATATATATTTGGTATAAAAATCGGTTTAGTTTAATAAAATTATAGGAGTTTCAACAATATATCAAAGGAAGACCATTTTCTATGAAGTAATGGAAAAGAATTACGTTTATACGGAAGCACAAGCATATAGACAAATTTACTCATAACTTTAAAATTTCATTTACGTTACAGATACAGTTACCAAGTAACTAAGTAATACCAACCAATGAAAAATCATCATATTAAAGCTTTACATTCTTCATATTTTAAGGAAAACATTTTAAATTTGATTATTTAAGATACATTTTAGCGCCATCTACCGCATATGAAATACATAGCGAAGTTACTAACGCCCTCTGGTGAATAAAGAGTGACTCGAATTGCGCGAATATCGTAAATTGGTACAACAGTAACGGGTGCATGTATTTGCTAAGGTCTGTTAAAAACCAAAAATGCACTTTACATTAGCCGAGACATGCACTAGTTACAAGAACACACATTTTTACAGTTGGCAGACGGCTTGGAACGAGGTTGAAACGAAAATCGGGCTACTATATCTTACAGCTGTCATGCAAAAAATCGTTATTCTATTCTGTGTTTTCATACGTTCTTATCATTCTGGTTAAATTTTATCAAAATTGGGCGACTATGTCTTATAGTTGTCATAGCAACAATGTGTGGAAAATTAAGTTTTATTGTGCAAAACATTTCTGCAAGGAAATATATTCTTGGCACGCTTAACTTTTCCTTCTTGTCCTATTTTATCTTCATAAGAAATTGTACACAGGTTAATTATATACAACAAGAAAGAAATGTTATCTTCAGCGTGTCGAAGATATATACCTTTGCAAAAAAGATTTGCATAACAAAACTTATTTATTAACTGACAGTTCCTATTGCAGATACAAGATATTGTGATCCGATTTTGATAAAATTTGGTCAACATGTATAAACTGCGCTTAAACATAGGTAATATGAGTTTGGTAGAGGTTTTTTGAAAAACAAAAAAGTTTTTCACACAAATACTTATTTTCAACCGATCGTTCCCATGGCAGCTGTATGTTATAGTGGCCCGATCTGGCTGATTCTGACAAATGTACTGCTTGCAGGGTTTCATATCTATAGCTCTAAAACTGAGGGACTAGTTCGCATATAAACAGACGGATTCATTCTTTATAGAATACATATACATAAATATGTAGGTTTATTGATGTTTTTACTTGGAAATAGTGATTAACTGGCGCCCGTTTCTTTTTTAATCTTAGCACAATTTTTGTAATCTTATTTCCTGCGTTCATAGTGAAACTTATAGACAGGCGCACTGTCCTTGGTACCGGGTGCCAATTTTTTGGGTTTGAGAAGGCGTGGCCGCTTTAAGGCGTTCTGCATATCTAGCTTCTGTTGAACGATGCTCAGTTCACGTTCACGCTGCTCGCGTTTCTTTAGCTCGCTAAGGCGCTGTTGCTTGTTGGTTCTCGTAGCTGTTGCATCCTGAGAAGATTGAGAAGCTCATTAGCTAAATGTCATCATAATACAATTCAAAATAAAGCCTTACCCCGCTTTCTGCAGCCTCGACTCGTTCGGCCAGTGTCGCTGCTGGTGAGACTGCCTGTTGGACACCCTCCTCATTGAAGGTGAAGCGTTTGTTTAGACCGGATGACCCATCCACATCGACAAGCGATGCACGCAGGCGCTGCAACTTGCGTCGCTCAACGGTAAGCTTCATCTTGACATATTTTAGATCCTGGGTCTCCATTAGCGCCAACTGTTCGGGAGTATGCTCATCCTTGGCTTCCTTTTCGTGATGCACATCCTCCGTTAGCTTGGAATTAATCATATGATGGTAGAACTCATCGGGATTCTTGTTGAGCGCACGCTTATGCAGCAGCTTTAGTGTTTTTTCCTTGCGCTGTACATCGTTGGCTCGCTTTTTGTAGTCCTTCTTCTTTTCGAGCAGACCAAGGTGCTGGCGCGCCTCGGGCTGGTGACGTTCGCGATGCACCTTCTGGTTGCTTTTTGAAGCCTTCTTCCAGGACGACATGATGTGTTTTGTAAAAGAAATGAACAGCAACAAACAGTTGTTTATAAAAACAACGTGCAGCTGTTAACAGTAGCTCAACAGTGCGTTAACATGGCATGTGCTGAGGACCGCGAAAAGCGCTAACAGTTCTGTTAGCGGTATTTTGACTGCTCTTTACTTAATTTGGCAAAAATGCTTTTAAGTCTTATATATCATTTGTAATTTGTAAAGGTTTGGTGACTATATTATTTGGGTGTCATTGTGCCAGTGATGAAGCTCTTTTTTATGTGGATAACTTTTCCGGGCATGAATGAAATATAAAAGATTACGCTAACAGAGTCTTAACAGAGAAATTTTACTGAGTATCATGCGTTTTTTTAAATTTCATTGATATAATGATACAAAGATGGAAATTAATTACAAAAGCGCATACTGTTCGCAGAAACGTTATATTTCACAGTTAAAATTAATAGATCAAAACATTTTTTGTTTAAAAAATATATTAATTTTGGCCCGGTAAAGGTTGCAAAACTTTTAAATCCGTAAGGTTTTGAAAACTAAAACCGACTAAATTCTGAACGGTTTAAGAATTACTTTTTTAATTTCCAACCGAAATTGTTTCGTTGTTTCTTTTTCATAACAATAAGTTTATTTAGAATAGCTACTTTTGCTTGAACGTTTTCGTTTATATTTTACAGACAGTTTAGAAAAGCAATTAATTACGTTTCCGATATTTTACAATGGAATCGGAATTCAGAACAGGCCTGATATATCAATTTCAATTTAATGTTTAAAAACAAAAATTATGTTTCTCTTGTGTTTCCAGTTTATATATTAATTCTGTTCAGCTCATTGTGTACGCTCTTGACTTATTGCGGCTGTTATTTTTTAAAAGTTGTGTTTTAGACATAATTTATAAATGTGTTTGCCGGTTATTAATAAATTCCTGCTTTATGTGACGTCACGAATGAAATTGTACCGTTAACAGAGATAACGAACCTGCGCAAAGCGCAATCTGCTAACATGGCAATCGACAATTTTCTGTTAACCGTATAGATATATTTGCATATCAACAGCTGGTTTATTCTCTACGCGCGCTTACCAACACTGAAAGGCACACGTGCATTTGAATTGCCCACAGAGGCAACAGCTCGTTATTATTGTTGTTCGATATTCCTTATTCATTTGGCTTTTATTAATATAAACTATTAAAACAAAATGGTTAAGAAGAAAATAGACAATCGCATACGTGTGATGATTGAGAATGGCGTCAAGCTGGGCCATCGCACCATGTTCATCATCATCGGGGACAAGGCGCGCGATCAGGTGCCGATACTTTATGACATATTGACCAAGTCAACAGTGAAGGCGCGTCCTACAGTGCTGTGGTGCTACAAGAACAAGGACGAGGCCATTTCCAAGTGAGTAGATAATGTAATTCTCCACATTCTTCATCCGAATGCTAACAATGTTTTGTTATACAGTCACGGCAAGAAGCGCGCCAAGAAAATCGCTGTGGGCAAGGTGGATGTAAATGAGGCGGATTTATTTGATTCGTTTCGCGTGGCGACGACCATACATGGTCGCTACTACTCGGAGACGCATGCGATACTGGGTCGCACATATGGCGTTTGTGTGCTGCAGGACTTTGAGGCACTTACTCCAAATCTGCTGGCGCGCACCGTTGAAACGGTCGAGGGTGGCGGACTGATTATACTGCTGCTAAAGACGCTGCAGTCGCTAAAGCAGCTGTACGCGATGAGCATGGATGTGCACAAGCGTTTCCGTACCGAGGCGCATCAGACGGTGACCTGTCGGTTTAATGAGCGTCTTATTCTATCGCTGGCCGACTGCAGACGCTGCTTGGTGGTCAATGATGATCTCACCGTGCTGCCGCTCAGCTCCAAGACGATTAATGTGGAGCCAGTGAATGTAAGTTCCGTGCAATTGATTCATATTTAATTTTCATTTTGGTTTTGGTTTTGGCAGCCCGCAAACATTGGCAAGTCGGAGAACGAGGACAGCCTTAAGGAACTTAAAGAAAGCCTGCTGAACGTTCAGCCCGCTGGCGCGCTGGTCAATCTCTGCAAAACCTATGACCAGGGCAATGCTGTGGCCCAGTTCATTGAGGCGCTAGTGGACAAACAGCTAAAGCCACCAATTTCACTAACCGCAGCACGTGGACGCGGCAAATCTGCTGCATTGGGTTTGTCCATTGCCGCAGCTGTTGCCTTTGGTTATGTGAATGTGTATGTTACGTCGCCTCATCCGGAGAATTTGATTACACTCTTTGAGTTTGTGCTCAAGGGCTTCGATGCGCTGGAGTATCAGGAGCATGCTGACTATACCATCATAAGGAGCACCAATGCCGACTACAAGAAGGCCATCATACGCATCAATATCACGCGCAGCAGTCGCCAGACCCTACAGTATATAGCTCCTAGTGATACACATCTGTTGAATGCCGCTGATTTGTTGTTGATTGATGAGGCGGCTGCCATTCCACTACCGCTGGTCAAGAAGATGATGGGGCCATATCTAATCTTTATGGCTAGTACGATTAATGGCTACGAGGGCACTGGACGTTCGCTCAGCTTGAAGCTCATCTCGCAGCTGCAGAAGGAGAATAATGCGCGTCCGCCGCTTAAACTGGATGAGTCCATACGCTATCAGTCCAACGATGACATCGAACGCTGGCTAATCAATCTGCTGTGCCTGGACGCGACTGGTGTGCCCACAATTAGCTCTGGATGTCCCACGCCGGATGCCTGTGAGCTCTATTATATTGATCGCGATGCATTGTTCTCGTATCATAAGGCCGCCGAATCCTTTCTACATCGCCTGGTATCCATTTATGTGGCCTCACATTACAAGAACACGCCCAACGATCTGCAAATGATGAGCGATGCACCTGCTCATCATTTATTTTGTCTGCTGGGACCCGTGCAGCGCATGGATCAGCTACCCGAGATTCTGGTCGTTGTTCAGGTGGCCCTTGAGGGTCAAATCTCATCCCAGAGCATTAGCGACTCGTTGGGACGCGGCAAGAAGGCGGCCGGTGATTTGATACCCTGGAACATTGCCGAGCAATATGGTGATCGTGATTTCCCCAAGCTATCCGGCGTGCGCATTGTTCGCATCGCCACGCATCCCAATTACCAGCGTATGGGCTATGGCAAGCGTGCCATACAGTTGCTTAAGGATTACTATGCGCGTCGCCATGTCAATCTCGAGGATGCCTCCCATGCAAGTGACATGAACAACAAAGGCATCGAGGAGGTGGAGGAGGAGGAGCTGAGCCTGCTCAAGGAGCAGATACGACCACGCAGTCGCATTCCAACGCTGCTGCAGCGACTGCATGAACGCACACCGGAGCCGGTTGATTATATTGGCACTTCCTATGGCCTAACAGCCGAGCTGCTCAAGTTCTGGAAGAGCGCCGGCTTTGTGCCCGTCTATCTCAGCCAAAAGTCCAATGAACTGACCGCCGAGCACAGCTGCATTATGCTGCACACGCTGGAGGCAACCACAGCCACGCCCTGGCTGCGTCTCTACTACCACGACTTTCGACGACGCGTCCTTAAACTGATGTCCAAAACATTCAGGCACTTTGAAACGAAACTCTGCCTGGCTCTGCTCAAGAACAAGTCTGTGGACGGTGCCGCCTCCGCTGCGCTGGACAAGCACACGCTGGACGTCTACTTTCTGCCACACGATTTGCAGCGTCTGGAGAGCTATGCGCGGCAACAGTCCGAATTTCGACTGATACTCGATCTGCTGACGGATGTGGCTCATCTGTATTTCCAGGGTCGTATTGATACACTGCAGCTAGATTTGGTGCAGCAGGGCGTACTGTTGGCCTTGGGCATTCAGGGCAAGACAGTGGACACACTTGGACTGGAGCTGAATATGCCGGGTAACCAGCTGCTGGCGAAGTTCTTTGATGCCATGAAAAAGTGCAATCAGTGCTTCCGTGGCGTTGTCGAGCAGCACATCGAGGGTGGCATGTTGCAGGAGGCACAGCTGCCGCGTGGCGACAACTTGCAGCCGCTATCGCTGTCCATTGACCAGGAGCTGGAGCAGTCGGCACAAAAGCTAAGCAAGCAGCAGCGCAAGGAGCTGAAGCGTCTCAAGGCCGAGAGTCTGGATGAGTATCAGATCAAGGGCAGCGAGGAGGATTGGTCAAAGGCGCTGCAGAGCAATGGCAAGGCTGATACCAGCGTCAGCAGCGGTCTGCTCTCAGTCAAGAGGTAAGCTAGAGCGCTCTGTCTCTCTCTCTCTCTAACTTGTGTGCTCTTTCTCGCTCTTGTACATGTCGTTTTAAAAAGTGAAATATAAATATTCGTTGGCTCTTTCTACAGCGGCATCAAGCGTTTGGATGCGCCCATGGAGCAGCAAGAGGATCGCGACTTGGCAGCACCACAGTCCAAAAAGAAAAAGAAGAGCAATCCCAAAATGAAACGAGGCGGAGGCAAATCGCTGATTTAATTGTTGGCATGTTTTGGGTTCTTCAATTATTATTTTAATAGCTTGTTTAAGTTTCGTAAATATTAATAAAAAAGTGCATTGACGTAGCCTAAATTTGGATGGTGTCCTTCTTGGCCTTGGCCGCTGTGGCAGCCGCCTTGCGTTGATCACGCAGATCCTGATAGCTGACGCCGGGCTCCTTATGGGAGCTGCGTTGAAAACGCTTGACCTTGGAACGTTTGCGTGTGACGGCCACCGTTGTGGGCAGCATGTTGCGCTTTTGGAGCAGCTTAAAGCGATCTGTAAGCAGATTGCTCTCGGGCTTCACGTTGCGCAGATTACCGGCCAGATCTTCGGGCATATTGACATCCACATCGGGCTCCTCAAACTTGTGTCGACCCAAACGCTTTGTCTCAAACTTTTTGCGTTCCGCCGTCTGCTTGCGGCGTTTCTTAAGCTCATTTAGATCCTCGGCTTCTTCTTTTAGCTCAGCGCGTATGGACTTGATTCTGCAAAAAGATTTGGCATTAGATGCTGTCACAATTGCTTGCACTTAAAGCTTACCTGATCAGATCGGCGGTTTGTTTCTTGAGCGCCTTTTTGAGCTCGGATTGGCGCTGCAGTTCCTTTTGCTTGAGCTCCTTGTTGCGGGCCACCTTGCTCTTCTTTTTGTTCTCCACGGGCGCATTGACTGTATGATAGGCATTGTCCGATTTACTCGGCTGCTCATCTTCCGAGCCAGCATCTTCTTCGTTTTCGCCTTCTGCTTCACCCTCCTCCTGCATGCCCTCGCTCATTTCCATGAGACGGCGCTTATCGCGCTCCTCGGGCGTCACCTTACTAAACATGCTGGTGGTGACACGCTTCAGATGCTGCTCCTTCTTGATGATACCCTCCTCACGCTCCACAACCTGCGACAGCAGTTCCTGATGCGCCTGCTGCGTGGGATTGTAACTCATACCCGGATGCGGCGCGTCAAACTTTCTGCAAAACAAACCAAACTGAAGTCAATATACTTTTCTTCGGATTGCAACAATTGAAACCTACTTCGCCTTGGTGGTTTTGTGGCGTATGCCGGCGTGCGTCTTGACCACCTTGCGGCCCACGTTGCCAGCAATGTGCACAGCCAGATCGCGACTGATCCAACCTTTCTTGTCCTTGAGGCCGGGTATTTTATCACGAAAGTCCACCTCTTGCCAAATGTCCTTATCAATCTTGTTAGCACTCTTGCCGGCATTCTTAGCCGCCAAACGCGTCTCTAGCTTCTCGTAATAGACAGCACGATCGCTGTTGGCCTGACGATGACGCGGCTTAGTAGGATTGCGTACCTCCAGCTCAATATTGCGTCCGTTCTTTTGAGGTCTCACATGGTTGCTGTAATCAAAATCATTGAAGTAGCTATTTAACAGTTATTTCTACAATTGCTTACCGCTTGACAATTGGATCCTGCACCTTCGATGTGTTCTCCATTGCCTGAAATGTGCGCATCGGCAGCAAAGCATTCATCTTGCGCTTCTGCTTAGCGCTCAGCAGGCTGGGCGTGCTCTTCAACGGCGAGGCATCCACCACAAAGAGATCCTTATCCTGTTTGTCTGTAAAGGTGCTGCACGCGTTGCAACAATTGTTTGTTAAGCATTAATCTTGTTTAAAAATATTGCTGAACGGCTTACCCGATGCGCTCCTCCTGGCGCTGATCCTCCAAAAACTGTTCGACATCTTGTATGTCTGTCTTGCGCCAGGCGGATTTGTTTTTCTTGGAAATGCGTTTCCTCTTAATCCCAGTGTCCTGCGCAGCCATGGCGCATATAAATCTATAGTACTACGTACTATTTACTGCAACAAAAAAAGGAAAACAAGCGAAACAATTCCAAGTTCAACACGTGCAAGCTACTGACGTTATGCAGCACTTAAATCAAGCGTTATTAGCCAACACTCTAATGTGCATTGTCAGTCAGCTGTTAGGGGGCTATCACAATCACAATCGATTGGACGATGCTGTGTGTTGAAGTATTATATCGATAGTTTTGATATAGGAATATAGACAATTATAAAGCACATTTGTAAACAACACTGACAAAAAAGTTGACCTACTCCACCGGAAATCGCATTTTTACAATTTTCCATTGTCTTTTTAACCAAAACCATAATTTTTGGATCGTTTTTGGAGTGGAGGACCTCAAGTAAACAATTACCAGAATTTCCTATGATTTGGTGCATTTATTGATGACGTTCTTGATGTATAGATATTCAATAAAATATTTTTCATATGCTATTTTGTTATATTTATAATATGTATATTTAACCAAAGCCTTAATTAAAAAAAAAAGCTTGAGTTTTTCTTAGCAACGCTGCATTTTTATTTTAAAAAAATAAATAAATTTCATTACTTAAATATTAAAAATAAAATAGGTATAAGCTGGTATAATATTCGTTGCTGGCCATCGTTGCTAACTTGACGCACGTAGTTTTTAATTATTTTAAAAAATAGCTGCTGGCACTTAACAGAAGAGAAACCGGTTTTACAAAACAATTTCGAGTAATTAACATTAAATGATAAATTAACTGAAATTATTGCGATTCTAACTCATTCCATTTAATTTGAAGTTGGAACCAGTCTCAACCGAATGTACACGCAAACACATCATTTGGTACCATGAATAAAATCACTACAGATTACGCCTTGCACATGTCTGTTAACTTAACATATTCTAATCGTGACGTCAATCTATAACAAACTATTGCATTTTTGTATGGATAGCTTTGTTTGTCAAACAACTTTGACAAACATAACTTAAAATTGAAAGATAAGTAATTCTGATGATTACAAAGCAATTGCAAAATAACATCAGACCGTTTTCTATGATAACATTGATGCGCAGTAGAGTGCTACTGTTAACTCTGAAGTCGTAATCTCTTTTTATGCATTCATGATTTGATACAATTAGGTTTACTTGTCTGTGGCGTGTGTGGGTGTGTTATTGTTCTCTCAGTTTTTGCAATTTAGCCGAATGTTTGTTGCCGCCAAATTTAAAGAGCAGAACTTAAGTTCAGCTCAGTACAGTCGCACATATATGTAGACTATGACCACGTCACACTTTTGATGATAGTTTGATCTTATCGCAGGTAGAAACAGACACACAACATACATATTATAGTTTGGGTACATACTGCTCGCTCATACATAAGTGTCTGACGTGTACCAAACAAAACGCCGCGCATTGAATTAAATTATCGCAAATTAGTTTGTTATTTTGTCTGCTTTGCTATTGTGCTCTTGTGCATAGTGGCTGATTGTGGGCTAATCAAAACGAATTTATAAATCTAAGCTATATCCAGCAATTTGGTACAGAACGTATTCAGTAGTCAAGATGAGCGCGCCAACATTTGCAGACATCTCCAGTAAATTCACCGAGGCGACATTGGATGAGATCATCCAGAATGCCGGTGGCACCAAGCACACCTCATATAAGTTTGGTGAGGGCGGCAAGAAGGGTGATTCGTATTTAAGTCGAGTGTTTCGTTTATGCGTTTATGGTGTTATTGAGCCCGAGGGTAAACAGCTGGAGGTCAATGTCGTTATCAAGGGCATGCCCGATAATATGCACCGGCGTCGTCTGTTCCGTTCGACGGACTTTTTCCGCAACGAGATACACTTCTACACAAAGGTTGTGCCAGCAATTGAGGCCTTCCAAAAAAGCCGTCAGCCGGCGCCCAAGAACCCATTTGTCGAGTATCCCAAGTGCCTTGCATCACTATGTGATGGTGTCAATGATTTTATAGCGCTCGAGGATGTGGGCTTCCGTGGCTATCGTTCACCCAATCGGTAAGTCTGGTACGTAAGATCATCAGCATATTTATAACAAATGCACTTTTTAGTCAGAACTATATAGCGCTGGAGGATGCCTTACTGACCATGCGTACAATGGGTCGTTATCATGGCGTTGCATTGGCTTTTAAGGCGCTGGATGAGTCCAACTTCGAGAAGGCCGCCGCCGCTCTCGAGGAGACCTACTACGGTGAGCATACGCGCGCTTGGTACACGGACTTCCTTAAACTGGCCCAGAACGTGGCCAGAGATGCCGTGACCAAGACATTGCCCAACACCAAATACGAGACGTTGGCCAACAACTTTCTGCAGCCGCAGATGTTCGATGATATGATCAATTTGGTATCCACGCGCTCCAAACTGAGCTGCTTTGGACATGGTGACTGCTGGACGCCCAACTTTTTAACACGCTACAGCGACGAAGGCACACCCGAGGCAATCATCATCATTGACTATCAGCTGACACGCTGTTCTTCAATAGCGCTGGATATTGTGTTTTTCATTTACTCCTGCACCAGCCAGGAGCTGCGCGAGCAGCACTACGATGCGCTGTTGCGTGCTTATTTGGAGAGCGCTCAGGAGCTCATCACGGATCTAGGTGGGGATGCTGAGACTGTGATTTGCTGGAAGACGCTGCAGGAGGAGCTGCAGCAATTTGGTCGCTTTGGTTGCGGCATGGGCATTGAATCGCTGCCAATGTCACTCATCGAGGATGACGAGGTGGCCGATCTGGATGCCATTGTTGAGGATGCTGTCCTCACCGATGTCTGGAACTTAACACCCTTTGAGCAACCCGCCAAGCAACAACGCATTGCTGAGATGTTCAAGCATGCCATCGACCAAGGCTACATCAAGTAATCCTCAAGACACATGCTGTGCCATGACAATCAACAGTTTCAACGTAAACAGTAATTGTCCAACAAAGATTTTAACCGATTTTAAGATTTATGATTGTCATAAATCCATTTTGATCAAATATTGACACTAGCTACAAAAACTCAAGTACTAAACTGTATTATTTAAGATTATAGCATGCCTTATATAATCAAGATTAAGATGCATAAATATAAATATCTTTATATATATACCTATACAAAATATACTTATCATTTTTTTGCCGAAAATTATATATATCTTTAGACTTAATAATCAACTTGCTCTTATGTTAACTACTTCTTTGATAATACAATAGCCAGATTAATGGGAACATTCAAAATCGGACAAAGCAAAGATCTGCTGTAGTATATAATTTAAGAATGCTCAGCTTGTCATTCTGATCAAGAATATATACTCATGGGAACGGATATATCTGCTTCAATGAGTTTCACAATTCGTGTGAAAATATTTGAATCAATGAACTTCCGATACAGCTCAGCCTAAAAGTATGCCATAAGAAATGTAACACAATTTGAAAAATTTTTAGTTTTTTATAATTTCTTAATTATAGGTATAAAAATTAGATTAGGGTCTGTAATACTCAGTCAGCAATCAAGCAGAACTTATAAAAATTGGATTGAAATATGTATTATTACTTATACTAGTATCGTCAATTACTTTTAAGATACAACTAATAAGGTAAGAAAACCCAAAATGTTTCCAAACAACTAAAAACAATGTGTTGTATGCTACATGCAGAAAGAGAGATAGAGAGCGATAGAGTGAAAGAGAGCAGAAGAAAGTATCTAGGTAAACCTGTGAACAGTGACTGGCTGGGATCACAGTGAAATTGTGAGAGTAGAGCCACCCCCAACAACATTTTGCTCGTTTCTGCTCTCTCGTACGCTCTCTCTGCTGCTTACGCTCTGGATTTAGAGTTGGCAACAGTGTTGACATCTTTTGCGGCAGACAAAAAAGTAAATTTAAGGCCAAACAACTAAAATCTGTATAAAAGTTGATGAAAAATTACATTGAGTATCTTTTTTTTCCTGTGTTGTTTGATTTGATTTATGTACAAATGACAACGGTTAACGTTGAGTAAATGTTTCTGTTATAAGAGACAATTTATCAGTCTTGTTCTCAACTTCACTTATTCAAAATTTAATGGAATGTGATATTGATTGGTGTTCTGGAAACCAAAGGGCAAAAACCTTTTTCAATTTCACAGAAGTTGACTAAGTAGAGGAATAAAGCAAATAAAACAAGCTAATTTAGTGAATAAAAGATCATGATTGTTTCGTATTTGGATTATTTCATGTACAATATTTAACTAGTTAAGTCCTTATTCGAATTTATGTTTTTTCTTTTATAACAAAATACTATACAATTTTTGAAGACCTTACTAAATGTTAAGGAGCCAACAAAACCGAAAGAAGAAGGTACAAAATAAATCGGTCATATAAAAAAAATAAAAAAAAAACGGATCCGTTCTCGTTGCCGTTTGCTGGGTGGGAACTGAAATTAAGAATACGGCGGATAATTATCGAAATTATATTTGTCAAAGCCAATAAATTTAAATTCAGCTAGATCTAGCAGGCAAAAAGGCCAAATGGTCAACTCTAGCGTGCAGCGTCGCCTTAACACGAACATCGCTGGCGTTGCATGCCTCAGTCTCTCCACGCACGCGACGAGCTGCGGATCATCGCTGCGATCGCCGATCGTTCCAAAGTGGTTCAAAAAAAAAAAAAAAAAAATACTCAGCACTATATAAACGTATTTTTATTATTATTTACTTTTTTTTCGTAATTTTTTTGATTTTTAAAATTTGTACAATCGTTTGTGGAAAACGCGCGACGGCACTTGAAACGATGCCATTGCCATGCCAGGTTGTAAATTTACATACATGCATACCTACGATTATATACATACATACGTACATACATATATAGTATTTCTACAAAGAATGTGAATTAATTATTATGCATTGGATTAGTGGATCGTGTGTGTTTTATATTTTTTTCGAGTTGATTATTTTGGATGAATAAATCCAAAAACAGAAATTTTACAAAAGTATCAACGCAATGCAAATGAAAAGTTGGCAAAATTGTGAGTGCAACGCGAGCAATTGATTGATTCATTGATTGATTGATTGATCGAATATCGATCAAAGTGTAATAACAACAACAGCAACAACAACAGCAGCAAACCAAGTAAACTGAGCAGCCTCCAAATTAAAAGATGCATGCAACAAATTAAGAAATCAACACAGAAAGCAACAAAAATATATACATATATATATATATATATATATATATATATATATATATATATATGTATATACACATATATAATCCAAATCCAAATAAGAAAAAAAACCGCAAACAAACGAGCTAAAATAAAAAATAAAAAAATACGAAAAAAAAGTGAGTGATTTATTTAATACACAGTTATGTATATAAGCTATATATTATGTATAAATATATATATATATATATATATATATATATATGTATATGTATATGAATTCATCAGCGGCAGGCGGCAGATCATGATCATATTTGACTATATACGAGCCGACGACAGACAGAACGTCAAGTACAGACTGAAAGGGGCGCTGGTGGGGCAGAGGGGACTCGAACGGACCGGGAGCAGACCGAACTTATGAGCTTGCTACGGTTATGGTTATGGTTATGCCCGGTTTCGGAAGCAGTCCGCCAGTTGACGTGGATGAAGCTGGATGATAATGATGATGATCATGATGCTGAGAATGGTGGTGCTCTGTTGATGATGATCTTTCTCTCTGTCTCGTTGCCGGTCACGTTTTTAGTGTGTGGTTTATCACAGGCGAAACTTGAGGCTGGGGTTGGGGCTGGGGCTGAGGCTGGGGCTGAGGCTGGGGCTGGGTCTGGGTCTGCAGCCGAAATGAAATGGAATTAAATTAAATCAAATGATAAAAAATATAAATCGAGTGTAGAAACAGTGGCAGCCCTCTGTGCCAGCCGTCAGTCAGAGTAGCGCGAAAAACAAAAACCAAAAAAAATAAAAAAATAAAGAAGCACAACAAAAAAAAAACAAAAACAACAAAAACCAAATGAGAATCGGCATCAGAATCAGAAACACAAATCTAAATTTGAATGAGAAACCCCCATAGTCCGACAACTGACTAACTGACAAACTGATGCACTGATGATGGACTGCCATTAGGGGGGGACACACACATGCAACCATACACACTAATGGATATGCTCTCTTGTACTTGTATGCATACATATGCATGTCTGTCTGTATGTATGTATTTATGCATGCACACATGCCATAAAGAGCTAGATCGGAAGGAAAAGCCAAAGGGTAAACATTCAGCAGCAGCAGGCCTTGTTCCCTACTCGAAAATCTACAGTCGGCACTTGTTACTTGTGTACTCCTGCAACCGGTTGCCATCCATAAATAAATAGATAAATAGAAGATGAATACATCGTACCTATGTATGTACATTGAACTCTGTTTGTTGCCATTGCTTACATAATGTGCGCCCCCTCCATATTTTTCAAATGTCAAAATTCTGTCTGCTTCAAACAGCGTAAAAATAACATAAGTTGTATGCCCTCGAATCTCATATTTGTATCTGTATCTGTATCTGTATCT
The DNA here is from genome assembly GCA_949708635.1 of Hirtodrosophila cameraria. Taxonomy (NCBI): domain Eukaryota; kingdom Metazoa; phylum Arthropoda; class Insecta; order Diptera; family Drosophilidae; genus Hirtodrosophila; species Hirtodrosophila cameraria. Next base: position 22,731,699 of record OX453090.1, on the reverse strand, counting down.
GTATCTGTATCTGTATCTGTATCTGTATCTGTATCTGTATCTGTATCTGTATCTGTATCTGTATCTGTATCTGTATCTGTATCTGTATCTGTATCTGTATCTGTATCTGTATCTGTATCTGTATCTGTATCTGTATCTGTATCTGTATCTGTATCTGTATCTGTATCTGTATCTGTATCTGTATCTGTATCTGTATCTGTATCTGTATCTGTATCTGTATCTGTATCTGTATCTGTATCTGTATCTGTATCTGTATCTGTATCTGTATCTGTATCTGTATCTGTATCTGTATCTGTATCTGTATCTGTATCTGTATCTGTATCTGTATCTGTATCTGTATCTGTATCTGTATCTGTATCTGTATCTGTATCTGTATCTGTATCTGTATCTGTATCTGTATCTGTATCTGTATCTGTATCTGTATCTGTATCTGTATCTGTAGCTGTATCTGTATCTGTATCTGTATCTGTATCTGTATCTGTATCTGTATCTGTATCTGTATCTGTAGCTGTATCTGTATCTGTATCTGTATCTGTATCTGTATCTGTATCTGTATCTGTATCTGTATCTGTATCTGTATCTGTATCTGTATCTGTATCTGTATCTGTATCTGTATCTGTATCTGTATCTGTATCTGTATCTGTATCTGTATCTGTATCTGTATCTGTATCTGTATCTGTATCTGTATCTGTATCTGTATCTGTATCTGTATCTGTATCTGTATCTGTATCTGTATCTGTATCTGTATCTGTATCTGTATCTGTATCTGTATCTGTATCTGTATCTGTATCTGTATCTGTATCTGTATCTGTATCTGTATCTGTATCTGTATCTGTATCTGTATCTGTATCTGTATCTGTATCTGTATCTGTATCTGTATCTGTATCTGTATCTGTATCTGTATCTGTATCTGTATCTGTATCTGTATCTGTATCTGTACATTTGTCAAAATATGCATATGTATATCGACAAAATACTCCTATATATCTACATATGTGAATTGTTTGTTTTTTGACAAGGTTCATCGCATCATTGTCTGATATTTCTGTTATGCCACTCACACATTAAGCCAAAACGAGTTTCTACAGTTATATAAGAATCTTATGTGATTGCGAAAATTAAACTAAGTCCAAGGATTCACAGCCTTTTTTTGTAGTTTTTACAAAACCAATTTTAGATATGACTGATATTCAAAATTTTAAGCTTAACCCTAATTTAAGGGCAAATAGGAAAGCTAAAATGAATATAGATTAATATTCCTGTAATCATATCTAGAAGATACAACTGTGTTATCTAGAGTTTCCAACCAATTTCCAACCAAAATTTTAAAGACATATTAACGGCAATACAATTAAACCTGGTAAAGCTGCTGAGTTTAAATGTATACATAACTAAAATTTATTTTGTATTTAAAAAATATCGTGACTTTTATATGTTCCCAAAAGAAGACTTTAGCAGAATTATTTGTAGTATTCATGTTTCATATTGTGTAAAAATTTCAAATTAATATCTTGTAAACTCTTCACGAAGATAATATTAAAGTTACCATTTTTTCACATATTCCAAATTTTGATATTTTTGCTTGTCCCAAAAGCGGATTTTACATTACTCGCATTGACAACTCCACGCCACACAGAGTGGACGTGTAAAAATCTATGCCCTGAAGACGGTTATCGAAGATTGCCGAAATATATTGGTGGAAAAAACAAAAACTTTAGTTTTTTTAGTTTAGTTTTTTTTTTTATTTTTCTTTTAACAAAACAGTGACCTCAAGCCAGCTAAACTACTCTATTTAAAACGTAGAAAGGTCGCCAACCAACAACATTTATACTCGCTTAAGGATAATGTTATTTTTAAAGAAAATAAATTATTAACACGTTTTCTGCAAATGTTTGTTTTTGAGTTGTGACAGTCTTCAAATACATGAGCGATATGCATTTCAAATCAGCTAAAAAACAGCTGTCAGTACAAAACAACAGACATTTTAATTGCTTTCATTGTTTATTTAAAGGTTTTTGATTTCATGTAGCAAAATATAAGCTTTTCTTAATACGCTGCTCAAACTTTAACTCAAATTTTTGTTTAACTTTTTCAAAATTTTCTTGTTATTGTACAAAATCGCCACTTTATTTCTGTCATTGTAACAATTGCTTGCAAAATAAGTTGAATGAACAACTTTTATGTTTCTCAAGGTATAATTGACCAAATTTTGTTTTATTACAAATATGTTCATGTGTTTCAAATTTCTTACAAATCGGTCATTATGCAACAGAAACCTTTTCTTTTTAGTCGAGTCGAGTCCAATTTAATCAAAATAGTATCATATAGTTTTCATGGCATCTTTACTCAGTTTGACTACATTTTGTTTATTTGTTTTACACTAAAATTTCAAAAGCACTATGAAATACACACACACACACACCTTACACACAAACTCACACATACAAATGTCAGACAACTAACTGAAAAGCTCTTAACAATTCCACCAAATTATTATTGAAATGCCGCTGATCAGTCGGCGTTGTTCTTGTTGTTGTTGCATTTGTTGTTGCTGCTGCTCAGGCGCGTTTCATCAAATTGAAAACGTTTTTATGGTTTGTCGCGCTTGTAAATTACACAACAATGAGAAGACAAAAACAAAACAAAAAAAAAACAATTCAAATAACAAAAATAATACTAATCAAAAACAAAAAAAAAAAACTGTGAGCGCTCAAGTTGTCATTTAAATAAATGTCTCTGGTGACTACTGCATATTGTTGTTGTTGTTATTGTTGTTGTTGTTGCAACTGGACGACAGGCACAAAGAAAGATTGTTGAAATTCTTGTCTTAAGAATTTAAATCTCAAACATTTAAAATTCCAATTTTTATTGTGTTTTTGCATTAATTTTACGCAATTACATTTTCGTAATACTTTGTAGCGGGTAGTCTCGACTTTGAGATGCTCTGTAAAGTAATATGTTGATTAAGCTGAGTTTATACAAGTTTATATGGATACTCAATTATGTCAGATCTGATATAAAATAGGCTGATTATTATAAACTACAATTCAATGCCTGCCTATATTTCAACTTTGGATTCCAAAATTTAAACGAAAAGATCAATGGTAACATGAAGAATGAGTTACTTGAAGTTACCTGTATAACTACTCAGAATCAGATCTGATATGAAATAGTATGATTTTTATAAACTACAATTCAATGCCTGCCTGTATTTTAACTTTGGATTCCAAAATTCAAATGAAAAGGTCAATGGTAAGATGAGAATGAACGACTTGAAGTTAACAACTCAGAATAGATAATTAATAAGCAACAAAAATCAAAATTACAATAAATCAACAGTTTTAAAATATCTATTGTTATAATTAGCTGAAATTTGATAGAAATTCAAATGAAATTGGGCATTATCTAACTTCTACTTGGATACTCTCACTGAATGCGATGAAGACTTACAAAGTTATATATATGCATTTACATCCTGAACCAGTTAGGATTGACCCATTTAGAAGGGAACTCTGTGAATGTGCAGTGGCGTCCCTTGGACGTTTCGACTGGTTGGTTCAGTTTCAATTAGCACAGAGCTGAAAATGCAACATGATTTAAATTGCTGTTGCTGTCAGTTGTCAGACAAGAGCGATAACAACAACAACAATAACAACAACAACAACAACGACAAGGCGCAGCACGCCTCAGTCACAGTCGCACCAAAATGTATCTTATAGATACATGTCTCTGACATAATAATCTCGGCACAGAAGACTCTGAAGACTGTCGTCAGAGTTGTTGTTTCTACAGTTGCTGTGTTGATGTTTGCTGCCTCAATGTCTCTGCAGTTGCCTGTTGGCCTCCTCTCCTCCTTTGCCCCTCTTAGCATGTGTCGTGGACTACTTGAGAATTCTCTGCTTCTATATATATATATATATATATATACGTATACAATATATGTATATATAAGTCTTGGTAGATCTGCCAGTGCGCTAAAAATATGCTACACTTGATTTTATTGCTGTTGTTGCTTTGTTTTCTCTTTACTCGAGTTTTCCCTTAACTGCAAACAGTTGTCAACAGGAAAGCAACAAGAACAAGACTGCTCGATTTGCAACTAGACTTTTCTGGCCAAGATCAGAAAACTACAATAGCACAGTCTGAGAAACAATGCCAGGTCAGGGACAGTATACCTATTTTGGAATTAAACAAGTCTTTTCTTTGAATAAAAATGATCAATGTTCGTTTTTCAAAGCAAAACAAGCAGACAAAGTGGAAGATAAAAGCTATGGCATAATACCCAAATACTTATAATTTTTATTTTCTGAAAGTTCTAATTTAAAAATTTACTTTTAAAATGTAAAGTTAAATTGAAATAAATTATAATTAATATCACATGTCTTCGATTCTATTTGTTCAAATTATCTTTGAAAACAAAGTAATTGCATTTTCAATTCACAACAAAAAATTTGAGATCGAAAAAAAAATTTGGAATGCAATTGAGAATAGAAACAGATCTTTGTTAAATTTATCTAACTTTGATAATAATAATTTTCAACTGGCGCCGGCACGCTGACAAAAACGCTTTTAGCAGCATCTGGGTTGATAATATATGATTCTATGTTTTGATATTTCTTTTGTTAATTGTTGGGACATGACTGACAACAGATTGACTGACTGACTGACTGACTGATTGAATGATCGAACGCCTGACCGACTAATTGACCAACTGACAGAGAAATGGCTTAGGGCCAATAAATAATAAAGACAACGCAAATTGGCGCATTTGTTAAGTTGGCCAAGAGATCAAAGCGACGCTAATGTACGAATAGTATCTAATAGATATATTTCTATCTCTAAACATTTTTCTAAACAAGCACCAACATGCAAGACCGGAACCAACTAGGCACAATAAACCGAAATCAAATACAACTATTAACAATTCAATTTGCGTTGAAATGCGTTTTTAATAGTTGTTGTAGAAATGGAAATGGTTGAGGAGGGAAAAAACCCCCAAGATAGGAAATGCCAAAGCCTTATAAGCAATTTCCGATTTGAAATTTGTCAATTGTTGACCGGTTTTGTAGGCTGAAATGGTTACGAACCTATCATAAATCGATTATAAGTTGAAGAACGATCAACATAAAAAGTTACCCCCCCTTTTACCCCCTTTTAATTGACAATTGATTGATTTATGCAATTTGAGTTATCTTAAACCAATCCAACTATCGAACGTTGGATCTAAGCTCGTAATCCATTCTTAAGCTCATATATCTACATACATACTTACTTACATGTATATATGCATGTATGTATATATGTATATATAAGCTTTTCCCCCTTTCCGTATCCCCTTTTGATGACCACTCAGCAGACACAGCTCAGTTCGTCGGGTTTACGGTTTACGGTGCCGGTGGTCATACGAGTAATGCTTGATTTTAATTAAATATATCTTCTTCCTGTTGCTTTTGCCATTATATTCGCTTGTTGTTGTTGATGTTGTGGTTGGTTTTACTGTCATTGCTTTTGTGCTCTTTACGGCTCTATGTTATTTCAATGCGCTATACCACCGATTAAAAAACTACGCTCTTTTTAATCTACTTTCCACAGAAGTGTGGGTTCCAACAAGTGTTTTTCTTTTGTTACTCGTATTTTTTAATATTAGTGTGACTATTTTATATCCCAAATAATGTAAGACTAACTGTGATTGTTCGTGAAGTTATTAACCTCAAATATAGGAAGATATTTTGTTGCTTCTCAGAAAACTTAGCTTTTGCCACACAATCTTTTGTTTTCCGGAAAAGTGGTATGCAGTTATTGTTAAAATTTGATATAGACTTTTGAAAATCAGTTTGAAAATGATCAGTTACTAAACAAAAAAGTTGCATACAAAAGTTTTACACAAATTTTTCACATATTCCGACCGAATTTTTCAAAATCCACTCTCAGTACTCACTTTCAACGTAAAATGAAACTACTGTACAAAATTTCTATCAGTTGTGGTTTGAGCTGTGCAAGAGTTGCCAATTAGGCAAATTGAATAGTGCTCTTTTATCATTAGTATTATTTATTTTATTATTTTATCATTAATATTAAACTATCAGTACTATTGCTATTTATCTTATAATTTTAAACTAATTGAAGCTATTTTTTTCATTCTTTCATCACTAAAGAAGTAAAATTAATAAATTACTAAGAAAAGTTCTTAAGTATTGAATATTTTAAATAGACTGCTGATGCATTATCATATATCATATCGAACCCAATTTATATTTATATAGTTCATTACTCGCTGTCCGAGAAGAGGTGTTCTTTCATTGGTTTGTTCCCTTGGCCTTACTTGACAGAGAGCGAGAGAGAGAGAGAGAGGGAGCCCAGACAACGGAAGTGAAGCCAGTGTTGAGTGGATGTGGAACTTACCCCTCCCTGCCTCTACCAGTCCCTCCATAGCCAACGCCCCTGTACACACTCCATTGACTGACAGCCGCTGCATAAATAATAATTGTATGCCATTTATAATAGTTTGGTTGTCGTTGTCGTTGATGCAAAGGAATCGACTTGGAACAACACTGGAAAACTGAGGCCGAGTGGCCTGGAGTATGGAAGGGGGGGTAGGCTTTGAGTTGGGGTTGGGGTTGGGGTTGGGGGTTGGGGTTTGGGAGGAGGCAGAGTAGCGAATCGCCTAAGCACCCCGTTGACATTAAAGTTGATTGCAAACTGTACGCATTTATGATGATGACTGTGATGATGATGATGCTGATGGCGTCGCATAATCATCATTATTATCAACATTGGCCGCCGGTCGGCTTATTAGTTTGCCATTCCGCGCCTTTTTTATGACCGATTATGCAGAGACAGCGGCACAATGCAAAGGGGGAGGCATAGTGGGCATAACTAAACTGCAAAACGATTTGCCTTTCTATGAACAGGGGCCTACCCGCTGTGCTGCTCATTTTCCATTAGTTTGCAACTCTATATCAATAAAACAAAAAGCATAAAAACAATCAAAACAGAGACGAACCAAGCCGAGATTTCCTACAGCTCACAAAATGATGAGTGTGTGAATTGTGCATGCCTGGGAAACTTCAAATGAAAAGCTGCTGGTGTTTCCGCGACAAAATATTCAAATCAAGACTGCAAGCAAAAAAAAAAAATAAGCAGTTTGGCTTACGGTTCGAGCCAAAGTCTGATTTCATACATAAATTAACACATTTAGTTAATTGGAATTAATTTAAAATGGTTTCGACGAGTGTGCAAGACTACATAACAACAGGAACCTTTGATTTATTATGTTCAACGACGAAGAGATGGACAGACAGACGGACAGAAATGACCAGATCGATTCGGCTGATACACTTTATAGAGTTGAAGATTCCTTCTTCTGTCTCATACATACTTTCCTAGTACTTTTTTACCCCTTTCTTCGTTTTTTGTGCTGGCCTTAAAAACGGGCAGGGCACATCTTTGCTTTGATGAAATTTTAAAGAATTTTTTACTTTCTTATTTTGTAAATGGATTGTTCTTTGGCAGCTAGCTATAAGATAAAGTGGTCCGATTTTGATAGAATTTTGTCAACATTTATAGAACGTGCTTAAACTAAGAACAAGAGAGTTCGGTTGAGTTGTCTTAAAAACCAAAAAAAAAAACAAATATTTTCTCGATTTTGATGAAATTTTGTAAGCAGATAGTGATCAGAATCGGTAAAACTGCTCGAAATGGCTCAACAAAATTGTTCGACCCGATTCTGACTAAAATATGTACTATCTACAGCAAAAATAAGTACCTGTTGCAAGATTCATCAATATAGATTAAAAACTGAGAGACTAGTTTCCTCTGCAAGGGTATAAATAATAAAAAAAAAAACAATATTCTTTGAAGAATAATGTCACAAATGTGAAGAGCTTGAGATATATGAACATGAATGCTATAACAAGTTATTCTGCATCAATAATTTGAAAATAACAAACATTTCTTATATGAATATTAGCGATATATTATATTTAAAGCTAATATAGACAGAGAAGACAGAATTGAACATTTTAGATGTTTACAAAAATAAAATAATTTCTTAATCAAATAATAGAATTATTATGTACTCACAAGTCTTAAACATATGTTAAAATAATTTTATAGAATATTATATTAATACTTATGTATATTAGTAATATATAATATATTAGTATCGATCTTAGAAATTAATCTTGATAGTGATTTGATCAAATTTATCGACACTATCGATGTTGCGATTAATTGTTTTACAGCTGAAGTATGTAGATACATTTACTCATTTTATTTATATTTCAATTCTTTTTTTTTTGCAGAGATGCAGCCGTTGATACAGCAAGGCAGCAGAGCAGCAACAACAGCAGCAGCAACAACAACAACGAATTTAACGACGAGAAACCAAAACAATAACAACAACAACTTAACATTAGCTATAATGAAAACAACAAAAAGAACAATCGCAAACTCAAAATTTTACAAACGCCGACGAAGGCGACAGCGCAGTTGCCAGCGCAGCCAGCAGAACAGCAGCAGCAGTAATACAACAACAACAACAACTACAACAGCAGCAAGAATAGCTAGACGAAGTTGCATCCCAAATTTAAGCAGAACTAGCGTCTACATGACGTTGCTACTCCTAACCACAACATGTTCCTCGTGCGCTGTTGCCGTCGCTGCCTCCGCCTCCACCTCCACCACAAGCACCACCAGCACCACCTCCGCCTCCATCGCCTCTGCCAGCGTCAGTGCATTCACGCTGCCCCGCTCGCCCTGCGCACCACAACACTGGTGGGATCCGCAGCAGGACAAGTGCATAGCCTGCACCAGCTGCCAGGGTGAGATGATACCACTTCGGCCATGCCAGCTGCACATTGATACCGTTTGCGGCTCCATATACGATCTGAAAATTGATTGGGTTGTGCTCGCCAAGACGGAGCCAAATTGGAAGGAGGTAAACAAAAATACAGATTCAACCCTGTGCCCCTGTTTTTATTGATTATTAACGGATAAGCATTCAATTCTTGTACAGCGCCGAAAGTCCTCAGAATATGAGCATTTTGATCAGATGACGCCGCTCCAGCACTTGACCCACGAGCAGCTGCAGCAGCTGCATGAGGAGGCAGCCGCTGCCCTGCCCCTTGACTGGCAAACGGGCGCTCTCTTCATTGCTGCCCTCGCCTGTCTCCTATTCTTTTCCATCGCCGCTTGCATTCTCATCCATCATATGCGCCAGTGGCGTCGCATGGAGCGCCGATTGGATCAAGGTCAGTTTTTAGATTCTACAACTAATTACAAATACAAAACTGTAAAGCTTATCCGTAGAGTAAATCCGTAAAGCTATGATTCCTTACCAATTCTATTGTTAGATATGATATAAAACAATTGTGGTGTTTTTAGGTTTAAGGTATTCGAGTGTAGATCATATTACATTCTGTCAAAAAATACCGGGAATTGATAATTTAAAAAGCTCGCTTAAAGGGATTGTCAAAATGCAATTAAACAAAACATTTACTGGTGCGCTTTCGGTACTTTCATTCACACCATTTTCCGCCCATCTCGAATCCAGTTTGAATTGAAGTCTAGTGGAAATATACGATTGAAATACTTATCTCGAATTGTAAAACATAACCTTTCTCGTGTCGCAGAAATGCAGAAATGTCGATTGAAAATGGCCAAGCTAACGGTCTGGGTTTTCAAATATTCTGCTGACTTCAAATTTCTAATGAAAACTTTGCCAGAAACTATTGAAAATGGTCTGATCACGTTGTCAAGAGATTTCCAATTCAATTTGATCAACATTTGAGCCTAAATTTTGATTGTGAGTGAAAAAGCAGCAACTGATGCATGACAAGTGACTGCGTAGAACAATTGTTTAACTGGGGCGATTATTTTGTTAGCTTTGACTTTGACTTTCACACGCCACACGGCCTCGACATGGGTTCCAAACAGGGGCACCTTTAACCCCCCTTCCGTCAAGTGGCACTCACATTGAAGCTGCTTTCAAATGCACAGCGCGTTGCAGTGACATTGCCAAAGGTTGCATAGGGGCAGTCTCAGTGGCAGTGTCAATGGCAGCTCCCTTCCCTCAGTGCTACTTACTTAACATGCCCGGCGTGTGATTGTGATTGCATGTTATTTGATTTCTAGTAGAAAGCTGAGAAACAACCTGCAGCTGCATTGGCATTGCCCAAACGTGGCCACTGTACAGTATACACTGTACTTATTTATAAGCCGACAGGGGCCCAGAACACGACACTTTGATGTATGGGAGCTCTTTTGCGCAATCGCCATCGGCATCTCAATATGGCCAAAAGACGCGCGTCCCTTTTGCTCAGATTTCCACAGAATTGAAATTGCTGCATGAGCAGCAAGAGGAGCAAGGAGGAGAAGAGTAGCGTAGGCTCTCTCAGGAGGTGGCCATCAGGCGCATATTAATGAACTGCCTTGCCACAGCTCCAACTGAAACTGCCACTGCGCCTGCGCCAAAGTAGAACGAAACGTCCAAATATTTGGCGCATGAACGTCCGTCCGTCCGTCTGTCCGTCCGTGACAGCGACGTCGACGCGTTTTGCATACTGCGCACCGCCAACAAAAAAGACATATAAAATTTTTGTATTTAAGGAAGTGGCAAAGGGTATATGCGGATTGTGCAATGTCCTTTCGGATTGACCCTCTCCGATTTTTAACTTTACATTTTAGTCATAATTAAATTGCAATAAACTTGATTGTTTAATATTTCACAATTAAAACATGTTATTTTTAAACTAAGCAGAAAATATAACAAATTAGTCCCATCATACGAGGTTCGTATCCTTGGAGTTTTTATTTATACAGTGATCGATCGCAAATTAGAACTCTTCGGTTCTAGATTTAGCAAAAAATTCTAATTACCAGACATTTGTTTTTAAAAAAAAATTAATAGTTTTAAAGATTTTAAGATTTCATTTTTTAGATAAAACAAATTTGAATAAGATCTGCCTGAAAGAAATGTTCAATCACAAGCAGAGTATTTAACAGTCGAAAACTTTAGCTGGCAAAGTTCTGAATTTTGTTTGTTTTGTTGCCACTCTGATTATTATTTTAAGCTTTTGTTGGTTGCTTAATTTATTAACTTTTATTTATTTATTCATGTAAAACATGAATTCCAAACATGAGAACAAATGATTATGAAAGGTAACATATACATACATATATGTACTTAAGGACATATGTACTTTTATCATATATTAGTATGTTGAAATAGCATATATTGTTATTATACTGAGTTGTCTTTTTTCAGGTTATTTCTTTTTATTTATTTAACCAGGCTATTACTTACTCAGACTCTGATCTGTCAAAAAAGAGTATGATAAAAATGGGATATTTCTTAGACAGTCTCAAAAAAATGTATCTTAAAATCTACTTGAAATCAGTTTTGTTGCAATGTATCAAATAATATGTGAAGAAGATTAATCGATTATAATTAAACTTTTCCTATATACCATTAACATTGAAATGTATAGATAACTTGAATGTACGATCAGTTGCTTACTATTCGCCGAAGCGAACACTTAGATTTCAAACACATTATTTATATTAAAGTACAAATACAACAAGTTTAAAACCAAGTAATTATATATAAGCCGATCTTGTAACTTGGTTCTTAGTCTTAGATTTTCAAGGATAAATGTCTTTAATAGACAGCTACGCAGTCTCTTTTGCAGTTTCCAATGTTGCCAATGCAACAGCTGCTCGGTTCCTGTCCTTGACAATGAGAATTTTCAGATTTCTTTTGTTTTTTTTTTTTCTTTTGCTGGCACTTGGGCAATTGGAATCATTCCCAAGACGGCATAAAACATCAGGCATTCATCTACAACATACATTTAAAGTATGTGTACTCCCATACATATATTATACTCCCCATATGTCATAATAAACCATATAAGAAAGACTCAACATAAATGAGGCATGCAACGTGCGGCCGCACACAGCTTTGAGAATCTTTTGGAATCATTTGCTTGCCTCAGTTAGTTGCCTGTCCCCTGTTGCCACTTTGAAATTATACACTAATTTGACTTACTGCTGCGAACATACTAAAAAGTTTTATGAGAGCAGCGTTTTCATTAAATAACCAGAATATACAATTTAGCATAATTTATAAATGACAAAAGGAACCTTTCTGGCATATAGCATAGTATAATAAATATCGTAAATGATATTTCAAAATCAAGGCCATTATTATTAATGAAGTACTAAAAGTCACTAAAACATGAGTATTGGAATTATTTTTAGTTGGAAAAATTTGGATTCATAGATTTTAGAATGTTAAAAGCTGTAAATTTTGAATACATAAAATAGTAAATTGTATTAAAAAAAACCAAACCTTTAATTTTCAAATCACACAAAACTTTAGAAATTAATTTAACTGTCCGTTTAACAGTACCTTAAAATTGATTTCAATTTCGAATATAGCATTGAATTTATATTTAAGTTATTGTAGCAAAATCGGGTCAGTTCCCAATTCTGAGTATTTTTCTTTTCGACATATTTTCGATTTGTGGCTCCTTATTTCAAATGAAATAGTTAAAATTTTCCAATTGATTTACGAATTACAGAATGGCTTACAATTTCGATTTCGAATGATTTGATCGAAGGTTGAAAATAAAAAACATGCCAATTGAGTAATTAATTTTTAAAAATTTTTTGGAACCGAATATAAAGCTGAAAATCAAACAGAATCGAAAAGAAATTGGTTCGTATTATCTCTAAGTTAGATTCTCTCAGAATTCACTTAATATATTTGAATACTTGTTGTATTCTTATACTTCTCATATACCTCAACGGGTAGTCCCACATATTGTTGATGCGCAACAATAGCTGCAAGGCAAAACATAACAACAACATTGATGAACAGCGTGCATTTTCCCGCTTTTCCGCGCCTTTCCACCCACGTAACGCGTAACGTTTGGGGCGTCTGGAGGCAACGTTGAAAATTTATGCCTTGCTTTGATAGGTTGCTGTGTTGTTATTTTCTTGTAATCATAATTCAGCGCGTGTCGACGTCAGCGTCAGCGTCTACGTCGGCGTCGGCGTTATCCCACGCAGCGCACATGAAAAGTGCAGCCCATGTCCAGTGTGAAAAATTTATGAAGTCGACAAGAAAAACGAAACGAAATGAATTGAAAATAAATAAAAATGGTAGAGAGACAAAACTAAACACTTGCTTGAACGATACTTAACATTTAGATCCAACTAGAATATTATCTCAGCGATTCCAGCTAGTATTACCAATCCTATGTTTATGACCGGAAGCATACACTCAGATACACAAGTATTTTGTCCAGGTAAAAGACACGTGCATCGAAAGAGTAAATGTCCACGCCTACGCTGTCTTTGTCTCTGTCTCTTTCTATGTCTGTCTCTTTCCAACTGTGTTTCCCTGTTGCATTCGGCGTGTCTAGCTCAAGGACAAGCGGATGTTTGTAGACCGCAGAGTCGAATCACTTCCGTGGGCATGTAATGAAATTCCAGAACCATGTCACAGCCAGAAAAGCGTAATAAACCAAACGAAGGGCAGGAAATGATGAGCAGCGACGGCGACGGCGACGGCGACAGCGACTGCGACAGCAATGTTTAATTTGAATGTTACAAAATTTTGTTGATCTATACAGATGAATACAGATGATAATGTGTCAACTGATAGTTGAAAGATCGAAACAGAATTGTGTTTTTGTTTTTATGTTTTTGGAATGAGTTGTTGCACTCGAGAACTTATTGCTTGTTGTTAGTAGAAAGTACTTCTGCTTCCGTTTGGGCATCTAAAAATAGTGAGCGAATTTCAATTTGTATACCCTGTAGATGATTCAATATTGAAGCAGCTGCTTTACTTGTACAGGAAGTTGTTGTTGGCTGCTGCTGCTGCTGCTGCTGTTAAGGAAAGGTGTGACTGCTTGCATTCAAGCGCTCAATTGACAATTGCTCGTTTTCCCCAATGCAAAAGATACATATGTATATAGTATATATGTATTTACATACACATATAATATGTATGTAGGAGTCGCCCCTTACCAATACCCTGGCCATTTCATTCATTTGGCACGCGCTTCTGGCTTCCTTCAACTTGGCAAATGTGCAGCCAGCAGGCAAAGAAGATGGCGATAAATTTGCCCAGATCCAAAAGATACGCACAGCTCGCAGAAATGTTGCAGTCACTTTTTTGGGATCTGGGATCTGCTCCCTGCATTTTACGGATTGTCCAAAAATAGCAATGCCATTGCTGCTTCTGCTCTGTAAACGACTGAGCCAAACACAGAGACGGAGGTGGAGGTGGAGGTGAAAGTGGAAAAGGGGTGTGCAACAGAAGCTGGAGGAGATATACTCCCAGCGAGGGCAAGTCGCGTGGCACGGCAAACAAACTTGCAATTTCGAATACTTACAAACATATGTTATATGGCACATGCTCTAAACGAAATAGGAATATATAGAGAGAGTGAAAATTAAAGAAAATTTAAATTAACATTGTTTAATGGTACATATATTGTATATTATACGGTTATGGAAAATCCAAAGAAAATTATTTGTGCAACTAGCTCAGTGCTAGTGGGCAATGTTTTGTGTAATTCAATTCTGTGCAAGTTGCGCGAAACATTTGTGCGCAAAATTGGGAGCAAAATTCATTTAAAAAACACGAAAATTTAATAAAATAAATTTAAATAGTTCAGAAAAAAATGCACTCAATATAAAACATTTAAAAATGCAAAGATATTTTAAGCAAGCATTAATGTTAACATCCTTTTTAGTAGCTCTCCGAAGATATTAGAAACCTTATCGGCTCAGCACCATAAAATATAGCTACAATCATTGGAGATATTTTTGTTTTTCAAGTTAACTCGATTGTTCTCCGGAATTCGGAGTTTTAATGACCTAATTCGAACAAAATTTAGATCAAATAAACAATCTATTCAAAAATGAGTTTTTGTTCAAAAAACTTAACTGTTTGTTTTTTAGATATGTCAGTTAATCTCAACTATTGCAAATTGTATACTAGTTTATATGGTTCAGTCAAGTTTAATCAAATTCGGTTTATATAGGCACGGAAACTGTTTTATTTTTGTTTAAGAAACTTTTTTTGCAATAGTACTATATGGGCTAATCCTGCGTTGCGCACGTTACATTCGGACGCAAATTTGCTTGTTAATATTGACACAGCTAGAGTTCACATTTTAATGAAATTTATAAAATGCAGTTCTTTGGGAGTACTTTTGAACCCTATTTTAAAATAAAAGATTATCTGTTTTTGAAAAAAAGTTATGCTTGCTTAAAGTTGCGTTGCGGACGTTACAAAAACTGGAAGTCGACTTGGAGGCTTCTGTGCATTTGGAAGTTTTTTGGCGTATTTTGCATTATAAGCAAAAAAAATCCAAATACAAAAAATTAAGTTGAATATATGACCATATCAATGCAGCTTAAAAATGAATGATAAGCTGTCCCGTTAAAGAAAATCTTAATATTTTGTGTTGCGCACGTTACGTGACGGACGTTACAAGATTTCCATTGACTTTGCACTTAAATATTTATAGTTAAGCTAGGTTAAGTTGATCTCTTCATATTTCTATTATGTAGTGCTTGTTCTTATTAAAGTCTTATAAAATAACTTTCTTCAAGTATCAGCTCATTTGATTTCGTCTAAAAATTAACAAAATTAGGTTAAAAAGCAGATTCCAGTCGGTTCGCTCATGATAATTATTGAACTGGATTGTAAATTTTAAGATTTCATAATTTTCTAACAATTTGTATCGATTAAAGCAATTAATTTAGAAGAAATAGGTACTAATGACTTTGAAATTTTTATTTATTTAATCATCAGCTATATGTTATGTATGTCAAATGTAAATTAAAATACACCAATTGTTAGTTATTCAAATTTAGAATATTTTAAAAGTTTGCCTCTGATTGATTTGCTTCTGATTAAAGAAGAAAGCGTTTTACCGAAGAACGTACAAAAAATATTGATCGAAATACTTTTTGTTGGTTTTTTGTTTTGTTTTTCTTCTGATTCTTTATTGCCATGGAAAATTCGACTGTTGCTTTTAAATATATAAATATTTTTTTTTAAATTTTCCAAGCAAACTGACACACAACACAAACTATATATGTTCATATATACTTATATATCAGCAGATATATAGACTCGTACCTCTAAAGAGACTCAACCATATGTACTTAGTATATTTCGGCACATTGAAAACTTTTAAGTCTAATTGAACTGCGCAAATTTGAAAATGTATTTTGCCTTTTCCTATTTGGTTGCTTTACCTTCTGTTTTTCCTCACAATTGTATAACGTAGCTGATGCCGTTGTAGCTGTTGTTGTTGTGTGAAAATTTGCTGCGATTGTTTATAATAAAAAGCAAAGAACCCAAGCCAGCCGTCGCGACGGGTCTGTTGGGCAATGGAACTTAATTTTCTTGTTGATTTTGCTTCTCTTGGTTTTTATCGACATGGTTATTTTTTTTTTGGTGTTGTTGTTTTTCATTTGGCTTTTCTTTTTTCTTGACTACAGTTTAAAAATAAATGATAAATTATCTGCTAGCTGTCTGTTTAGCCACGCCTTCTTTCTTTGGCCTCTGCTACAATACTTGTTTACAAGTCGGATATACGCCCGATTCCCCTGAAACACCCTATCTTGCACCATTTCGATTTCCTGCTCCCGATCAACAGTGACTGAGCAGTAATTATTGTTGATCAGAAAGCGTGAATATAAATATAAATGTAATGATTATTTAAGCAGCCGTAACAGTATTTTACAGAGCATTCGAAAAATTATTCGTAATATGTATACTGATTCTGTTTTTTGAGTTTTTTTTTTGTCAAAGAACTCATTTTTTTCCCAATGGTTTCATATACATAAGTCATAATTAAACTTACAGCTGGTGAGTTTGATTAAGATATGCAAAAACAAATAAAATTCAATGGAAAATTGCACCTGCAAGTTTCGAGCTTGTTCGGTTCCTCGGATTTTGAAAAAATTTTGTGCATCCGAAATTTGAAATAAACTTGATCTGCGTATGGTATACAGGAACCTGCATGCCAAGTTTGGTGTCTCTCGCTCTTAAAGTCTCTGAGATCGACACGTTCATAGAGACAGACGGACAGACAGACGGACATGGCTAGTTCGTCTCGGCTGTTGATGCTGATCAAGAATATATATAGTTTATATAGTCGAAAATGCCCCCTTCTGCCTGTTACACACATTTGCAGTACTGTATAACTTCCTTTTTCCCATTTTTAATGGGAACAGGGAGTAAACAAAAAGAAAAGAAAGGATATTTTCAGTCGTTATTTTCCATTCTTTATTTTTGCAGATGTGGAAGAGTTGTCCACGAAGCTAATGGCCAAACTGGCCGAGGTGCAGAGTCTGGATGGTGGTACCTTCTTCATTGGCAATGCGGATGCACTGCGCGGTCTGCCCGCCTCGGCAATGACGGCTGCGTCGGCAGCGCAGTCGGGCATCTTTCAGCCGCAACATGTGCTGCTGCCTGGTAAGTGTGTCAAAGGTCAACCCACTTGAGATCGGTCATACCAATGTGATTCGCCTGGCGGGTGGTGGAGCGTTATGCGCTTGCCTGGACGCAACGGGATGGCATTTAACAAACAGAAAGAATCTTCAGTTATTTTTCTTGCAATGCTTTTGTTTGACAATTTTTTTTGTTTGTTTTTTTCGGCCAAGGCGTTTGCCAATTTGCATATAAATTTGCCATTGAGACGTGGGCGGCGGCGGCGGCGGCCTCTTGGCGGCGACAATAGCCGTTTAATGGGCCTCATCCAATGCGATCGCAATTGATTCCATGGCAAATGCAAATGAGAACGCGCCCGTTCTGAATTTTAATATCTGGTGGGGACGGGGAGAACTGCGGCTGTCACTCAGTTTTTGACAGCCACGCTTGTGGCCTACAGCTCAAAAACTTTACTAATTCTTCACTCTTTCTTTTCTTCTCTCGGTCTCTCTCTTACTTTAGTGAAAAAGCATGTCAAGCATCAGGAACGACGTATTCTGAAAGCCCTGCAACCGGGCAATGTGTACATCGAGGAGAGCAACGGACTCGGAGCTGCCTCAAAGGGTTGATAACAGCTAATGTCAGTCCAGGCAGGGATCAGATATACATACGTTTGTTGGTAACTACTTAAGAGTACAACTTATATAAGGCATAACAACAACATCAACAACAACAACAACAACAATAGCAATCTTGTACAAATCAGAAGATGAAGCTAAAGGAGCTTCATAAACAAATATCTAAATGTACGAGTTTTATTTTTGCCTAATATTTAATTTAAAAAAAAAAATGTTATGTTGACTTGTTTGTAATGCAAAAGGCACAGCAATTTATTATTATTATTAACTAATTAATAAATTGTGCGACGTTACGTTCCAAGCTGGCATTTTAAAATTTGAACAAAATGTTTGAAAAATTAAAGTACACTTTTTTTTTAGTTGTTTCAATTCAATTTAAATAATGAACAATTTGTAGTCGTTTTTTTTTTTTTTTATTCTATGCCAAAAAAATACTGAACAACCGCCGCTTTGGGCGTAACATTATTTCTAAATGCGAAATCAGGCAGATCGTTTTGTATATAGAAAAGAAAAGGATAATGATATTTTTTTTTTTTTAAAGCGAATGAGTGAGAGTGTGTGAGAGAGATGGAGAGAGAGACGAGTTACAAACTATGAATGAATTATAATAAAAACCCCATATGATTAAAAGAAAATTCTACTTAATGTAAATATTAAGGCGATCGAACGTGAAACAGAACCAAGCAATATCGGCAGCATATCATCAACTATATGGTTACTATATATAGTCGTGCATATTGTATATCATGCATAACATAATATTGTTCAGCCTAAAACACACATACACTCACACACACATAAACACACTCATACACTCACCCAAGCACAACTATACATATATGATGAGCAAACATATTATAACGTATATTAATTTTAAATACTTATTTAACGAGCGCACTTTTTTTTTAATTTGTTTTAAAATGCGAAAATATTCGGTTAAG
Source organism: Hirtodrosophila cameraria (assembly GCA_949708635.1). NCBI lineage: Eukaryota > Metazoa > Arthropoda > Insecta > Diptera > Drosophilidae > Hirtodrosophila > Hirtodrosophila cameraria. Next base: position 22,712,659 of record OX453090.1, on the reverse strand, counting down.
ATTTTAAATATTTTATATTTTGTAACTATTAAATCGCATACGAGAATAAACTAACAATCGACAATCGCACATGAAAACAAATCGAAACAAAACTAAATGAAAACTGAACAAGAAACAATAAATGAAAAAAAAAAAATGAGCAAAATATTTATATTTTTAAGTGCTATAAATGTACAACAATAAAAAATTTTATGAATTAATTCACTTGTTTCTACTTAATTTTAATTGTTATTCTTGCCATTTAACCATTTTCATTGTGTAAACTGAAGCCTTTCAATTGATTTCCTGCGCAAATGGCTGTGGGCCAAGAGATGGTGGAGGGGTGTGTACAACAAAGCGTCGACGACCCTGAACAATGAAAATATAGTCTTTGCGTTTCAATATAAATGGTGTGAAGCGATGAAATGTGGAGCGGAGAATATCAAATCGGATGGAACGTGTCTAATTATATCCCACCGAATCTAATGTATTTATCGGATAAATAGATGAACAAACGAACTGTCGATTGAACTTTGTCAGCTATTAAAACATATACATATATACCATACATGTTTATTTTAACTTTATCAAACTTGATGGTTAAACAAATTTCTTTATAAATGTAAACGGATTGCAAATACCATTTTTGGATTTTTAATGAATTAACCAGTGAATAGAAAATTGAAAATACAAATAGGCAATCAAGAGATATGATTCATTTCATAAGTCATTAGCTTTTTTTCTTAAAATGTGTTGTTGGGTATTCACAATATCTTTAGAGCAGGGTTAGAAAAAAGAGCTCGGCAAAAAGTGTCAATCGTGTCATGTGTTAATCAGACCAAAATACTTATTTATAATTATTAATCTTTATATTGAACAATTTATAAACCTATAAATCTGTGAAGACGGAAAATAACAGTTATCACTCCAAATTTAAACCAAAAAGTGCAAGGGATTTTTAAATAAAAGTTATAAATTAACCGTTGAGTCGCAACCTTTATTCATAAAGGTTATAACTGTTACGGTCCCTGAAATAAATACATCAAAACTATTAACGAGCATATTTAAAAAATAATATAACAAAATAGGAAAAGCAAGGGAAATCCACAAAAAAAAATAAGAGTCGAGTGTGCCCTACTACGAGACTCCCTGCTCCCAACTTGCGTTTCAAGCAGTTCAGCGGCAACGCAAGCAAGCAACGCACTTAAGTTGTCCAGTGCCTGTTAAACTGTTGTTTCTGCCTGCTGAGACGGGGGTAATTGATTTTTTCATAACTTTGCTTGCATCCGAAATTTGAAATAAACTTGATCTGCGTATGGTATACAGGGACCTGGATGCCAAGTTTGGTGTCTCTAGCTCTTATAGTGATTGAGAGCGACAGAGAGACGAACAGACAGACGGACAGAGAGACGAACAGACAGACGGTTCGTTTTAGAAATGCAGTCTTAGCCAAGTAATAATCCACTAGTCGAGTTTGGTCGACTACAAGACTCCCTGTACTGAACTCTGGGAGTCAAACAACATATTTGTGTTAAATTGCACATAAAAGTGCATTCAGCAAGCAGTACATTACTTGCACTTCAAGCAGTAAGCAAGCAGTGCAACTGTAGCTTCTGCCTGCTGAGACAGATGGAAATAGTGTGTTCAATAATTTTAGGTGTTTATTATCCGATGACAATTACGATGAAGTACGATTAATAAGTGTACAAAAAATCTTTAAAATTGTGGGCATGGAAGTTGTTTTTGGATTTACGAAAGTGTAGTGTTTGAAACAAACTCTCTAGCTCTTAAAGTCTCTGATATCGACGCGTTCATACAGACGAACAGACATCCTAAATATGCAAATTATATACAGGTAAAATACAGAATAAATATCTAAGATAACTATAAAGCACATAGCTGCCCACTTTCTCACTCTAGCTCTCTCGTTCTTGATCTGTGGCACCACAAAGTCTGTTGCAATAGCTCGATCAGCTGCCACGCCCCCAACTGTGAGAGGACAGCCCCTTTGCTTCAATAGCAAAAATACAAAAAAACAAAAACAAATACATGTTGCTTAATGCAAATGTCGCCTTGCCGATGTAAATATTTTGTAGTTAGTATTCATTTTTGGATTGGGGGTGAAGTGGGCATGAGCAAATTGGAACGCGCAAGGCAGGAAACGTCTTTCAATGGAAATGAAAACGAAAATGGAAATGGGCAGAGACATATGTATAGTACATGTGTACATATGTAAACTGCTTGTATATGTACATATGTACATATATAGTTAGCTGACAAAGTTGCTCTCTTGGGTGCATTTTGAATTTGCATTTTGCAGTTGACGATTAACATTGAAAATGGCAAACGATGAATGCCTTTGAATGTATTAATGTTGCTTTTGCAGTTGCACAATTAAATGCTAGTTAAGGCAACATTATTATTGCTGATGATGTTGCTACTGTAGTTGCTGCTGTTGCTGATGTTGCTGCTGTTGTTGCTGTTGTTGCTGTTGTTGCTGTTGCTGCTGTTGTTGTGTGTGTTTTTTTTTGGCTTGGCCAAGGCAAATAAAATGGCGACACGCCGACTGAAAAACGCGCAAACATTTCTAATGAAAACTCCAAGACAACAACAACAGCAACACCAAAAACATCAGCAACAATTGCAACAACAGCAACACAAATCGATACCCATTGGCAATTCCAAACACGAGCCGTAAGACTTTCTTGTTTGTTGCTGTTGTTGCTGTTGTTGCTGTTGTTGCTGTTGTTGCTGTTGTTTTCTGTTTTTTTGTTGCTGCTGCTGTTGTTTTTTGTTGCTGCTGTTGTTTTCTGTTGCTGCTGTTGTAGGTTTGCCAATGCTGCCCCCATGTCTTGACTGGCCAACAGAAATTAATTAGCTGCGACGTGGCATAAATTAGCAAAAACGTCTACCTAATAAGTATACTCGAACACTTGGCAGAGTTGTCGGCTTGTGTCTTGAGATGTCTGCTCATGTATGTTATGCTATATTATAGGCTATAAAGCTGGCTGGATTTATTTAACCAATATATCGGAGGGGGCTGTGCCATTGGGGCTAAAGACATATATTTTATTTATATATGGATTTCTATGAAGTAAATATATTGGAGCCAAAGAATAAGAATTTTGATTTAAATAATTTTCAAAATAAGTGCCAATTAATAATAATAGTATGTTTTACATGATTGTTTTTGAGTTTGTGTTGTTCTTTTCGATCGATTGTTCATATGAGAGCTATAAGATAAAGTAGTCCTGAGATTGGTTGGGATATCAGTTAAAACGAAAAAGTTTTTCATGCAAAAACTTATTTTTCATTCAAAAACTCATTTCTCAAGTGATTGTTCCTATGGCAGCTATAAGATACAGTGGTTTGATTTTGATCAAATTTTGGAAACCAGCTTAAATAATGTCAAAACTCAGAACTGGTAGGTTTGGTAAAGATATATTGAACAAAAAATATTCGACCGATCGTTTTTATAGCAGCTATATGTAATATTTTCGAAATTCTATTTTGGTTCAACTAACATTCGAGCAAAACTTGGAGTCTTTAGCTCAATATTTAGAGTTCATGCCAAAAAAATCGAACAATAGTGCAGCGGCGAAAAACATTTACTTTAATGTTTAAACAAACGAACAACTTTGGAATTTAGGCTAAAATATAACGATTAGATAAATGAATAAAATGACTGGATTAACTTTTATTTGGAAAATCGTTTTTTTTAATCGGTAATGCTACACCCAAGATATGGTGAAATATTTGAACTCACTATTTTACAGTATTTCCGTAATTATTTTCAACTTTACTCCATTTTCAGTGTTATCAATGAATTAAAGGAAAAAGTTTAAAGATTTTTTTTTAGAATCTATAGCCCCTCAAATTTCCGTTCGGAGGACCACCACTGTATCGAAAGTAATTATGCTATAGAACTGAACATATCTTTGAGAAGCAAGTCGAGTACTATAAAGTATATGGATAATCCGATTTGGCTTTGAAATTGTTCTCATATATAGCTACTTCTATAACTGAGTAAACAAAACAAGTAAGAACGTTGCAGTCGGATGCACCCGACTGCGATATACTCTTTTTTAACCTCTTTGCGGAGTCAGAAGTGGGCGTGGCAATTGTATTTTTGGTCAAATCTTTCAAGTTTTGCCATCAATTTAAGTTTGGTTGGGGTCGTTGTACAGATCTTGACACTTTGTCTGCCTATGGTATATACCAACATGTATACCAAGTTTGGTTGCTCTAGCTTCAAAACTGTGGAAAAAACCTGCGTTCATACGGACAGACGGACGGACAGACGGACATTTCACAAACTTAATATAGTCTTTTTTCTTTTTTTATAAAAAAAATTAAAAAAGAGTATAAAAAGAATTCAAAAACAAAACATTGCTCATCAAATTTACTAAAATTTTGTTCCGGTTTGACACATCAATTTACCGATTTATTCTAAACGGATTATTTGAAACGCCTTCGATTGTGTTAGACAAGAAATCGAGTATTTCATGATTAATTAAATTCCTAGTTAAAAGGGAAAAATAAATTTGTGCACATTACTTTACAAAGTATATATATGCCTGATCGGCATTGGCAATCGTGTTGACATTCCTATGTCTATCAGTTTGGTCAAATTTGATCAAAAATGGTCAGATATATGAATATATGGTATATCTTCAGCACTCCGTGTTGTTCTTTCTAGCTTTTAAAAACTGCTTCAGATCCAATGACAATATGAGAGAGTGATATTCTCAAATGACAATAAAAGAGAGTGATATTCCCAAATATTCAAATACTTTGAACCATCGAATAGTATTAGTATTGCCAAAACTTGTATGCACTTTATTGACTGTTTATAAAATGAAAAAAGGTCACACAAACACATTGGAATGTGTATAAGTTTATATAAAAAAAAAAACTCATTAACTGATTGAATTGCACAATTAAGGTAATTGATTTCCAACAAAAATTCATATAATTTAGCATTTAATCACGTAAACTGGTTGGCTAATCCAACGGAAATGATGAAAAAGCATTAAAATTTCTACATACATACATTCGATTCTATTAACTGTTTGAGAGCTCTAATGTATTGCGTATTGATCAAATGTCTATATTTTGCAATTTCTTATATAGATTTTAGCGAATGATAACTTTTTAAAACCAACTGCATATTTTTGCGCCATTTTATATTGAATTCAAAATAATAATTTTTTAAAATAATACATATTTTCGTTATTTATGAATTCAATATCTCCGATCTGTATAAAATTTAAAAACTTACTTTTAGCCTATATATTGAAATTCATTTTATTTAAACACAAAATAAAATGTTCTGCAAAAAAAAAAAAAGTTATTTTCGAGGGACCTCTAATTTTTTTCAATATCGGCCAATTAGACCACAGTGTTATTTAACGATTTTAATGATTGATACATTTTTTGACGATTTACTAAAACATCATTAAAATTCAGGTAAGAAACTGAAACTGAGTTCTGAGTTTGACAAGTTGAATAACTTCAGAACGATTAGCTAAATGTTAAAAATGTGCGATACTTATTCTTAGACTGTGGTTGTATATGGGCTTTTACTTTGTATATCTTTTAAACCTGTATGAAAAATGGATAAAAGAGGATAATAAACGTAACGCAAATGTATGTAAGATCATTTCTGATTCTATAAAGCATATACATACATAAATATATATATATACTTGATCATCAGCTGAGTTGCTTTGGGCATGCCTGTCTGTCTGCCTGTCTGCAAGACCGCTTCGATATGAGCGACTAAAAGAACATATCAAATTTATTACAAATTTTGAATTTTGTGCAAAACATACGTGGCACATAATATGTCATATTGAGTAGTTAAATTTCAGAGTGGTTTTATTTCTGATTATAGGGCATCATCTAGTCTATCATTCAACCTTATATAACAGCCCAACTTGTCCTTTTCTTTTTGTGCGTTGAGTGGAAAGCGAAGAGGCACAACAACGATACTAACAACTGCCAACAGCCAACTGTTTGTCGCTGAGCTATTGTGGCACATGCCAAACTCATTTAGAGTATTTTTAACATGCAACACGGAGGCGGCTGCATTGTCACACATGCCTCAAGATGTGGCTGCAACGGCAACTGCAACTGGAACTGCCACTGGGACTTGGATGTACTTGAAACTAATAAAGCGTTAAGCATGGGGGGAGCATAAAAAATGAAAGCGGAAGGAAGTGAACATTATTGAAATAGTAGAGGCACTTTGAAAAGCAACAAGCCAGCTGCGGGCTGAGGAAATTGGAGGGCGTTGCCATAAATCCAAACGTATTCATATTTACTTCTTGTTTTTGTTTTTTTTTTTTTGTGTGTTGTGAAACGTGATTGGCAATCGATCGATGTAGCATCAAAAATAGCGCCACGAACGTGTATTTTGAATGAAATTGCTGAGGGCAACAGCGTTTTGGCACAACAATTAAATGGTAGTAGTGATGACAATACCGATGGTATAGTAATGGTTTCATTTCTTAAATTCGGGTTATTCGTTTTTGACGAAATATTCAAACTTACATAATATTGTTCATTAAGATTGAATTATATTCAATAATTATTTTCAATAAAATATATGAAATGTATGACCAAATGTTATTTATTAATTGTGATAGGCATCAAATCAACAATCAATTCAATATTATTGTGTATAACTGGGTTTTTAAAAACACATTCGACACATGTTTCACCGATTTCGGCAAATTAAGCCCTTCTGATGTAGGTTATATGGACAAAACGTACATTTTTAAAATATTTTTTTAAGCCTTGACTGGCCTTGAAAACCTAGTCTATAAAAAATTGTCTTCAAAGTGATTTAAAATATTTTTTTACTGCGCTAAAAAAAATAATATAATTTTCACTTTGTTAGAATGATCAATGTTTTATCGTGCAACTGTCAATAAGTATCGTGTTTATTTGTAGGCTATCGAAACTTGTACATCTCTAGTACATGGTGCTAGTTTTGAGTTTCATTCACAAAGCGAAATTGTCTTTGATCGCTTATATGTGGATGTTAAAGCCATTTGGAATGCGCATAGCGATCACTTTTGGGCCTGCCAATTAACCGGGCCCAACTGGGCTGGGCGGTCTGGCCAAAATTGGTGGTCAGCAGCATTTGATACACTTTGGTTATCGGTTTTTGGTTTATATTTTTGGACGTTGCGTTTCCGCTGGCCGAGAAACGCGACGCGACGGAAATGCGAAAAGTGCAAAACGAGAAGCGAGTTTGTTTGCATTGTTTGCATCATTAAGTCATTGAAATGCCAATATTAATAACAACAACATCTATTCATACATTGTTTAAACAATGTGAACGGAAATGTAAGAAATGTATATGTGAGAAACATCCCGAAACGGATGCTGTTGGGTCAGGAAATGATCATCAAGAGTTTCCCGTATTCTAACCCTTATCATTAAATGGATGCATCTGGATTAGTTCTAAATAGCATTCAATTAAAAGTAATGCTCATTCCACATTTCAAGCAAATTTGAGATCCAACTGAAAAAGTCAATTTACCAAAGATATTATTATATATGTAAATGTCTTACATTTGTTGAAAGGTTATGTTTGATAAGCAAATCAAACTTACATATTTCATAATAACTCTGTTAAATTTTGCAATTATTTATGAGTTTTTGAGTGTGATTCGCATGAGTTTTTTTAGTTAAACTATAATGTCTAATGACATATTCTGTGCAGCAAACTAGCTTCCCAAGTTGGTTTTCGATAAGCTTTATCTCATTTTAAAAGTCCTATCTAAAAAATCATTAAGTTAATATTATTTTCTTTAAATTACTATATTTTAGCTAATAAAAGTACTATATTTTAGTATTCAAAGTTCCCCATTAAAAAATTAGCGAATTTGAAAAATTAAAAAGTTCAAGGACTTTGACATTTGGCTTGTGTCTTTGCTAAGCTTTCTCGTTAAGCGTGTTACCCAACCATAAGGTGCGTCTCAATGCTAAGCTAGCACACACACCTATTTAGCGAAGACAAGACCCAAGAAAATATAACGAAAGGATATGTCACACACTCAACGAAACGCAAGCTAAACTTTCATGAAGATCTGGTCAGATAAAAGAATATTAACTTTAAGTCTTAGTCTTAAGACGATGACGTATAGCTCCTGAAGTTTCTTCGTCAAGTTCGTGTCTGTAGGGAAGAGGTGAAGAGGTAAATTTAGTAAATTTGTCTGTCTATGGTGTTAACGAACATGTATGACAAGTTCGGTTGCTCTAGCTCTAAAACTGTGGAGAAAACTGCTTTCATACAGACGGACAGATAGACGGACGGACGGACACACCCACATTTCACAAACACAATATACTCTTCTGTCCATTTTGGAAAACCCAGCATAAAACAAGTAAGAATACTCTAGTCGAGTGTGCCCGACTACGAGACTCCCTGCTCCCAACTTGCATTTCAAGCAGTTCAGCGGCAACACAAGCAAGCAGCGCACTTAACGTGTCCTGCTGAGACGGGGGTACTAGATTCTTCCATAACTTTGGTGCTACTTATCCGATCGTGTTGAAATGTACACAGCTGATCAACATTGATATGAACATTGATATATATATATATGTGCGTTCATACAGACAGACAGACAGACGGACATGGCTTTTTCGTCTCGGCTGTTCATCCTGATCAGGAATATAGTCGGAAATGCCTCCTTGACCTTGACACTTTGCCTGCCTATGTTATATACCAACATGTACACCAAGTTTGGTTGCTCTAGCTTCAAAACTGTGGAAAAAAACTGCGTTCATACAGACAGACGGACGGACAGACGGACCGACGGACATTTTTTTTTTTTTTCAAAAAAATTAAAAAAAAAGTTTAAAAATCAATAATAACTCTTATTCAATAACTCTTATTTTAACAAGTAAGAACGTTGCAGTCGCCTCTTTGCGGAGTTGGGCCAGTTCTACTGGTTTGGGAGAAAAAAACCGTGCTATGATATATAATATATATATTTTATATATATATACATATATATATATATTCATAGTGTTTAAAATTTACAAATGTTCGATACTGGAAGAGTCTCCTATTTCCGAGTATATATGTATGTATATCTACCGTGTCAGTCTCCATCTTCGCTAACTGATAGATAGATACTGAGATTTATCAGGATTTTGGCCTTTTGTTATAAGTAAGTAGAATTGTTAGCCACAAATTAGCAATGGAATTGAAGGCATTTGGCTTTTAGTTGTTTATATCGCAGGCGGCGAAATTAGCGCGATTTCCGACACACAAATTAAAGGCCGGTGAAGAGAGTGTCCTTAAGAACAGTACTTTCGAACAAACTACGAAGAGGCAACAATGGAAATGATGCCGACCAACTTGGTAAATCACAGAAATCCGCATCTTTAGCATCTTAACGGCCAATTTAGCGCGCCGCGCAACAACAACAACAACAGCCACAACAACAGCAACAACAACATCAACAATAGCAACAATGAAAGGGTGCAGATAAAAGGGCACAAAAAAGCAAGAAGAACAACAACTAAGACAATGCCAAGATAATAATAAAAGATAATAAAACAAACGAAATGTCTATGCCAATGGCAAAAACTGCTTCAAGACAACTTTTCGCTTTGCAGCCGCTCATTGCCCCATTGTGAGTGCTCGTGGTTCTGTTGCAGGTTGGCAAAGCTAAATAAAAACACTTTGGGGAACAATAGAGGACACATGGCGCCCCTGACATCCCGCCTCCTGCTCCCCATTAACCTCTCCTATATCCTGTGTATACAAAATGCGTTAAAGGCAAAAACTTTTGCGACACCTCTCGTCGTCGTCCCGTGAGAGAAACGAGGAAGCTAGGAGACACCCTGCCGATGGGGCACAGTTGCAGGGGCAGAGTGTGATAGACGCTGCTGGGCTCTTGTCATTCTTTTGTAATTTAGCGACCCCCGGAGCCGGCATAACCTCCATTTACTCCATCCCGCCCCAACCACCAATCGCTTCATTATCTACTGGCCCATTTTCAGGCAACACCCAACGTTTGCCCATTGTCTATAGCCAAAGCTCCTTACCCCAATCAGACTCTGGTTGTGTAATTTCGCGTGCCGCAACGCACAATTACACCAAGGATACCGTAAAGGATATAACGCTTCGTCCAGGTGAGCAACGTTTGTATTTGTTTCGAGTGGAGTTTGGATATTTTGTGCCAGCTTGATTTTAGTGAGACCTTCTGTATTCTTCAACATCTTATAAGGAACAAAGATTACAGGTCCTGTAGAATTCTTCTGCTACATTGTTCCTTTGGACTTATCTGTGACTTTATGTCTGTCTTTGGTATAAATATACTAGTGCTAGCACAACATCGATTATATAGCTTTAAATTAACTTCACTATCCACATTTGTATCACGTTTTGACGAAAAAATATTGATATACAGTCTTTTTTTGTAATTAAATTATTTTTGATAACTCTTTCTAAGCAAATATTTTGAAATTGTTATACTCTGTTTTCCAAAATGGAAAAAAAGAGTATATTGGGTTTGTGAAATGTTCGTCTGTCCGCCCGTCCGTCCGTCCGTCCGTCTGTCTGTCTGTACGAACGCAGGTTTTTTCCACAGTTTTGAAGCTAGAGCAACCAAACTTGGTGTACTTGTTGGTGTATACCATAGGCAGACAAAGTGTTAAGATCGGCCAGGTTGGACCACTATAACATAAAGCTGCCATAGGAACGATCAGTTGAAAATAAGTTTTTGTATGAAAAGATAACTCAACCAAACTCACTTTACCTAAGCTTAAGGACAGTTTATAAGTATATAAGTAGTCTTTACAAATATGTAATTTACTAAACGTACAGAAAACGGAGTATATCGTAGTCGGGAAAACCCGACTGCAACGTTCTTACTTGTTTTTATACTCTTTTTTAATTTTTTTTGGGATTGTGAAATGTCCGTCTGTCCGTCCGTCTGTCCGTATGAACGCAATGCAAAGAGGCGACAAAAAGAGTATATCGCAGTCGGGTGCATCCGACTGCAACGTTCTTACTTGTTTGTATTTCTTTATGTCAATTTTTCCCTTAACGAATTTCTTGTAACAATTTAGTTTAGTTTAAGAAATCACAATAATTGATAAATAGGCAATTGTGAAATCGTCTTTTTTCTTGGGTTATTCATAATTTATTTTGATTTATTTATTTTAAAATAGTAAATAATTTTTTTAGTTCTATCAACAATATTGCTGTTTTCGACTATCATTATGGCACGTATATCGATATTTTGTCACCTCTAGTATATACTAGAGATGGGCGAAACTGTCAATTTGCTGTCACAATGACAACTGCGACTGTATCAAAGAAATATCTGGCATGGCAAATTTAGCAACATTTTGAAGAAAAACGTTAATAAAATTAAAAATATTTTGTATTCATGCTTAAATGTATAAATAATAACTAAATAAATTACAATAATTAAATAAATTAAAGCTGAGATTAATTGCATTCATACGGACACACAATTCACAAGCAAAATATACTTCTTTATATAGTATACTCTTTTTTATTTTTTGAAGAAAAGAAAAAGAAAAAAGAGGATATTGGGCTTGTGAAATGTCTGTCCGTCCGTCCGTTTGGCCGTCCGTCCGTCCGCCCATATGAACGCAGTTTTTTTCCACAGTTTTGAAGGTAGGGCAACCAAGCTTGATATATAAGTTGATATAAGATATTATATGATATAAGATCAATAGAATGAATAACAATGTGTCCAAAAATGAAAATCGCGATAGTTCGAAAAAAAAATGATAAAGCACTAGTATAGCATTGTCAATTATACAAACTTATGGTATGTTGGTTCTCATTGTTTAGGGCTAAACTTGCGATAGTTTTTTTTTCTCGATATTTGGTCAAATTTAGTGCCAAAAGCTGCTGACGTTCAGTTGAGGTCTGCTCATATAGAAGTTTGTAGAGGCTGTTTGATTGATTTCAAGTGCAGTTGATCAAAGTAGGCTATCGATTTATCTCAAGCCAGTTGTCAGAAAAGGGATTTTAAAACACTTTTAGTCAAAACCTCATAGAGAAAACATCAAAAAAAAAAAAAAAATATATATATATCAAATCGAAAATTGCAAAACTCTGAATTGAATAATTTTCATCAACCAATTGTGAATGTAAAGGAATGCTGGATAACTGCTGATTTTGGACAAGGCTCAGCACGAACATCAACATTCTTACAAACATATTTTAGCCAATTGCTGGGTGAGTACGCAATACAGTTAGATAGACTTTTACATACATATTTTGCTTAAGCTAAAAGTGAATGACATTTAAACTGAAAATAAACAAAAGTAAGTCTTTGGAGTCGCTAAAAATGACATTTCTACTTCCACTGACTTTATCAGCTGCACTTTTCAGTTTGTTTATACTTGCACTTGAAATGTTCAGCTAAATTGCAAATCTATTTGTACTTGGAGTTTAGGGGCAGGGGTAGGAGTAAATGGAAGGGTGTTGAGCTAAGCGTTTAGGCTTCATTAGCTGCGTTTTTCTGCGGGCTGCGATTTCGATTTTCATTAGACATTTAACCGAATTGAACGTGAACCAAAACTGGGAAACCGGAAACTAGCAAACCGGGAAAACCGGAACCCCAATGTGACCGTTGAACGGTGTTGATTTTCACACAACGCAGCGTGAAATTAGAAATCAACAACATGTCCTTTCAAAACCAAGTTGGGGACCCTCTGCGTGTGTTTGCCTGTATATGTGTGTGTGTGCTTCAGGTGTCGCTGGACAAATCAGTTTTGGCTGCAACTGCACTCTGCGGTCATCATCTGCCGTTGACAGACCAAATTAAAATGTCCTGCCGGCATCTCCTGCTACATCTATCGTTACATACCATCTGTCTGCCCCACTGTATATCTGTGTATATGTGTGTGTGCTTCAGTTAATGACCAATTTGGCAGGCCCAGTCAAAAGCCACTCATCCACTCGTCCAGTCACTCCCAGACATCCCAGTCAGGCAAACCCAAACCCAAACCCAAGCCCATTCCCAATCCCAATCCCAGCCAGCAGCTGTCGCAATTCGCGTTTCGGATTTGGTAACAACATCAACGTCAAAATCAACAACATTCATCAGACTCTGAGTTGGACTTTGTTGTGCAATAAATCTTAAAGTTACCAAAATTGGCAAGCAAACAAAATGCGGCCCAGATAAGCACAAAACAAGACAAACAACAACAATCGCTTGGCGTATTACAACATGTCGCATTTTGTACATAATTTGAATAAATTTTAAAATTCGTAAGGCTTCGCCACCAACAACAACTTGACTCTCAGCTACAATTAACTTTTAAGTATAGCATTTTACAGATACCGCAGATATTGTTGAGATATATTCATACACAAGGCTTATGCGTTTTGTATTCCCACCCTGTTTGTTAGTTGTTAGAGTGGGGAGGTTTGGGGGGCTGGGGGGCTGGCTTGGCAGTTGAAAAATAATTTCATGCAATTTATCATGTCACCAGAGCAACTGCTAAACAGAATAACAAAGTAATCTTTGTGGCTGGTGCAACGCATTCTGTATACCCTTTTTAAAGGCATCAATTCGATGGATCAAGTTATGCGATATTTTATTTACTATGTGATTGTACTATTATTGTTTACTAAAACTAGAGATAAGTTTTCACTGTAAGCCACATTTTTGCAGCAGAGCTGTAAAAGAATGTTTTTTTCTTTTATTTTGAATTCTCAAAGAATTTAATATTGTTGAATCATTCCTTTAGTTATGATAAAGAATTGACTTCAAATTTGATTTAATTCTTTGCAAATTAAGGATACAGAATCATTCTTCACAGCTTCGTAAACAATTCTTTTGATAATGACAAAGAATTGAATATTGAATATTGTATTTCCTCTATATGAGCATTAGATATCGAAATTCTAGATAAAAATATATAATGCTTTTCTTTGGGTTTAGTTAAAGTCTAGTTTTTAACAGAGAAAGACAATCTGTATAAAGTTTACATTTCAATTTTTTTTTTTTTTAAATTCCACACAGTTTTGAACAGAACATTTTTGTTGTTTAGTGACATGATTGTACAGACTTCATCACGAAGTTCACATGGCCGACTTCATGGTCAGTGTAAGATTGAACAATAACAAAAGTGCGTGCGATTTCCGCTTCCATTGTTTGGCATCCATAACGAATTTTTGCATAAATACAAAGCATGAACAAAGCACAACGTGTATAGCTACTGTGGTTGTTTCTACTATTTAGCCAAGTGTTGCTTTTGTTGTTGTTGTTAATAGCCAACCATTTATCTTGCTTAATGAAATTTGCGAAAAATCAAATCTGGAGCGCTGCATGTTGATCATTTTGGGCATTATTAGTCGCTGCGATGGAATCGTTAGATGGCTTTCCTTATAGTATCTGTCCTTAGCCAGGCAACTTGCTCGTCACGTGGCGTTTAACCGCAAAAATATCCTTCCCTTCTCAAAACACTCCCACCTTCTTGCCCTCTTTCTCATTCATGACTCGCGCGCGTCACGTGCGCAATTAAATTGACGCATTCTTGACGGATTTGTTTCGAGTTTTTCAGTTTCCCAGTTTGGCAGTGGCCAGCCGGAGTTCCTCTTTTGACTTTTCCTAAAGAGCAACCAGGGAATTGTCAAACTCGGCCCCAGACCCTGTTCAGACTCTGTACAGGGCGACTTACGTGGCCAATGTCGTGTTGACATCATTAATCACACAAACATTTTATTCTTGTGGCTGTGACAGCTCTTCAAAGGAACCTTTATTCCAATTGTTAACCAGTGTGGTTTCATTTCAACTAACTAACATGTTTAAAAATAAAATAACAACGTTACCAAACATTTTAAAGCTGTTTTTAATTATTTGTGAAATATATAATAAAAGCTACACAGCAAGTTGAAAAACAGCTAATTGATGACAGCCTTAAGTGGGGTAATCTTGCAAAGGCCGAAATGGAAAACTGTAGAAACATATGCTGCAATGGGTATAAAGAATTAATTCCCTAAGATATTCAATATTAACCTAAGCAATATTGTAAAGAATTTAACCGATTAAGTTTAATTTTCCAGCAGAAAACAAATGAAAACAAGTAAGAACGTTGCAGTCGGATGGACCCGACTGCGAAAAATTCTTTTGACCAAATTTTTTTTGTCAGATCAATAAAGCAAGTGATTAGTAGCCCTTGTGCAAAATTTGGTTACTCTAGCTGTAAAACTGTGAAAGATATGGGTAGGGGAAAGGGAGGGGGTGGGGGGGGAGATCTTGACACTTTGTCTTACTATGGTATATGCCAACATGTATACCAAGTTTGGTTGCTCTAGCTTCAAAACTGTGGAAAAAACCTGCGTTCATACAGACGGACGGACGGACAGACGGACGGACGGACGGACATTTCACAAACCCAATATACTCTTTTTTCCTTTTTTTTTCAAAAAAGTTAAAAAAAGAGTATAAACATTGGTTGAAATTTATTTTTACTCCCTGTTCCCATTAAAAATGGGAAAAATTGAGTTATAATGTACTTCAAATGTATGTAACAGGCAGAAGGAAGCATTTCCGACTATATAAACAGTATATAGTCTTGACCAGCATCAACAGTCGAGTTGATGTAGCCCTGTCCGTCTGTCTGTCTGTATAAACGCACAGATCTCAGAGACTATAAGAGCTAGAGACACCAAACTTGGCATGTAGTTTCCAAATTTCGGATACATTCCCCCGCACCCCCGCAAATCGAAAAAAACTCCCACGGCAACAATTTTAAAGTTAAAGCTTTGATTTTTGATACACAAATATATTAATCAAAGTTGATTAGTTGCGTAAATTTCATTACGATCGGATAAATAGCATTAAAGCTATGGAAGAATCTATTACCTCCGTCTCAGCAGGCAGAAGCAACAGTTTGACATGAACTGGACAAGTTAAGTCGGGCACACACGACTAAAGCATTCTTACTTGTTTTTGTATATTCTTCCAAACAAATTGACTTTAGATTGATATATGTACATATGTACATATTTTCGGTTTTTTAAGCACTGGATGAATCTACTTATTTACCATTTTAAAGGGGAAATATAACGTCAGAGTTTTTCAATAGTTTTTCAATAGAAGAAAGGATTTTGGATAATGCATTATTTGTCACTATGCGCTCTTTATTTTCGTGGTCGAACGCAAAAGTAGAAAGATTGTTCATCAAGGTAAACAAAAAAAAAATTAGGAAAAATGATTTTTATAAGAACTTTATGTTCAAAACATGTGAGTCTAATTATTTACATTAAGTTTTATGTATATTTAGTTTTATATGCATACTTATCAAGTTATTATTATATTGTACAAATTTTAAATAATATCAAAGATAAAGATTACATTTGCTTTAAAAATGTATTGGCTATTATTAGTAAAACCAGCTATTTTCAATAGTCAATTCAGCTATTTTTGTTATCGACAATTGGCGAAAGAAGTGTCGTCATTTATTTCAATACTCTTATCAAATGAATGTCACATTTGAGAGTTAAGTGTAACTAAACATTTAGATAAGTCGATGTTCGTCCTCTAGCTTGTGTTGGGTACAATTTGAAGGGTTAAGCGGGGGATTTGGCGGGGTTTTTGGCTAGCCACAAATCGCAAAAACCGCTAAACAGCCAGCGGCGGCGGCAAATGCAAACAGTTTTAATGTCATTTGCGGCATTTTTGGGAAGGTTAGGAGCAAAAGTGAAATGGTAAATTTCTATGCACATTGTTGGCTAAATAAATTTGATGGCAAATCGCAAAGGGCAATCTGCGGATATATCTCTTCTCCCCCCACCTTTCCACCTATTACCACACACAGTTCAACAAAACAAACGTTTGAATTATTTTAGTGGGCAATACGACCCGCAATTGGCAATCGACGCCACAAATCGTATTTTAAGCCTCGCGTGCGATTAGTTTAATTGCCAGTTGTGGCAAAGAGAGACAGAGAAAGAGGAATGGCAGCGCAACAGGACAATGCAATACATTTGCATAGCTGCGGCCAGTGTACGTTGCGGTTGCGTGTGTCCTGTGTACACTCGCTTAATGCGAAAATAAGGATTAACCAATGAAATTTATAAATGCACAAGGCTCCAGCTCCAGCTCCAGCTCCAGCTCCAGCTTCTGGTCTAGGTCGACGTTCAACTGCAGCTCTCTCTCTGCATCCTGCTGTGTCCTGTGTGCACGCGTAAATTGAGTGCATAAATTGGCCGCATCTCTCTGTCTGTGTCGCTTCGTACGACAGGGCAATCTATTTTGGATTAAATCAAATCGAAATAAACGATTTTTAATGGCCAGCACGCAGTGTGCTCCTCCAGCTACTACTGTTTCAGCTCCAGCTGCAGCTCCTGCTCCTGCTTCTGTTTGCTGCTCTTTCTCATTCAGGACTGGCCACAGTGGCAAAAACGAGGTCATTAATTATTTCTTCAAAAGCAAAAGATAAGCCTGACCAGGCGACCGTACGACCGAGAGCGACCCTGCCTGCCAAATTAACCCCCTGAATTCGCATCCTTTTTCGGCATTTCGTGTCATTAGCTTAAAAACCGAAACCAAAAGTACGCAGGAAGCAGGACGCAATGGTCAGCATACCCTTAACACAATATACTTACATACACACACATACAAGCGTGTGTCCGCTGTGCAACTGTTGTTTCTGCCACCAGCGGCGTCTGCGTCAGCATCAGCGTTAGCGTCTGTCTCTGCCTCGGCATCAGCATTGGCCGCATGTGCCACAAAGATTAATTAATCTTTAAGGACTCATTCGTGTCCTGTTTTTGTGCTGCCAGCTTCTCTCATTAGGCATTTAGGCATTTAGACATTTGCATGTGCAGGCGACACCAAAATGAATTTATTGCCCTGGACAAGACTCTTCCCTTTGCCAACTCAGACTCTGGTTAACTGCTTTTGATGTACATATGTATATACATATGTATGTATGTACATATGTATATCAGACATCCATCTTCTATGTCCAAAACTTTTCATACCTTTGTAAGCTTTTGAGAAACCTGAGTAATACTAGATCGAATAGTCAATTTTCATTAAATTATTTTTATATTCGGAATATGGATTTTAAAAGTTGTAAATATCAAATTCATTTCATAGTTGTGTTTTTTATTGTTTGTTTAAATATATATTTGTATGTATGTATGTACCTATTGTATTTCATGATGTGCTAATAATTATTAAAAGAATATGTTCGCGAGCTCGTTTTCGAGTTAAAAGGAAAACAGCTAGATTTTCGATTTTTCAAAAAGGTGCACTCAGAGAATTTTCAATATTGATATTGGATAGATATTGGATTCTTATCAAACTTATGAAACCTTTTTTCAATACGTCATATAAAATCCAAGAGTACATCACTTTTCAAAATTCTTGTTGGCTTAGGTGCTATTTAGACTTAAACTGAAAATTTTGAATTTAAATTTTACGTTTTTAAAAAAAAGCTAGATTTCTAACGGGATTTACTCCTAAAACAAAATATTTGAAAATTTTTCTCTTACTTTAAATCCATAGCTCAATTCATTTAACACAAAATAAAGGATATTTCATCAAAATCGATTAGTTATTAACTCTTTTGTACAAAATGAGAACACTAATTTTATGTGTGACACGTCCTATTTAGGGGCAGCTATAAACTTATCATAAGAGAGTGTATAACAAATTCTAAAAATGATCGGAAATTGACAATTTTAGAGTCATTTCAATCGCCCGCTGATTTCGAAAATGAAGTCAAAAATTAAAAAAGTGTGACCGTTTTCAAGGTATTCCAAAAATACTGTTTTTTCAAAAATTTCGAAAGTGACTTTAGAAAAATGTTAATATCTCCAGATTAGGTTTCTGGATCTTAAATAAAATGAATTTTTACGAAAGGCAAGAAGGAATGCTATCAATCACTAACACATTATTATTAAGTCGGACTGTTCGTTTAGGCAATATTTCCGGATATTTTAAAGATTTTTTTTTTGTCTTTCTAAGAATGATTTGTAATTTTTTAATAAATACGTTTTTTTTATCTTAAATATTATTAAATATAAAGCTAAGCAAGGAATAATCTAAAATTGAGCTTAGCTCGTTCTACATCTCTTCTTGGGTAACATGTAAGATTCTTTTTTGAGGAACCAACAAAAGTCACCCAGCATTGCTTCATTCCAAAATCCTTGATAGCGACGTTCCATGTATTTTAATTGCTAATGAAAACGTTCACTATGCTAGGTTATTCGGGAAGAAATCCAAATGCGAAATCCAAAGAACTTATTTGTCTTACTTTCTTTGACAGTAGTACGAGTACGAGCCCACCCTCTGCTGCCCATATATGTATGTATGTATGTCTGTATGTATGTCAGGCTGAAGTCTCAGTCCATTTCATTTGAGCGCCGTTAGGCATTTATTTTGATTATCAATTGACATTCATTTCTATTTGTTGGTTTCTTATCATAAGCCGCATCATCATCATCATTATCTTTATCATCATTGTCCTTATGGCATTCGCATGACCCTGTAAATGACCAGCAAAGCTTACTCTTTATATATATTAGTATATATATATATAAAACTAAGCCAGAGCTAAGATTTAACTTAAATTCTGTGGCATGCTTAGCCACATCAGAGGGTAACAACAACAACAACAATGCCACCATAACAACTGAAACATGCCTTAAATATTTTCAGCTTTTCGCATTTCCCCAAGCCATCATCCCGTTTGAGCCAAAAATGTTTGTCAAAGTTTTCTCGCTTGTTTCATGGATAAAATATTTACAGCTGATTATTTACACAGGTTAATGTGTATGTCTATTTCATTGTATGTGTGTGTGTGTGTCACTTTAAGTTGAGCACAAAAGTTATCCTTGTTTTTCTTTGATGGCCCCTACTGCATTTTCTCTTATTTATTAGCTGGCATACGTGAATTATTGTCGTCTAGAGTTCTCAACTCTTTGACATTGATTGGCAACTGGGAATTCCAAATGTTTCTGGCTTCTGAAAATAAGAGTAAACATACATATGTATATGTATATATATAGTATGTATGTATGTAACTACGTAAATATATTGGTTTTAATTTCCATTCATTAAATTAATATGTTTTCAAGCATTTTTAATTTTTTTCTTAAAGTTTTCCATTCTTCCAACATATAAATTAATAAATTTTTTATTATAAATTGTCGACATGAATTGAAAAGCCCATTTAAACCAAGCTCTTCTCTTTACTAACCCAAGTATATAAGCTTGCAATATGCGGATGGCTGGCAGATTTATACGTATCAACCCAATCCTAAGCAAGGTTTCCGACATATCATCTTCACTTGCGTAAGTCAATTTAATGCAAACATACATATACATATGTATGTATGATTTAAAGATTTGATCTTTTCTCGTGGACTTTTCGAACTATGGTAAATAACAACACTCTATTTTCATAGCATATACTCGTGTAGGTAGCATAAATGTATTAAAAAAACAAACAATTATGGCAGAACTTTTTTAGAACATTTTCAAAATTATTTTTCTAATCGTTTTTTTTAAATGAGTTCAATTATTTCAATATAACTTGCGTACAGCGTTCCCGATTCTTAAAAACATTGTACCAAATGAAAGTCAATATAGTGGGCCTACAAATAAATCCCATTTACCTTATACATACTTATATCCAATAGTTATGCAGATATTGAATTTGACATTGCAAATAAGTTTAATGTCGAAAAAAAAAGCAGTTACCTTAAATCTTCTTTGAGCATACAGATTCATTCATAAGGTTTTGAAAAAGTCATCTCTCGTAAGCTAGTTATGGTGACATATTTCAAACAACTAACAAAAAAATAACATAAAAAAAAAATTTTTTTTTGTGATTAGGGACCTTTAAGGGATCACAGCTGACAAAAAACTTCAAATTTTTGCATAACGGTAAACTAAAAATTGAAAAACACCGAGATAACACAGATGAATATCAGACAGGTTCTACTTTTTCCCTGCCGCCAAACAAATGGTAATCGTTAACCTTCTACTCTGACCTCTGGTTGACTGCTGTGGCTACAGATTTTTTTATGTGCAAAGTTTCGGGCATAAAAAGCAAGAGAAGCTTAAGTATAATGATGCTCAAGGTGGGAAAGCGGTAAAGCTACGAGACATACTAGAGAAAAGAGGAAAAGAAGTTGCAAAAATGTGTGCGATGTTAAAATGATTAATGATGTGTGTGTGGCATTTGTGTTAACGCCTCAACACACACAGAGACACATATACACACACACATACACACTCGCACACTTACAGAGTGAAATTCGTAAGTTGTCGCGACAGATGTTGTCATAAATAAAAAGCAAGCGGAAAGCTTAAGACGTTGCTTTCCCTTCAAGAGAAAGGCAGACAACATATAAATAAACATGCTCACACACTCGCTGATTTATACAAACATGTGGGTGTGTGTGTGTTGGAAGAGTCTGTACAAGCCACATTAACGTCAATTCAGCCGCATAAAATGCGTAAAACGCTCAATTTATTAAACGAAGCATACTTTCCGGGAGGGCGTGTCCAAAGAGGCGTATGCGCGACAAGTGTATTTGCCAGTTAATAAATGTCGCAGTCTGGCCAAAATAACAAAGCCACTGTGTCCTGGCATTGGCAGTAGGATTGTCATTGTGTATGCATTGCTGTATAGCCTGGCTCATTGCATATTTAAGCAAACGCCTCAATTTCGAATCCTTTCCCAGGACTTAACTCGTTTATTATGCGCGTGAAGTGGCAATTGTTCAAATTCTAAAATGGCCATAGTCGCCACAGCCTTGGCATTGCCAACTGCCAATTGGCATTTGTGTTCAGAACGTCGTCGTCAATCGATTTGATTCTCATTCTCAATTCTCGCTTGCCTTCGTATTGCTGCCTGTAAAGGGGAGCAGGGAGCAGGGAACAGGCGTTTTGGTAGAGCACAATCACAACACTGTTATACAGATATCCCAGTCAAAACAGCTCATAAAATTTTTAAAACGTTTCGTGTGTGAAGTGAAGTGTTGAGTCGACTTATCAAATACTCAATACAAGTGTGAGTCAACGTGTTGTAAAGGTTATCAATGTATGTATGTATGTTTATATCTGTACATATGTATACATGTACACTACATAACAAGCCGAAATCATGTTTTCAGCCAGGACTTCAAACCCGAGACATTTTAATGCATGCATTTTTCGTTCACAGTCACAAAATGTAGCTTTTTCTTTCAAAGGATTAAGAACATGAAGAAAACCTCTTATTTTTCTATGGCAGAATCTTTTTCTTAAACATTTTTCAAAGTTCTCTTCATGTGGTTTATATTACGTAAGCTCATTATTTCAACATAACTTGCGTATGGTATTGTAGTTATATAATATGGTATTATAGATTACATTTCAAAAATTCAATTTCCCGCGAATGCATGTAGATATATGTATATGTGTATTCTATTACGTCTGCTCCGGTTTTCACAATCGGCCAGATTTTGGGTAAATTCATATTCATGAAGTTGCTTTGGCTTCGATTCTGGTTTGAATTGATCCACCAATGAGATACATAATTGTATCGGCATTATCGAAATTGGAAAATTTAAGAGAATTTCACTTCCGAAATATTTTGTCGAAAGTAAATAATGAAATCTGTGTTTTTACCCAAACTTATATTTATTTTTAAACTTGAAACTTTTAAAGCAAAACTATCGATTAAACTATTGAATTTGTATTGTTTTTCGAATATCCAGCTCGAATTAAATGTATTGAAATGCTCCTTTCAAATGTTTATCACTATCTTTGAATACCAGCTGCATCATAGAGCATCCCCTATTCGCATATTTATCATTTGTAATGATTTCTTTGCCTGTTTCGCGCTTTGTTTTGCAATTGCACTGACGACGTGCTGGGCTTTCTACTATGTCTATATGTGTGTGTGTGTGTGTGTAGATATTTGCTTGTAGGTGTCAAGGGTATTGTCCTTGCCCATGCAATCTTTTCACCATCCTTTCGATTCTGCCCCATCCTGCTTGAATGCTATGGTGCTATCCTGCCATTCGTCGTCTCACGAACATGAGCGCTCGTTAAACGGATGAGTTAAAAGTCAAAAGCCCTAAAGGATTTTATTTGAATTGCGGTCTGCGCCACCGTTCGACGTTTGCTTAACCACCCGCCCTCCCACATCTATAGCCCTTCATACACCCACCACCAGCCAACCATAACCATGTTGTGTGCCATGTTTTATTTAAAGTTTATCTTCGCTGCCTTTTTTATTCCACTTTTCCACTTCCACTTCCTCTCAGCCACTTGCCGCTAATTTCGCGCCAAGGCTGCGGCAAAAATATGCACAGCATAAAAAGTGGAAAAATATTTTGGCGCAAGACAGCAAAAAAACAAAAATAAAAAACGAAATATTACAAAAGGGTTTTTTTTCGTCGGCACGTCGCATTTCAAAGCCGTGTTGAAAAATATCTTAAATAATTGCTAAAATGTTGCCAGAACCGTGGATGAGGAATTTTTTGTGCGTGTCGCTTTGTCTTACAAAAGCAAAAATCTAAGGCAGCCTTTATATATGTATGTTATATGTACGTACGTATGTAGTATGTAATGTCCTTCAATATGCCAGACACGTTTAGTGCAGTCGAAAGTGCTTTAAATTGTAACTGACACGTTTCATATAACACAAAGGCCAAATTATTTTGTATACTGTGCAATATTCTGAGTTTTTTCTAGCATTGGAACATCCTTCTAAGCCTGGATATTTTTAAGAATTTTGAAAACAATTAAAGAACACCATAACTAAATAGGCAATAAAGGATATTTATTTGCATTTATTTATTTAATATCGTCTAATAACAATCGCCACAGGAAAAAATTAAATTTGCAATGATTTAAATTTTATAGAAATAGAAAAAAATTAAAACAAGAACCAAAAAAATTAAAACAAGAACCCAACTTGCATTTCAAGCATTTTAGCGGAAACACAAGTCAGCAGTACACTTAAGTTGGCAAGTGCGTGTCAAACTGTTGTTTCTGTCTGCTGAGACGGGGGTAATAGATTCTTCCTTAACTTTGGTGTTACTTATCCGATCGCAATGAAATTTACGCAACTGATCAACATTGAGTAAGCATATGTGTGTACCAGAAATCAAAGCTTTATTTAAAATTGTGGTTGTGGGAGTTTAAATTTAAGCACTTTACTTGCCTTAAAGCAAAATCTATACAAAGTTCGGTTGCTCTAGCTTTACAATTTCATACAGACTTACAAACAGACGGACATTTTGCAAGCCAAATTGACTAATTTAAATTTTTTAGACAGAGTATAAAAAGTATTTGTGTAGAACATTGTGTTGAAAGGACATTTTTGAAAAAGAGTATCCAAATATTACTATTTGCAGCGTAACAAAACCAAATCTCGGGTCAAAACGGTCATTTCTCTAGCGTTGAATCATATATACAAAATCGATTCCCAGCAGAATATCAGTTTTGATTTATTGAAAATATGACTGATCCGTCCATTGGTTCTTCATCCCCAAATTGGGCAACTCTTATCTCAAATGGCATTATTCCGCGTTTTGGTAAGTTGTTGACAAAACAAATTCTACACAATAATACTTATCACAATTTTCCATCAAATAGTAAGTGACATACCGCCAACCAATGTCCTGGTTCCCACTACCACGGATTTACCCACGGAGGCTGCACTAGAGATACCGCTACTCATGAACAGCATGACCGGTCGAATGTCACCGTACGCACCCGTTTTCCATCCAATGGGCTCATACGCATCCCACCTGCTAGCTCTTGAGCAGACGGCTCAGACGAATCCCCAATTGTTGGCACCAGTGCCACCACGTCCCATGGATCCCAATATCGAGGAGTTTTATGAGCGGCCGCCCGATTCAGACATCTTCAATTATAATAATTCGCATCAGCTGTATCCAGGCGACTTTGGTGACAACAATGGCAACGGTTGTTCCGTCGATCTTACTATAAGGCTGTCAGCAGCCCCTCCTACCTTTAATCCCAACCAACACACAACACTTGGACCAACACAAAGTGAAGTTTGGCCCGAGGAGGCTGAGCAGCAGGTGTCGCACTTTCATGATTATTGGCGAGATATACAACAGCAGGCGGTTGGCAATGCTGTCGGAGAACAATCAGTATTCCCGTCCCACGAATATTTACAACAAATGGAGAATGAAATTGCTGCAGCTACAGCTACAGCTGCAACACAGCAGCAACATCAGGTTGCTCCTCCGCAACAAGAGGCGTCTGTGCCGCTACCCTTTGAATACTGGGGAGATGCAGAACAGCAAGGAGATGTCTTTACACCACAGACGCTACCGCCAACCCCCGAATTTTGGCAAAACATTGAGCATGTTGGACAATTTGTACCGCTCCTACGTGAATATTGGCAAAACATGGATCAGCATGGCTCTGATTTTGTGTCTTTTGCTCAAGCACAGCTGCTGCCACCACCCCCTGAATATTGGCAGGATCTGATTGCACTTGCAACCGAAGCACAAGCACAAGGAGAAGCACAAGCATCGGTACAGGTACAGACTCTAACGGTACCGCTACCCTATGGACACTCACAAGACATGGATCAACAACCTGCTGTGGAGCTAACAGAGAACGCTACTTATGATACACAAGAGCCTGTACCATCAGCGTTGTCTTCAGAATATTGGCAAAACATGGAACAGCTGGCTAATGCCACAGTGCCACAATTTCAATTACTACAGGCGTTGCATCGTGAATATGTGCCAGATTTTGAACAGCAATGTGTTGCTGTACAATCGGTACCACTTCACGGCCAATTGTTGCCCAATATCGCAGCACAGTCAACTGCTGTTGCAACACAGCCGCCACAAAATAGCAACCTTGCGCCTGAGAATGAACAGAAGGGTGCTGCGGACTTAGCACAGTCACAAGGACAGCCGGAACCGCTGGACCACAATTTTGGGCTTGATGTAAAACAGCAGGTTCCTGATGTTGCTACACTGCAAGTACCGCTGGTGCGTAAGTATAGCAAAGATATGGAACAAGAAGCGAATGCAACTGCAACACAGTCGCAATCAGAGCCAGTGTCGCCCCCTCGTCGCGAATGGTGGAAGGCCGCTGCATTTACCCCTCAACAGGAGTACATTCCGCAACAGGCAGTACATCCGGTACAGCCACGTAGTGTTGAGGCAACGGTCGAATGGATGCCATATTCGTATGCATCGTTGACAGCAATTGAGCTTCCAGCCACAGGTGCAGATTCATATCCAATATCAGACATAAAACAGGTAGCAGCCCCAGTTAAAAAGCATATAAAAGAAAAAGCACCTTCAACAGTGCCTATGTCAAAAGCAACCGCATGTTGCAGTGTAACACCTTCGACAGCAGCGGACTTTCCATCCTTTGAGGATTTCGCCCGACAAGTGAGCGAATGCAGCCTGTCCAGTTCGGAGTATATTGCAACATTAAGGAACCTTATGATTCGTGCTCATAATCTAATGCTGCCTTTATTGCGTGGTCGTTTCGCCCACATGACTCAAGTTCAAATGGCGGCCTACACAACTGCCATTCTTGAAGTAACACCACTGCACCCGAGTCTCTTTTTGCCATCGGTAAGCTATGTGGTACGGTTTGAAAGCAATACTGAAGCTCATCATTTTACAGGATGTATCACGACCATGGATGGGCAGTGCTGGAGGTCTATTGCCGCCAAGTCATCCACATAGCCTAACACCAGAAGATCTGGCAAATATTAATGTGAGTATTTATGTTAAGCTTCCGTTCCCCAGATAAAACCACGTTGCAACCGCCTATACAGCTACGTCCAGAGCTCATCCATGCGAGCACACAGACTGAGTATCACTGCTGGTGCATGCACATGAGCATGTTCCCGCCACCACCGCTGCCAAGACCACAGAGTAATGCAACCTCAACCACACATTTTGGACCACGCATGATGGCGCCCTGCAGTACAGCACCTTTAAGTTTTTGGGGCAGACCCTTGGGTAAGCGATATGTTGCTAAGTTGTTTGTTTCAGCAAATCAATCATATTGCATTTTTAGTGCCCATGCAAGCACATCCGCATCCAACTCAATATCCACATCAAATGCAACGCCCATCCCGTTATGGCTACCACATCAATTCGTACAGCATGCCTTGCCGCTTTGCAACAGCAGGGAATACCGGACAAGCGCGTAACATGGGCACCGTGTATGTTTCGGATCCGCATGTCGAGGACGCCAATGCCACATTGGAAAGAAGCTGCAACATCAGTAACATGGAGCAGCCGACACAGCCGTCCAAACAGCAGCAAACGTTATGCAGCTCGACTGCTCAGCGTCAGTTGCAGTTGCAGATGCAAATGCAATTGCAACAGATACAGCAACAACAGCAGCAACGCAATCAGTTGCAGTTGCATTTGCATCAGCAATTGCAGCAGCATTTGCAGAAGCAACTGTTGTCACAGCAGCAGACACAGCAGCAACAGGCACAGCAGCAACAGATACAGCAGCAACAGACACAGCAGCAACAAACACAGCAGCAGCAACAACAGCAACTATTGTGCAACATGCCAGGGCCATCAATCACACTCACCAATCACAGCTTCTCCAACAGTGATAGTGAGAGCATCGACTATAGCGACAACAATAATATTAGTAATAATAATGACATTAATCCCAATATAAATATCAATCGCAATGATCTGAAATCCAGCAACAACGATATTCGTACCGCTGTTGTTACCGAGAAGGATGATTATGTTCAGGCTAGCGATGAACGTATGAATCAAACAGCTCCAAATCTAACAACACAAACGATTGACAACAACGGCAAAGATGTAAACCCGGCAAACCCTTTGTTGCTTACACAGTATAGCAACATCTTTATGCAACCCACAGGTCCAGCGATGCCCACATCGCCCATGCTGCACTTTTATGACACATTATCGCAGAATGATAGTCAAACGGATGTGCCACTTATAGTTTACGATTTGAATGATATTAGTAATAATAATGACATTAATCCCAATATAAATATCAATCGCAATGATCTGGAATCCAGCAACAACGATATTCGTACCGCTGTTGTTACCGAGAAGGATGATTATGTTCAGGCTAGCGATGAACGTATGAATCAAACAGCTCCAAATCTAACAACACAAACGATTGACAACAACAGCAAAGATGTAAACCCGGCAAATCCTTTGCTGCTTACACAGTACAGCAACATCTTTATGCAACCCACAGGTCCAGCGATGCCCACAACGCCCATGCTGCACTTTTATGACACATTATCGCAGAATGATAGTCAAACGGATGTGCCACTTATAGTTTACGATTTGAATGATAATTATGGAGAGAAGGAAGATTATGAACGTTATTTTACCGAGAGTAATATGAATACCATAATGGGCAATCATCACATCCACGATATAGCGGATAATGCCAACCAAGTGATGCCAGATATGAGCATGCTGAATTCTACTATAATTTTACCATTATCTTCCAATATGCCTCCAAACGAATCTTTTAATCACTTTGACATGAATGAGAGCAGCTTAAATGAGAGCTACTCTGCACCTAATCATAATATAATGAACATTTCAACAGACGTTAACAATCCGATGCTAAATGCTAACAACTCCTATATGGGCAATGATATTTTAGTCGCAAATGATGGACAATTTGATGAATGTTTGAGCAATGAAGTCTATGCTATTATCAATCAAGACAATGTAGCTAGTGAATTTGAATCAATCAACAAAATTTCATCTGCAGCACAGACAGATTTAAATTAAAGCAGCTCAAACCTTATGTCAATCAATATCAGTCAGCCACTTCTGAATTGAGCACGCAGTTCAAATCTCAACTAGGTTGTAATTTAGCAAATCAACAAACTGTAACATCGATTTATTTATTACTTCAATCCACGTCAATCAACGTTTAAAACAAGTATTAACGATATCCCCCATTTTCCAACTCATCAATCATTACAACATTTAAAGATTGTAACAGTATAACCATTTCAATCAGCATCAATCAAAAACTGATGAACTTAACTTATTCTGAAATATTTAAAATTTCTGAAATTGATTTTGAGTTACCAACAATCACACACATGTTTACACAAAAACACATAAACTTTAAAAATTATCGTAGATACTTGTTTTTTGCATGGCTGGTACATCATTTAGAAGAAAGCAAATCTTATAAAAATAATAAATAATTTTATCCATCTTGTGTTCTATTCATATATGTATAAATAATGGTGTGTAAATTTGAAATCTCTGCATATTAAGCTCACATTTGAAACTTTGCTAGAAACGAAACGAAACGAATCGAAAAGCGTAACAAAAGTTGGCAATTTGAGCCTTTACCCATGGCATGCCTCAAGTGGCAAGCAAGGACATGGAAGGACGTGGCATGTACAAATTGTGAACCCTTTGAACTCTCGCACCGTGTGCGATGCAATGTAAAGTTAAACGCCTTCAAGCTGAAATAATCGGGCTAATCTTTTACGCTGCTTAAATTTTAAAGCGCTTCTGTGTTTTTTTTTGTTGTTGTTTTTTTTTTCAACGAGCATTACTTTTGATTTTGGGGGACCAAGGGGTTGCAGTTAGTATGGGTATGGTCTGCATTTAACATGCATGTCTGCGCGTTTCCTCACATCTCTGTGTGTGTTTTGGTTTTTCTTCAAATGTAATTAAATGTGCAGTGCACGGTGGTAACTTCATTTATTTGCAGGTAAACAATTTATAAACAAATAAACGATATGAATTTTACACAGTAAAACTCAGTTGACCCTTTTTATACTCTCTTTTTTAATTTTTTTGAAAAAAAAAAAAGAAAAAAGAGTATATTGGGTTTGTGAAATGAGTGTCTGTCCGTCTGTCAAGGTGTGACAAGGGCTACTTATCACATCCTTGATTGATGTGATTAAAAAAAATTTTCCACGCCCACCCCCGCCCCCAAAAATAAGCAAAGTCTGTATGTCCCACACTCCTTTAGCTAGAGTCCCCAAATTATTGCAGGTTGAAATTTAATAGATTGGATAAAAAAATTTTTGAAACGCCCACCCCCGCCATTGCAATCAAGCAATGTTTGTTGGCAAAACTTGAAAGATTTGAGCAAAAATACAATTGCCACTCCCAATTCTGACTCCGCAAAGGGGTAAAAGAGTCGGGTGTATCCGACTGCATCGTTCTTACTTGTTTTATTTTAAATTAAAAAAATGTTTTTGCAGAATATTCAACATAAACATAATAATAAAACCGGTTTAACTTACTTTTGCATTGATTTTTACTCCCTGTTCCCATTAAAAATGGGAAAAAGGGAGCTATAAAGTACTGCAAATGTGTGTAACAGACAGAAGGAGGCATTTCCGACTATATAAACTATATATATTCTTGATCAGGATCAACAGCCAAGACGAACTAGCCATGTCCGTCTGTCTGTCCGTCTGTCTGTCTGTATGCACGCACAGATCTCAGAGACTATTAGAGCTAGAGACACCAAACTTGGCATGCAGGTTCCTGTATACCATACTCAGATCAAGTTTATTTCAAATTTCGGATGCGCCCCCCGCACCCCCGCAAATCGCAAAAGACTCCCACAGCCACAATTTTAAGGATAAAGCTTTAATTTTTGGTACACATGTATGTTTAATCAATGTCTTTTGGATGTGTAAATTTCAACACGATCGGATAAATAGCACCAAAATTATGGAAGAACTTATTTCCCCGGTCTCAGCAGGCAGAAACAACAGTTTGACATGCACTGTGCAAGTTGAGTACGCTGCTTGCTTGTGTTGCCGCTGAACTGCTTGAAATGCAAGTTGGGATCAGGGAGTAGTCGGAGTCGGGCACACTCGACTAGAGTATTCTTACTTGTTTTAATTTAATTTAGTGCCAACTATTGACAAAATTAGCGAATATTCTTGTGAACTTTACAACAGTACTTTTACCCAAATTACCCAACTTTTATTGGTCAAGGTTCTGAGTCAGGCAAGTTGTAGCATGGTTGGGTAATTTTGCCTATTTACCCTGTTACCCAGCATCGTGAGCACCCTTAATGTATAGTTTAATTTCCCGTTCTAGTAAGCTAGTACTTACCATTTTAACGTCTTTAAATGGTTTTCTATGAACTATAACGTAGTATAGTTATACGTATCCGTATAAGCAAATGTCTGGCTTATACGGATGCTTATAAATCATGAATGTGTCGACTCACTAGTATATTAGATTTATTGGCGAATATTTTAATTAATTTTTCTAGTGACAAAGCATCACGAAAGTTGACCTGCCATACTTATATACGGGAAGAATGAACAAATTTCAGATCAAGACCTATCAACGATCGCAAGATATTTTCCTTGTTATCTCATCTAGTTCATGAGATGATAAGGCCAAAATTGAAACGCAGAAATATTGAAATCCAAAGAACACCACATAAAACTGAATTTACAATTTAAGAAACAATATAATTGAAAATTCAAGTTTAAGTTGCACTTAACTGAGTTTTACTGTAATTATATATCATAATATTTTGTTTATTATTATTTTGTATATAGTTTGGTCAGAAAATTAACGCCTGCATGACCAAAGTGGAAACGCATTGAATGCAACCTCATATGTACATTTTTAATTTACAATTAACCACAGCTGTGTTGTCATGGATTGGGCTTGGGTTGCAGAGGCCCTGGACTCCAATATCAATATTGATTCTATTAATTATAAAAACATTAAGTGCCAGCCAACAAATGTAATTAAACGCATTAAACAATTGCAATGTGCGAGTAATGGCGTTAAAATGCAACTCGCTCTCTACAATTGGATACTGACGTCCTGGTTTTGGTCCTGGTCCTGCTCCGAATTAAGTTTCAGGTTCAGGTTCGTGATTGCGTTTTGGGTTAGGGTTCAGGCTACATTGCTGATGCGCGGCGATAAGCACGTTTTCAATTCGCATTGCAGGTGGAATTCAGCCCAGGATAAAACGTGCTGGAGGTGGATGCGGCAGAGGGAGGGAGGTAGGAGGTGGGAGGTGGGGGGGGGGGCATTGGAGTGAGAGATGCATTGCTGAATTTGCAGTGTATAGGTGGGAGAATTTTCGAACATTAATGACGAAATTATTGTTTCAATTGCTTTCAACTGTTGTCAATGCAAATTTTATGCAAATATTTTTCGGTCGCGTTGGACTCTTAATGCCATTATGGCCAATAAGTCAATAAATGTTGTTGTTTTTGTTGCTTGTTGTAGCTATTATTGTTGTTGCTGCTGTTCCCCCTTTAGTGTGACCAATTTCCAAATAGGCGACAATTACTTTTATCTGCACATTGTCACACTACAAAAGCAACAACAACAATAACAGCCATTGTTTGGTCGCCTTTGGTCGAACATTTATTTATTAATAATTATTATTGTTGCACTTTGGTTTGCTGCCGCGCATAAATCAATTTCTTAATTGTTACTAAGTCGAATATATTTAGTTCCCAGTTTGTAGCTGTAATTGTAATAAGCGTTCGAAAATTGACGGCAAAAATAGTTGAAGACAGACGGACAGATGTACATTTTACAAATCCAATATAAAGTTTTTTCTTTTTTTTTCCAAAAAAAAAAAAGAGTATAAAAATGGGAACGCTCTTAAAAAAAGCCGCGGATCGAAACGTGAGCGATAAATTTGAAAAACCTGGGGAGGGGGTGAAATGTTTCGTCATCGGTGGGATGGAACTGTAATACCGTTCCCTTTTCCATTTCTAATATGGATAATTGAAAATCCGCTTCATTAGCGATGGTTTGATGTATCGATGATATGTATATTTGTGGCCACAAACCAACAGCTTCAGTCGAAAAACGCAGTTTTGAAATAAGGACCCTTTTCTACTTAAGCTGTTCCTAAGTTCTAACTGAAACCAAGTAGACATCGGATTTTGACAATCACCATAATTTGATTTTCGCTTAAGTCAGCTCAAGCTGTTATGCCTTGTGACCACATATATATTCCTGATCAGCTTCAATAGCCATCCCGTAGTCTGCATTATTTTACCCTTAAATGAATTCGATCCTAAACCTTTCAAAATCAACGAGATGTAGGCTGGATCAGCCAGCTCTGGTTGCAGATGCATAGGGATAAGTTGTTTACAGGACAAAATAAAGTGGACACTGACAAGCCGCAAAAAGGAAGAGAAACCAACAAAAAGTAAATATTAATAATAATAATAGTTACTAAAATTTAGTATTAGGTACATATTAAAGATAAAAGCCATGAAGAGACATGGCATACAAATATAGAATAAAGTGAAAATAAAAGTTTCGTTCCTTGATTCGATTGGTGTTTGTCTTGTGCAACGTTTGTCATTGTTAATTTCAATGCTGTTCATTCTTGTTGTATTCATTGGGCACACAAGACGGCGGTACCGGAAGTGAACTCGTTTGATCTTCTGAACTCTCCTCAGATGATGAATTTGTTACGTGGGTGATTGGTGATCATTATGGGTATCGAGTCCACTAGTTGACGTGGCTACGCTGCATTTAAAGTGTGACTGAGGCATAGCTATAACATTCTGTTGGGCGTGCAAGTGCAGCTCTGTTGCAGGCATGAAACTCAAAATGTGGCTGCCACTTGTTTCAGCGCTCCATGTATTTGCATTTGCAGGGATCTGACCGTTTTCATCTAAGCGATTCCAAACGAAGTAGCGCGTGTCCACTGTTCGTCTTACGTCCTGCTGTGTCAGGGTGAAAAGCTCATTTCCCACAACAACGGGCACTGAATGGTTAAGGAAAAACACTCATTTTTTGGTAAGTAAAAAAAAAGTGAAATATCAAAGTTTAAAGCTCACTGTGGACCGCGGGCGCTACCTCCTCGGAGACCAGCGACACCTCTCTCAAGTTGGACATTCTTCGATTTACAAATGAATTACTTAAACAAAAGAAAAC
Organism: Hirtodrosophila cameraria; assembly: GCA_949708635.1. NCBI lineage: Eukaryota > Metazoa > Arthropoda > Insecta > Diptera > Drosophilidae > Hirtodrosophila > Hirtodrosophila cameraria. The sequence continues at coordinate 22,678,752 of OX453090.1, read as the reverse complement.
TTAAGATTTGGATTAAGTTACGATTTGATATTAAAACTTTTGACTAGCTTTCTACGAGTGATTCAAGTAAAATGATTTTTAAGTACATAATTTTCAAGGAAAAGGTAGTAAAGGCAAAGCCAATTTAGTAGAACCTTATCAATACAATACTATTTTTGAATTGTGAAGAACCAGAAATGTTTCATAATTGTAAGCATATGGATTAAAATATAAAGCTAAAGAAAAAATTTGACTGGAACGAAAAAGAAACCAAAATATAGTAAGTAGACATATATCTCTTCAAATTAACATATTTTAACAAATTTGATTCACATTTGTTTTTCTTGTTTTTAATATTTTAAATTTTTTTGAAAACAAAAAGAAACAAGTAAGAATGCTCTAGTTGAGTGTGCCTGACTACGAGACTCCCTGCCCCCAACTTGCATTTCAAGCAGCAAGCGGCAACACAAGCAAGCAGTGCACTTAACTTGTGTAGTGCCTGTCAAACTGTTTTTTCTTTCTGCTGAGACGGAGGTAATAGCTTCTTCCATAACTTTGGTGCTATTTATCCGATTGTGATGAAATTTACACAGCTGATCCACATTGCCATAAAATATGTGTGTGCAAAGCTCAAAGCTTAATCTTTAAAATTGTGGCTGTGGGAGTATTTTGCGATTTGCGGGGGTGTGAGGGGTACATCAGAAATTTGAAATAAATTTGATCTGCGTACGGTATACAGGAACCTGCATGCCAAGTTTGGTGCCTCTAGCTCTTATAGTCTTCGAGATCTGTGTGTTCATACGGACATAAGGACAGACGGACAGACAGACAGACGGACAGACAGACAGACGGTCAGACAGACGGACATGGCTAGTTTGTCTCGGCTGTTGATGCTGATCAAGAATACATATAGTTTATATGGTCGGAAATGCCTCCTTCTGCCTGTTACACACATTTGCAGTACTTTATAACTCCCTTTTTCCCATTTTTAATGGGAACAGGGAGAAAAAAGAGTATATTGGGTTTGTGAAAGGTCCGTCTGTCAGTCTGTATGGACGCAATTTTTTCCACAGTTTTGAAACTAGAGCAACCAAACTTGGTATACATGTTGGTATATACCACAGGCAGACAAAGTGTTAAAATCTCTTATAAAATCATATTCGCACAAAAATGTAACTTCCTTCAACCTTAACCAACAGTTTTCTACCCAACAGGGTAAATTTTCCAGTTGCAGTTTTAACCTACTTTTTACCTACTTTCCACCCGGGAATGTAAATGGTATGCAGTTTTTAATGAATTTTCACATTGATCTTTGCAAATGAATTAGGGATAAATCGCAAATGAACTCAACTTTCGCCCTATTTACCACCCACTTTCCACCCGGGAATGTGAATTTTCCGGAAAATTGGTATGCAGTTTTTAATGAATTTTCATATTGATCTTTGAAAATGAGTTTGAAGCAAATTGCACAAAAACTCAACTTTCGCCCTATTTACCACCCACTTTCCACCCGGGAATGCGAATTTTCCGGAAAATTGGTAAGCAGTTTTAAATGAATTTTCATGAAGATCTTTGAAAATGAGATTGAAGCAAATCGCATAAGAAAATCGCATAAGTTTGAAGCAAATCGCATAAGAACTCAACTTTCGCCCATACAACCTTGACTACCCATTTTCCACCCAGGGGGGTGAATTTTCCGGAAAATTGGTATGCAGTCATAAATTATTTTTTATATAGATCATTGAAACTAAGTTTGAAGCTGATCGGATGATAAACAAAAAAGTTGCATACAACGGTTTTCCCCGAATTTTCCACATTTCCCGACCGAATTTTCCAAAATCCGCTCTTAGTGCTCACTTTCGGTATATGCCTAAGCTACTTTGAAAATTTCAGCCATCTAGCTCTTATGGTTTGGGCCCTGCGTTGATTGCCAATCGCCAATCACCAATCGCCAGTGAGGACAAACTCTTTTATATAGTATATAGATAGATAATAGTTGAATTAATAGTACTTTTTTGATAACAACAAATTAATTCAAAATTTGGTAAGTACATAATTCATAGATTTATTAGGAACATATATGAAATATGTGAATATCTGAGCAAATACGTTAGTTAGAAATCCACGCTAATTGATTTTGCGTAATATCGTAGCTTAACAGACTTGTAAAGTTTTCTTAAATTAAAGTCCATTTCATAAAAATACATGTGTATACTAGTATTGTAGTATATGACACTGAAGTAGCCAAAGCTAATTTGAATATCTGACCATTCTGTGGCAACAGACAGAGTTCGCTCTAAGAACAAGTAAAGGCTTAGTTCCAGGTCATGCCAGGGATATATAGACACAGGACTAGCCCCTCCACTTGCCCTTTGTCCAACCTCGTGGCTCGTATAATATAATTAATGTTATGAATTACTTGAGCTCGGTACTAATCCAAGCTGACCGCGCACACAAACACCCAATCCAAGAAGAGAGTGGCCAGTTGGCAATCAAGTGGGGACACAGAGGGTCAGGAATTTTCTATCCAGACTTATCTGGGTTGTTGTTTTTGTTGCTGTTGTTGTTGTTGGGGGTATTCCAACACGTTGCTGCTTGGTCAGCCACATGCACTTAATTGCTTTATGAGGCGGTTAGTCGCTTGTTATGGACTTCAATTTGATTTCGCGTGGAGCGTGGAGAGTGGAGCTAGTGGAGCAAGTGCGGGCAACTGGGTTAGCGTATGTGGGGCTAAATGAGACATTGGGGATCAATTATTTTGTCGGCGCACTGCCGCAAGCCGGAAACCCAGGACATTGAACCAAGCAACCACCAAACACCACCCAGATGCAGATTTTTCAGCTGATGCGAAAGTTTTTTAATCATGCTGATGGCGTCATCATCATCATCATCATCATCATCATTGTTATTATCATAATGATGAGTGCTGAGTTCTCAAAACACGTAACAAGTCAGAACATTTTTTATGCCAGTTTCGTTGCACTTTTTCACAAAGGTGCGAGAAAACAACAAAACTCAACAAATCGAAAACTTTGCAGCCCCGTTAAAAGTGCAACTTGTAGATGAGGTTCAAGTTGTAATGCCTTTTTCCTAGCCCCACACTAGATCACCACCCACTTTGCTAAAGAAACGAGCTTGAGGGCGGTTAAGATGGGCTGCCATGACAATGTGCTTTTCTTTTTATTTCCTGTATTTAATGGCGTTGAAAGGTATTGTGATATGACAAAAATTGTGTAATAGGTACGGACCAGAGCTGTAAATGATTGAATCTTTTTTGATTAAATATGCGATTCAAACAGGCATTGATTAATTACAAATTTGCTTTAATTCATGAAAAAACTGAAAAATTTAAAGTTGATTTCATTCAAATTGAAAAAGTGTGAGCCTTTGAAACTTGTTTCAAGTCTAAAAGTCTTATCAAATTTGACCTTGAAATCGTATCTTTAAAGATCTTTAAAGATCTTGACACTTTGTCTACCTATGGTATATACCAACATGTACACCAAGTTTGGTTGCTCTAGCTTCAAAACTGTGGAAAAAAACTGCGTTCATACAGACAAACGGGCAGACGGACAGACAGAAAAAAATTAAAAAAAGAGTATAATAATATATCACATAATAATCTAAAGAATCAAAGTCGGGAACACGCGACTAGAGCATTCTTACTTGTTTTCATTGTGTTTCATTGTGATTTCCGAAAACTGCTGGTTGGAAAATGATTGAAAACTCTGACAGGTAACTTTTCGGTTTTTTGAAAAATTGATTTCAAATCAAACACATTTTCAAACCTTATCACGAGAGATTATAAAGTCGACTGGTCACCGATTGACGAAAATTTAATCCCACGGGCGGAAAATCGGTGGAAAACTGTGGCATAGCACTTTTCTGTTTTCTTTCGATTATCTTCAAACTCAGTTTCAAAGCTTTGTATAACAAAATCTTCACGGGCTGCAAATCGTGGAAATGGGTAATTCTGATATATGTGCGGCTTTAGACTAAGTGACATGGTATCTAGCAGTCCAGCACACTCGATTGAATCAATCTAACTTCTTTATTTTTTTTTCTTATGTGTCATGAAACTATTTGTTGCCAGTATGTTTGGTATGTGCATGGCAGAATTGTGGAATGTATCTTTGCTAGTTTTGGGAATGGGAATGGGATGAATGAGTCTTGGGCGATTGCAAACACTTTATAGCCATGGTAATAGATTGAAAGTCTTTGGATTGCAGAGGGGTGTAGAACTGACCAGTGTCCAGGACAACGTAAGAAGCATGATTATTTGTATATTAACATTTTTGCACATCATTTGATTTGATTGAGGTAATCATGCGTCATTTTGATACTACATACCGTCTCCATGGTGAGTATGTTACATATTGTGCTGGATATAAAGAGCTCAACTTTGAGTGATAAAATTGCCTTTGGCAGTTTTGTGTGTGTGTGTGTGTGTGTGTGTGTGTGTGTGTGTGTGTGTGTCTGTATGTGTGTGATAGAGAGTGTGTAAATTTAAATTTTGATAGCGTCTCAGACAATTATGTACTGGATGTGGTACATGGTATTTCCATTTTTGCCACTTAAGTCAGCCAAAGTCAATTATAATCAACGCCCCAAACTGGAAACCTCTTTCCTCCTACACCAGAGACAATTGCTGAAGCATGTTGCGAGTCTCTGTGGCAGCTGCCGTCACGCAAAAAGGATTAAAAAGCATTCACAACTCACATCCGTATTGATGCCATACATTGTACACACATGAAAAAGTGTTTTAAGACTTTAGCTGATTGGCAGCACATTAAGCCAAGAAGCTGAGGAAGCTTGCATAAAGTTGAAAATGCAAACAACATTTGAGCCGCAGGCAATTCGGAAAGTAAACGGTTATAAAGATGAGCCCCGAATATTTTCAAATATGTTGTACCGCTCCCACATAAGAATGGTTAAAAATCGAATACTTTTTGTAAATGGATATGACAATGACTATATTTCCAACAGAATACAACAAGTTTCATACATGTGATTGAGTTCGAAAGCCTTTCAGAAAAAACCAAAGTCTTAAGCGTTTCACTTCAAATGCAAGGACATATTATGCAAAATAAATAAACTATAGCTACTTTAACACAGTAGATTCATCGAATCAGTTAAGTTTCATTATTTCATCGTATTCTGCATTATGAAATAGCATTCTAAGATTAAGCTGCAGTATGAAAAACATTTTAAGCAACATTAATATTAAATGTCATATGAAAAGTATGATTAAATCGTATTTTACTTTTGACTGATAATGTTTTGTAATTAGTTTTCATTATATGAAAATATGATATATAAAGGATAATATGATAAGTAAAGAAATTAAATTTTAAAATACATATAATATACAAAATGTTAAAACTGTAATCCTAAGAAAAATAATAATATTCTTATAAAGTTAGAGTATACCCAAGTCCAGTACAAGTCACAGTTGTAGGGACTTCCCCCTGTAAGGAAATAAACTGTTGCATTTATTAAACACGAACTATATCATATTCGATATATTTTGTTTATCATCCGATCGTGTTCAAACTCATTTTTAAAGATCACCTTTTAACGATTATTAAAATTTTCCCCCTTGGGCGGCAAATGAGAGGAAATTTCTGACTGTAACCTTTGGTCTTTGCGTGCGATTAGTTGAGAACTTATTTCAATTTGTTTAAGTTTGTGTTAAATTACAATTGGGACCCGTGAATGAAAAGACGTGGTCAAATTTTCATCCCGTTCCCAACTCTATTTCAAGCTCAGTTTCGAAGCAAATAAGTCTTTTTTTTTCTTATATTTTACGATAAATTTAATTTTCAGATAACTCGTTCATAAATTTGCCCCATAAAGTGCTGTGCGTATTTGGACTGCAGTAAGCAAACAATTTGCTGCCTCAATTACAATGCCAGAGTAAAACCGGACAGCCGCAGTCGGATAATTCAGATTGGCCACAAAACTTAATTGCTTTATTCTGGCCTCAAAAACCATTCTTAATGCCACTCAGGCAGCTCTGGCAAGCCGTGAGGCGCCTCCAGATTTTCAGTTTGCTGTGCCTCTTATCGCGGCGACCCCAAAAAACCGTCAACAGCATCAACTTCGAGTCGAGTTGCAACTGTTTTTGTTTTTGTTTCATATTCAGATTCTGATTCAGTTTCTGTTTCTGCAACGCAAATTATATGCAAACGAGCTTAATATCCGGCCAAACAGACGCACACTCAGAGTCACAGAATTTTACAACGTCGACTACTCCACTTCACCTACACTTACCCCTACCTCTATCACTACCCCTATCTCTCATTCACACATATATTTCTTACTCTTTTCACAGGGATGGAACTCATTTTTCGAGCTGAGCCAACTTTTAAGAATTTGGTTTCACATGAACCAGAACAAACTGATTCCGTGCTTAAATAAGAAAACACCTCCAGAGTTTCTAATAAAGCTTGCTTAGGCTATCTATTTCTATATATAAAAGCTGATTTACATTGACTAACTGAGAGATATGGTGTATTATTCACATCCTACTAATCTGACGAAAGTATGAACATACAATTTTGTTTTTAAATCGGTAACGGGCAAATTTACCAAAGAAAATTCAAGTTGCATATTGGACATTGTTGCTATCTGGTTTTAAATAACAAATTTTTATCGAATGAAAATCAGTATTTCATTACAATTTTTTTTTATAAAAATGTATTTTACAGATATTTGATAACTGGACGAATTTGTTGTTTCTTACCAAATCTTTTCCAGCAGAATAAACTAAATTTTTGCAATGTGCAAAAAATGAATCAATTAACCTTTTCAGTTTGGGCTCTTACGATCCTCGGAACTGTACCATGAACCGAACCTTTCCCCGTAGCTACTGTGTGTGTGCTACATGCAGCTGTGTGTGTGTGTGTGAGTGGTAAACCGCCGGCTGATAATTTCTCTGCATTCGACTGATAACAACATTTAATTTAATGCCCGAGGTCAGCAATATTCCATTTATTATTGGATTAAATTTGGCAGCAAAGTTCTTGCAGGTCCGCAGCAGATAAGAGGGAGTGGGGGGGAAGAGGAATGGAAATGGAAATGATGGGGGCTAAAATGAGACTCGTTCGTCCACTATCTAGAGTTGGGATAAGCGGCGACTGTCCTTTGTCCAGGATATAAATTGTGTGCATGACTTTTTTACAACTTGTTGTTGCTGTTGTTGCACATACATACATATTTTTATGTGGCACGCCCCTCCCTCAGCTTCCAGGCGCACACACTTGTCGCACTTGTCGTCGTCGTCGTCGTCGTCGTTGAGGACAACGGTGCCGTGTCCTGGCTGCTGTTGCTGCTACTGCTCGTTCCTGTGTGACTAGACGACAGGAAATGTATTTCACATTTTTTATGTGTCGCTTTTTTCTGCGTGCCCATGAAATTTGCATGAGCCTGGCTGACTGGCAAGGACCAAGGCCAGGTCCTGCACAGCCTGCATCGCAGTCGACTGATGGTTAAATGGCTCATATTGTGAACTGAGTTGGCAGTCGGCTCTGCCCATGACAAAATGCCCATAAGGGATTAGCTGCAAATCGCAGCCACGTCGCTGGACATCGTATTTTTCTCCTTTTTTGTTGTTTTTTTTTTAGTTTTTTGCTTGCTGCTGTCGTCCTGTGCGTCCTGCTGGAATTTGTTGCAAAACTCATTTAAGCCAAGTTATGCACAGTATGTAAATTGTTTTAGCCCCAACGATTTGATGTGTTTTCATATATTTTCCTCCTTTTTTTGTCCTTATTTGTTTTTAAATGAAACTTAATTGTTTTAGATGCAAAGTCATCATCATCATCAGTGTAGGGCCAGGAGAAGGACGAAGGGCGCAAGTCAAAACAAACAAATGCGGCGGAAGGATCTCACTCGAATCTCAGTCAGCCATGATGCCCCCTTTCCAACACACACACACACACACATACACACACACAAACATACACATGGAATGAATTTATGCATGAAATTGTCGACTCCCGCGTCCTGTGCTTGGTATGCCTGTGGCCTATCGAAAGGAAATTGAAACAAAACCTCATTGGAAATACACACACACACACACACACACACACACACACACACACACACACACACACACACACACACACCACACACACTTGACGCAGTCAGACAGGCGAACAATTTCAGCTTCCGTGCAAAGTTCTCCACTCGCCGCAAACATTTTCGCCCAGCTGATAACGTTTCAGTGTCCTGTTTGTCTGTGCTCTGCTAATGTGTCATGCGGGTGCCAGGATTCGTCTGTAGTCGTATTTCTCCAACTCCTTTGTAATGGCATTATTCTCTTGGCTTCATGCAACACATAAATGGCTAATTCAATCAACGGCAAACTACACATACAACAACTATAAAAGAAATATTTCGAACAAATACCGTCATCAACATCAGATAAAACATTGTCAGCTTAACAAATATGAAAATAATTAAAATCGAAGTTTATGTAAGGCAACGGAATTCAGAGAGAGTTTCAATTGTATTCAATACCAGAAAATCAAATGAACTCGGCTGTCTAAGCGATTTATCTTACAAAATAATATGACACATTTAAAGTCGATTCCTGATGCTCAATACTCAATATCCAGTTGACCTATAAATATATACTATATAACTATATACTATATATACACACTTATATGCAGATCTGATGTATTGTATAAAGTGAATATGAGAACACCTTAGAGAAATATCTATCCGATTTATGTACAGATTATAAAGCAAATGAAATGAAAATTATTAGGAATGTGTCGAACTAACTTTTAAATCAATTCCACTGAATACTTTTCGAAGCAGCATAGAATTTAAAACATAAGTTTGTTTAATTTACCACTAGTAAGTTTATTTGACCAACAAAATGCATCTTTTGCCCATAGTGTAATTGTTAAAATGCTCTTTTAATCGTGCTTAACATCATTAGGTTGTTGTCCTTATTAAACGCTCTGTGTGCATTTCTATTGCCTACTTTCGGGCGAAACTTTCAGTTTAAATTATAATTTAACTAAGAATTGTTTGGATAATGTTATAAATAAGGTAAATAAATGGCAAATATTGCAGCCAAGCACCTTAGCTACCTATAAAATGCATTGTTTGTACTTTGAATCGAATTACTTACGGGCTTTGTTTTAAGTTGATTGCAAGCTGCACAAATTGTTCAATAGATGGCATTTTCAGGGTAATAACACCATGCCACAACTCTCACAACTTGTGCAACAAATTAGTTACAGTTAACTGGGCTCGAACATTTTGTGGCCGAGCATCGAGAAATAAATAGAACACCCGCACATCCAAGGTCCATTCAAGCAAATCGCATTAAAGCTCATTTATTTTGTCAGCTGCACATCCATAGATACACGCACACAAACAAACACACACACACACACACATATCAGCAACAATAGACACGCTCTTAACTACAGGAAGTTATATAAAGAAGTTCACATGCTCTTTTAATATTTTACTTTGGACCTTTTGTAATACTATCAAATTTTACTTAACAAATGAAGTTTCAATTTTGTATCTTAGGTGTCACAGAAATGTCTAGAGATTTTGTTTTTAGAGTTGCCACCACACAGAAATATCATTGTTTTAAATTAGTTCTCACTTTTGTTATTTATTATCGTTTATCAAAGTGTTAGTGCACTTATTTATTTTTGCAGCTATTTACTTAAACTTTTAAGCAAAAAACTTCCAACTTTTCTTGTCCGACAAATTTAACAAATTATATGGCAGTTCTTTTCTATACCCATCAATTTCAAGCATGTTGGCAGCTCCATGATTTGTATGGGAAGCAAGTTAGTTTGTTTATGTGAGTACATTTTTTTATAGAGATTTTTTTAAAGTAATATATAACGCAGATAGTCAACAAAAAGTTTTTTGCTTCCATTACAAATATTGGTTTTATTTTTAAACATTTTTTTTTGGTTTTGTTTTAAACCAAATTTTTTGTAATTTTATTAGAGCTTTGAAACCAACCGAAGGCCGGTTTTTCGAAACATAATTTGGCTATAAATTAGTTGCAATTGAATTCAAACAGCTAGAGTGACTCTTTCATAAGTCAAAAAAGTGAATCGAAAATCTCTAGAGATTTCCGTGACACTACCGACTAATGGATTCACTCATCATAGAAAAATGATTCCCATATCGATAAGATAAATATCGATATTATCGACTAATCAATATGGTTACAACTATGAATTGAAAAGAGTATACCATCTATAGTATACTATCGATAACTTTGCAAACGCTTCTAAATATTTATGTAAAACGTCTCTAAAAGTCAATTCTTCCGCATGCTGCTCTTCTTATCCCAGGTGGTGCAGGCAACAATTTCCTTTTGGGACACATGGAAGTACTGTCTTTTTTTGGCTGCGAGTATTTGCCGTACGTGGTTGACTGATAAAATCGCAGCAGCACACACTCACACACGCACACATACACTTTGGGGCAACTTCTTAACAAAAGTCTCAAATTTGTTTCAATGCAAACTGTCGCTTGGCTGGGCTCTTATCAACAATTGCCCAAGTGGAAGGAAGCCCCAAGAATAGAATAGTTTTAAGCTGCTTAACAGCCTCTTTGCATGCCCAAAGTTTTGAGTTGGACCCAGTGTTGCCATATATTTCACATAAATATCGCCAAATTTGGCTTGAAATTCAGAAAAAAAGCTTTGAGTATTTTTGAAAAAAAAAATATTTTGATGAAGTAATTAATTCTAGTAACTAAGTAAAAGATAAATAATATTTACTTTTATTAACTTAGACAATAAATTATAAGTCTTAAATCTCAATATTGGGTTTGTGAATTGTATGTTTGTCAGTCTGTCTGTCATTCAGTCTGTTTAAAAGCTAATGCAATAGATGTAAATCGTCGACATTATATCGACATTGGCTTAAAAATATATCGCAGAAGCCATATATCGAATCAACTGATATATCGCCGCTAAAATATCGATATATCGTAACATCGAATATGAGTGAAAATGCAATAAAATCTGTTTTATTTGGATTTATATCGTCAACATAAAAAAAGCACTTAAAAGTTAACACTCGATATCGATATGAAGACAGTATCGATGATATCGATATATTTTGCACTCCTTTAAGATTGACAAGTTGTTAAGATCCAAGTTTATGTATATAAAAGCCAGTACTCATTGTTTAGTTTTTTCAACTTTTGTCAATAGTCTTCATTGTTTTAGCTTCTTTTATCGCTTAATATACACTAATATTTTGGATTTTTGAATAGTTGACAGCACTGTTTAGAGCAGGAAACAGCACACGAAGCCACTTTGCACCAACCCGCCACCCCTTTTGAGCTGTGAACGTGGACGTGGACGCTGGCAACTTGATTTAGTGCTCTCTGACCTTAGTTTAAATATAAACAGTGGCGTCTTGTTACCCCCTTCGAACGAGGAATGGCCAGAGAAAAGTTTGCGCGCCAGAGTAAAGACATAAATGGGATTATGATCTTATCACGTGCCCAGGCCTCAGTCCTCAGTCCAAGCAGTCAGAAGAAGCCGGAGGAACTGGGCGGCCAGACATATTGGTACATTATAATAACACCTTCTGTTTTGGCCAAGAGTAAAAGCCGGGCCAATGGGTTGGCGAAGCTGCTTAGACAAACAAGTTTGTGGCGCAGCTTTGTCAAAGATTTATTTCTTGAGGTTAACAGACGGCTGGCCAGGCAGCGGCAGTGGCAGAACCAGTGGCAGCAACAGAGGCAGCTAAGCAAAATGTTAGTTTGCAACAACCTAATATGGAAAATTGTAAGTACGAAAGTCTATTTGTAAAAGAAGGCGACGTTGTCGAAAACTTTCCGTCTATGGTTATAATGGGCATGGGAAATGGTTTGGGTTTGGGCAATCTTTAATTAAGAGCGGATTAGTTGGACATGGGTTCGATTGGCAGACGTCGTGTGGCAAGTGCTGTGTGCTTTTTGGGTTTCGTCCTCAATCTTTGCTCTTTTTTGGTTTTACTTCTGATTTGCATCTGCGGTTAAGCAACCACCAGAAACGCATTCAGCCAGGCAGCTGCTGCTGGCTTCATTAGTTTTGTTCTTATTGTTGTTGTTGCCTGCCACTCCCCTTTGTCGAGTACTTTTAACGGCATCTTGTGGCAGACTTTTTGAGTGCTCCATTAAAATTTAATGCATGTAACAGATCAGAGCAGGCAGAGCCATGTCTAGTTTCGCTTTTTCAGATTAGCTGTCAAAAGTTGTTCAATTTAATTTCACGCCTGCCTCCGCCCTGCAACGCCCTGCAACGTCCTGCAACGCCCTGCCACGTCCTGCACTGCCCCGTTAATGTTCAAGTTGCCAATTTTTTGTTGTATCTCTCGACTTTTTAATGGCTTTGGGAAATTGCACGCGCCGTTTACGCGCTCGTTAGACACGCTTTTGAATGTGCCCCTGCCATGTACTAAACATTTCAACATTTCAGCATCTCAACATCATTATGGTTATTGATAAGACTACGCACCCCCCTCCCAACCCCTCCTTTCAAAACTCTAGCTGCCTCCCAGCCTTTCTCGGGGCAGACCTGGCTCGTTGCGGTTTGCCTGGTTTCAGTTTTGATTATCACGACCATGTTTAGTATCGTAATTTATATTGATGGGTTCAGACAACCAGGCAGACAATTAAGTACTCGCGTTATAGTTCAATGTAAACTAGACAGTTTATGGCAATTGAAAATTTCAAAATTTCACCTCTTCTGGATACCTCCTAGCCTTGGTTTCCCAATGCTCCAGCTTAAGTTTTCCCTTCGCTAATGTCCTATAAAACTAACAGTTGTTTTTTCTTGTTATCCTCTGATTGCTGAATTTCTAAGCCTGGGAAATTGCGAACAGCTAATTTTTAGTTCTGCTTTGAGTTTTCTGTCAAATAATAATTCTGAAAAAAATTGTGCAATTTGGGAAATTAATGCTTATCTTGCAAAAAGTATGATGTATGTTGATATAACCATCATTTTTTTTAAGTGTATAGTTCTTTCTATACTTTCAGTACAAATATACTCAACTTGAGCATGAAAACAGCTAAGGGCAAGGCCGCAGGCAGGGGGGCTGTCGCTCTTGCTTCAGGGTGTCTAATTACTCCCTTTTCCCATTGAAAATACGAAAATGGGAGTTATAAAGTACTTTAAATGAATGCAACAGGCAGAAGGAGGCATTTCCGAATATATAAACTGCATATATTATTGATCAGCATCAACAGCTGTCTGTCCGTCCGTCTTTTATGAAAACTGTGATCTCAGATACTAGAAGAGCTAGAGACACCAAACTTGGCATGCAGGTTCCTCAATACCATATACAGATCAAGTTTATTTCAAATTTCGGATGCAGCCCCCCACACCCATGCAAATCGAAAAAAAAAAACCACTACAGCCACAATTTTAAAGATAAAGCTTTGTATCAATGATGATCAGCTGCGTAAATTTCATTACGATCGGAAAACAAACACCAAAGTTATGAAAGAATCTATTACCCCCGTCTCAGCAGTCAGAAACAACAGTTTGACAGGCACTGGACAAGTTAATTGCGCTGCTTGCTTGCGTTGCCGCTGAACTGGTTAAAGTGCAAGTTGGGCGCATTGAGTCTCGTAGTCGGACACACTCAACTAGAGCATTCTTACTTGTTTTTGATGTAGTGTTGAAAAACGAAACAAAGTTTTAGCCCTTCACACACTTATCAGCTTTTTACCAAAACTTAAACTGAAGAAAACGTAACTAGTTTATTATTAATTTATTCATTATAAAGACTCTGAATAATTTTGGACTTTTACAGAAATGGTTTAAGCAAAACTTGAAGCGAGATTTAAACGGTCTTACACACAAAACTTTAACTTTATACCATGTTTCAAAATGACTTCACTCTTAAGGGTATTTAAAGCTCATACAAAACAATCAGTTGTCATACATAATATGAGTATATGAGATATTTTAACAGCTTAAATTAACTTGTTACACTGATAGTACCTAAGGTCAATTATTGCACTCGTAAACAGGGCGTAACTGGACACAACCTCAATTATTTGCGTCTACCCGAAAAAACAACAAACATTCACTTCGCCTGTCTTTGCCTCTTTGAAGCAATAAAAAATTAATCACAGAGAGTCACAGACTGTGGCCAAAGACGACCCAAAATTACTTTGAATGGCTGAATGTCATATCCTTGCCCTCGTCCTTATCCTAACCTCATTATCTGTTGGATAGCAGTTCAGCTAATGTGCTAATGTGCAATTTCCAAAGGTGCTTACGTTGTCAAGTAGTGTGAAGATGAGCGCAATGTCCTTCCTCTCCATTCCAATTCCATCCCATCTCAACCCTGCTGCCATTCACGCCAATTGGCCATTTTCTCAATGAATCACAATGCGGACAGCATATGGCACATACTTTCCACATTCCAACTGGCATTGTCCAAGTATAGTCCTCGTCTTGCTCCTGCTTTTGTCTACTTAACTTGAACTTGGCCAGTTCCTTGTGGTGTCCCGTAGCGCTGCCAGGGAAACTGCAATTAATTCCCAAGCTTAGAATGAAATCTAATTGCTCGTTAGCGCACAGCATTCAGCCTTCGTGCCGCCCCCGAATCGACTATCGAGAGAGGAGGAGAGGGAGAGGAGAGTGTAGCACGAGTCCTGTCTGTGCTTTGTTGTCCTTTTTTTTTTGTTTTTATATTTTGTTAACTGCTGATTACAGCAGTTGTTCAGTTGTTGTTTCCTCAGCTGAAGAGAATTCGCCTCCACCCTCCTCCATCCATGGGTGCATGATATTTATCTTGTGTCTTAAGTTTTATTTTCTTAATGTTTCTTGATACCCTAAACAGAACAAATCAATGGGCTTACTACAGACTGCATATTAAATGACAATTTTTAACTTTTAAGGCTTTTTGCTCACTTGGTACTCACTTCAAATGAAATTCCGGCCTGTAAATTCAGGTATTTTTCGTTTGACTTAACATATCTGTCAGTTACACAAAATGTCGCATTTTCCTTGTCATCTATTTAAAACTATTCTGTTTTTCAACCATTTCTTGAAAAAACTACTACCCTCTCTGAAACCAACTCTTTTTGATCCATGTTTCCTAGTTTTCATTTTATTCAGATTCATCCCAAATTACGCTCTATCCGAAACTCATTCTAGCAATTATTTTGTACAACCGTCCCTAGTTTTATATTTCGTCTCTTTTCTTTGCACCACTCTCTTCCAGAAACAAATTCTATCCGAATCTCTTGATTTTCGAAACTCTCAAGTTCCACACATTTTGTTTTCAGAAAGTCCTGCTTTCTCATTCCTTCTGTCGCATATTTTTCAATGTTCATTCGCCATTTCCTTAAAACACACATTCTTTCCAGAATCCACTCTATCCGAAACTAATTCTTGTGACCTTTTATATTTTACTTACTTATTTTATATATTTTTGAAACTCTTTCTTAACGACATCTGTTCAATATTTTGCCAAGCCTTTTGTATACACATATCTACATTTTTTAGGTATTTTGAAAAAAAAGCTATTAAATTGGTTGCAATTCAACTAATTGAACCTAAATGTAGGGTAACTTGTAGTCGTGCATAGGCAATATAATAATTGTTTTTGTTTTTTTTTTGCTTGGTTCACTGTTGCTTTTGTTTGAAGCATTTGCTTTTGCCTGCAAGCGTACAAGCAAATGTTTCCCAGCAGGTTTATAAAAAGAAATTAACGACTCTTTTTTCTTAGTTTTTCTACTTGAATTTTGGCCGTTACAGGATCTTGTCCTCGACCTGGCCTGAGGCTGCAAATCGTTTAATGAGCATCTAACTGTAACTGTAACAGTTCCTTTGGTCTATTGACTATTGCTGACGAGGCGAAAAATAGAGAAAGAAAAGAAATGCCTCTGGACATGATATATGCTATGTGAGTGCATGTTTTTGTTGCGTCATGCGATTGATATAACAGTAAGTACTTTATCATTTCATTGGGTATATGTTTATGGAAATGGCAATGGCAATGGCAAAGGCAATGGGTAACTTTCTCATCAAACTTTCTCAATTGCCATTTGCTGTGTGTTTTGTGTTTGGGGTCCGTTTTTGGCGAACCGTTTCAAATTAATTGAGTTGTTTTGTCGGCTGCTTAAATATTTAACTTTGGCATGTCCTTTTGTGTGCTGCCTGACTGGCTGGTGGTTCGTGGTTGATCCTTTTGCTGCTTAGTTGGTCACTTGGGAGCAGGCATAAGCACACACACATACACAAGCCTCTCACGCTCTTGGCCATATTCACCTGTGCGAAACTTTTGGCATTTTGGTATTTATGGCTCATGTGGCGCTGTTGCATAAATCACTGACAATGTAAACATGCGTCTCCCTCTCTCTACCACTCACCCTCTCACTCACATCTATATGTGCATGTGTGCTTTTGTGTGTGCTGGTCAGGCCAAATGGCCAAAAGTGTTGACCACAATTAATGTTATGAGATAAGTTTATAAATGCTCACGGCTCGCTGAGCGCAAAAAGCTGGTGTAGAGTCCATAGTCCTGTAGTCCTAGTGTCCTGTTAATAAAATGCAAGACAGCAGCTATGAGCAGCAACTGGCAGTTTGGGCCGCTGCTCCACTCGCCTGACAGCCACCCTTAACTCAATTCAACGCAACTCAACTCAACTCCCCTCAACATGCAACGGAAATTAGGTATCGTTTACATGGATGTCGCTGCCATTGTTGCCTTTGCAGCACTTTTATCGCCCAATCCTTATACACACCATACCATCCAAATCCATTAAGCACCTTTTCAGACTCTGACCTTTCGTGCTTCCTCCTCCGCTCCTACATCTCCATCTCCATCTCCACCTCGTCGTTGGTCTGCATTGTTGCTCCCAATGGCGCATAATAACTGGTAGATTTGTCAAAATGGCTCAGCGACTGCCATTTTAAACCGGATGTTGCCAACCATTTGTCCTGTTACTTTCTTCTTTTTTTCTTAATGTATATTTTGATGTTGTTGGTATATGTTGTTATTGTCAATGCTGGATAGAGCATAGCTAATGG
Source organism: Hirtodrosophila cameraria (assembly GCA_949708635.1). Classification (NCBI taxonomy): domain Eukaryota; kingdom Metazoa; phylum Arthropoda; class Insecta; order Diptera; family Drosophilidae; genus Hirtodrosophila; species Hirtodrosophila cameraria. Next base: position 22,661,735 of record OX453090.1, on the reverse strand, counting down.
ACTTGTGATTTCAAAAGTGACTCTGTGATTTAGTAGATAGCTTAAGTTTTCTATTGAGTCAGTAATATACACAAGTATATGCATATGCAGTGGTGCCCAAAATACGAATTTCCTTTCACAAGTCGAGTCGCTGCTGACAGATGTATTATAGACACACTGCAAAAGTAACTTAGATACAATAAAAAGAAGCTGAAGCTTTTTGCCCAACGGAATGCAAAATTAATTTTATTATTTAAAATATTTATTATAATTAACAGAAAATACTTTGTCACAAAATTATGTTTAAAAATTTTTGTGGCTTTAATATGCATCGTCCCTTTTTATTTAATTATGTCATGTAACTAAATCAGAACCCTTATCATACATACAAGCAAAAGAAATAATACAAGAACACACAAAAATTATAATACATTTCAAATTGTAATTTTAACAATACTTATTAGGTACTATTCTAATCATTATTATATTTTACTTTATTTATAAATACAAATGTAATATAATAATTTTAAAAAATATCAAGAAATAATTGTACAACATTTTAAAACAACAAATCTGTTACAAATAGATAAAACAGAATTACAAATTAAAAATTAAGAAATTAAGTTTCAGTTCTGAATAGCGCCCTAAACTTGAATCATATTTGTAGCGCTGGAAAGTTAATTAAATAAATAAAATAAAATAAATAAATAAAAAACAAGTAAAAATGCTCTAGTCGAGTGTGCATTTGCATTTCAAGCAGTTCAGCGGCACCACAAGCAAGCAGCGCACTTAACTTGTCCAGTGCCTGTCAAACTGTTGTTTCTGCCTGCTGACCCGCGATTCTTCCATAACTTTTGTGTTATTTATCCGATCGTAATGAAATTTACGCAGCTGATCAACATTGATTAAACATTCATATATGTGTACCAAACATCAAAACTGTATCTTCAAAATTGTGGCTGTGGGAGTTTTTTTTTTCGATTTGTGGGGAATCGGCGGGGTGCATCCGAAATTTGAAATAAACTTGATCTGTGTATGGTAAACAGGAACCTGTATGGTCTGGAACCTGCATGCCAAGTTTGGTGTCTCTAGCTCTTATAGTCTCTGAGATCGACGCGTTCATACAGACGGATGGACGGACAGACGGACGGAAACGCGGACGGACAGACTCGGCTGTTGATGTATGTACTTTGGCAAAATATTACCAAAACTGGCTTGATTACAAATTTTTTACCTGTTACCAAAAAAGAAAAGAATATTGTATATTGGGTTTTGCGTAATGTCCATCTATCTTTCTGTTCCTCCGTATAAACACAATTTCTTGTTAGATAAATAAAAATAATAAATAAATGAAATCAGTTAATAAAACCTTCAACTAACAGATCAAAGTATTCTAAATGTCATGAAATATTCTAGATTGATACTATTATTTCAAATTAAATTAAGTCTAACTAGTCAGATTTTGTCAGGTTAAAATAAAAATAATGCTTGTTGCACTAGGATGATATATTAATAAATACAAAGCTTTCATTTGCGATTCTTGCCTTTTATGATGAATAAATTACAAATATGTACTTTGAAACAGATAATAGAAATAAGTGTCTTAGATATCATTGAAATTTATTTTACTATTCCATTCTTCACAGACACTTTAAATCCGCGAGTGCAGTAAGCAACATAATCGTTACTCACACCAGTCCCCTATCCACCCCTTCATCAATTTTCCCGCACCACTCACACATAAAACACAAAATTCATATGGTATACCAAAAATGTGCCGACAAAATTGTGGCAGCAGCATCTACGGTGCCTGGAAGCAGAGTCAAACAAACAAAGCCACGCCAGAAATTGAGATGCGAATTAGTAGCTGAAACATGGACAGGGAGGGGGTGGTTCAGGGGCACAGAAAAGAAACTACATAGGTAGATGGTATACTAAATGAAGCTGTCTGACATACACATATTTGAACAGACATTAGTATGAGAGCATTTCCAGAGAGAGTCCTGCGACTCCTGTGTGACTAATGTCATTTTGGCATGCCAAACGCGCACAAACACGCATATGTATCAAGTGTATAGCGATATAGCTATAGAAGCATATGTATGCCTCTTATATATGTATGTTATGATAGTAGTAGTTGGGGCTTTTTGGAGACATCAGCAACATCAGGCTCAAAATTTACAGCGAAGAATGATACGCTTGCTGCTGGCTGTGTGGCTGCTCATTAGAGTAAACTATGAATGAACAGCAGTTGGAGAAGGGAGGGGGCTTGAAGTTGGGTGGTAAGGTGTAATACTAGCACTGAGCTTAGCATATGAAAAGCTATCCCACGGGGAACAGAAACTTTACCGAGTATATTTACCTTTTGCCAATGATAAAGTATATGCGATAGCTGGAATATGCTATAATGATATGAAAGTGGGAGAAAGTTAATGGCAAATGGATTGGGGTTGGGTCTCGCAAGCAGACAATGGCAGGGCCGGGGTGGCTAAGCACATAGGAAATTAATGTTTAAGCTTCACGCAAAAAGTGAGTGGCAAAAGTTTTTGGGGCCAAAGTGAAAGACAGTCAAACATTTGATTTAATTATGAGTGGCATTTATTGCAAAGAGCAGCTATCAGTTAACACACACACAGATACACACACACACACACACACACATATGTACACATTTGGCAAGGTGTTAGTCTGTTGATAATGCAAACAAACCGCCAACAAATAAGAAAGGCAAAGTTGAATCAGACAATAACTTAACGAAGTTTAAATGCTCTATGAAATTGCCTCAAAGATGGCATAGAAAAGTCACCATGGATAATAGCATGAATCATGTATTCTGCAAAACGATTTATCGATAGTCGACACTATCGGTAAATATAATTAGACTTGTTCCCATTTTCGATAACTTTTTAATCCGAATATTTTTGCTTTTGCATATACAATATGCAGATCATTTTATTTTTATACAGATAGAGCTGTCTCAAAAACAAAACTTTAAAATATTTTTATTTTGTTAATTCTAAAAATTAATTTTGAATTTTATTACTAATTTTAATTAAATTTTTTAAGGCGTGCATATTTCTATTGTTGAAGTCAATAATAATAATTTTTAGTTTTGCAGTTAAACGAATTCGAGCTTAAGTTAAGTATAAACTTTGTTTTAACATAGATATCATTATCATTATTATTATTGAAGTGATTGTCATAATTATTATTATTATTGTTAAATTATAGTTATTTATATTAACATAATTCTTATAAATATTATTTCTTCTCTCATATTCCATTGATACTTCACTTTTCTGTGGCTTGAAGTTAACTTTCAATACACTATGGTACATAGTTTGATTTTGATAATATAAGGTTGGGATACTTGGTAAGAGCATGCGAAGAAGTCAAGATGACAGGTGCCTGTATAACTGTGACTGCTTGTCAAACCGACACTGACAGTTGCCTAAGTGGCAACTTAATTTCTTAATTGTCAACTCAAAACTTTTATCGTGCACCTGCCAGTAAGATATTTAGCCGTATGCAACACCTAGACATTGTGCGGGATGAAAACTATCTATATAGAATGAAAATGTCAACTTTTTGTTTGACTTTTGGAGCTGCTTCACCTGCGGTTTGGCTTTGTCTTTGCCTTTGACTGAACTGAGTTGAGTTGAGCTGTTTGCGAGTTGGCCAAGTAAGTTGTGAGCCCAGTCGTAGGTATATATGTATATATAGAACATAGTTTATCAACTTGCCAGTTAATTTCTAGTCAAATATGTGCTCCTTTTTAACAAACAAACAGCAACTCTGACAAACTGACAAACTGACAAAGTGACAGGCAAAAGTTTTCCATTTCCATTTTCTGTTGCCGCTTCTAGTTTTCTATAGCTGCTACTGAATAATTGAGGCATAAAAGTAATTCAACAGTTTGTGTCTTTGGACATGGTTCAATGTGCCAGGAAATACTAGTATTTTGCTACCACTTAAGGATCCGCCCTTATCTTGTGTCTGTTCTCTAAAGTTCTCTTTCCCTCTCTCGCCCCATTGCCCGTTTAATGCCTGTATAATTTAACGCCAGTTTAAATTTTAATTGTTTTAATGAAAATGTCGCTTGCGCCTTGTCATTTTCCATAAAGTTTTACAGTGTCGCGTCGTGGATTTTACACATTTTAATTGCAAAGACGCCCCCTTCCCCAGCACAACACACCCCTACAGACCCATTTTCCAACAATTTGTTACAAATAATTATCATAACCTGATTAACATGAGCTCAGCAAGTGTTTCAGCGGATGGCGAGAAGAGTTTGGGTGGTTGGAGAGTTGGTTAGTGGGCTGTGAGCGGGTTGCAGACTGTAAATAGTCAGCCGCCCAACACCACCCAACAGCAACCCATCACTTGCCCCTTCCCGTGCCGCCCACTCGACGCATGTCTTAATTTGTAAAACTTTTAAAATGCCGTCGCCGTTGTCGCTGTTACTTATTTTTTATGCATGTTAAGTGCGACAATCTCAGCAAACACACTCATACACATACACACACATACACATACACACACATACACACACACACACACTCTTACACATAGAGGCACTCTTAATTATGCCAAGTGACAGTCGAGTTGTTTTTGTCATTTGTTGTAATTTGGCGGTAGACACGGCTGCATAATTAGAATTGTAAAAATGTATTTAACATTTTGGTTGATGCCACACAGAACTTGGTAGACAACAAAACGATGGCAACAGGGGGCAAAGTGTCAAAGCAGTTGAGCTTGTTGCACATGTATGTGTTGCATAAACAAAACTCGTATTGCTCTGAAAATTCTTTATTTGTTGCTGCATTTTTAAATATGATGGCTGATCTTTGCGTGCATACAGACAGACAGATAGACAGACAGACAGACAGACAGACGGACGGAGAAACATAAACACTCTGCCACCAATTCGGTCGTGACCCACACCGCTCTCTATCTCTCTCTCTCTCTCTCTCTCTCTCTCTCTCTCTCTCTCTCTCTCTCTCTCTCTCTCTCTCTCTCTCTCTCTCTGTCACTCTCTGCGTGTCTCGGTCAGTCGTAGCCTTTCCCACAGCTGTCGCCAGCAATTTGCAACAAAAAGCGACAACTTTAAAGCGTCATATGCCTCTTGCATCCTGCTACTCCCACACAACACAAAAAACAGAGTCATGGCCCATCGCCAATGAACAACATCGACGTCGACGTCGACGTTGCGACTATCGAAGTCATTTAACCAAAAAGCGATTAATCTATAAACACATAAACAACATGCGCTGCAGAGACCGAAACAGAAACCAAAAATAAAGAAAGAAAAGAATCAACCGCTTGACACTGAAAAATGTACAAAATCAGTGAGAAAAATCGAAAATCAAACGGCCTGCACAGAGCAATGTCCTGCTAGTGCTGCTAGGACTGCGCCTGCTTCTGCTCCTGCTCCTGGCCCTGATTCTCTCTTTGGTAGCTCAAGCGGCTCAGTCCTGGCATTTTATGCAAATGTTTGGCCTCAAGCAGTGCCGGTGCCGTTTTCCGGCCATGTGTGACAGTGGCCAATGGACAGTGGACAGTGGACAGTGGACATTGGACAGGATTCAGGATTCAGCTCCTGGCAGCAGGGCAGGCAATAAAAGTAACGGCCGCCGCATCAAATGTCGTTAACAACAAGAAAACAATTTATAACAATGTTCATGTTTTTAATACCCTTTCGAAATACTTACACATACATACATATTGTATGAAAATTATTTAAATATTACGTTTAAGCAAATGAATTAGAATTCCATATAAATCTGATCATACATGAATTTGTTAAAAAGTGTCTTGCTTTCAATTCCACTTACTTCAAAGAAGAATTTTGCTCCAATTTGGGGAAAAGGGAGTTATAAAGCACTGCAAATGTGTGTAACAGGCAGAAGGATGCATTTCCGGCTATATAAACTATATAGACGAACTAGCCATGTCTGTCTGTCTGTCCGTCTGTCTGTATGAACACACTGATCTCGGAGACTATAAAAGCTAGAGACACCAAACTTGGCATACAGGTTCCTGTATACCGTACGCAGATCAAGTTTATTTCAAATTTCGGATGCACCCCCTCGCGCCCCCGCAAATCGCAAAAGACTTTAAAGATAAAGCTTTGATTTTTGGTACACATATATGTTGTATCAATGTTGATCAGCTGTGTAAATTTCACGATCGGATAAATAGCACCAAAGTTACGGAAGAATCTATTACCCCCGTCTCAGCTGGCAGAAACAACAGTTTGACGGGCACTTTACGAGTTAAGTGCACTGCTTGGTTGTGTTGCCGCTGAACTACTTGAAACGCAAGTTGGGAGCAGGGAGTCTCGTAGTCGGGCACACTCGACGAGAGCATTCTTACTTGTTTCGGATGAAAAAATTACCTCAGCCGCGACTCTTCTTCAAGAATCGTTTATAACCCGTTTTTATGACCGATTTCGACCATTTTCGAATAAATCAATTTGCGATTGGTCTACATTTTGTTATTGTACTTTCAATAAATCACTTTTTGTGCATTTTCAAGTCTTGTTAAAATATTAATCTCATTTTAATCATCAAAAGTGCTCGCAAAAGACACATCAAGCGAAATATGTGTACTAAATTTAGATAATTCTCAAAAGATAAATATCACTTTGATAGCTTTAAATTGAATTCAATAAAATATAGATCAACGATGAAGCTAACGATAACGAAACCGGTTTGATTACAATTTCAATGTAACTTACGAAGCACACTCTTTTGTATTTTGTTGTTGTTGTTGTTGTTGCTGTGGCCAGTGACCATTAAACGGCATTTGGCCATTTGCAATTTATGAGCGCCAAACAATGGCTACACATCCGGCCATATAACGCAGCCAGCGTAGGAATCGGTGGAGAACTTAAATATGGAGTTGGGCTATGCAGATGCAGCTTTATCATCATCGTCATCATCATCAACAGCATCGTCATCATCATCCTCGTGTGTTGGCTCATGGTCCATTTCATATGTGCGCGATTATTGTTAACTGACTTCGGATAACAACAACAGAAACAAAAGCAATAATGCTACTATTTATGATTTTTGTTGCTGTTGTTGACCAAATGAAGCGTAATGGTCATATTTTTGTATGACAAGACCCCCTAGCCCTCCCCCTCCACACACGTCATTTTCCACTGTCAGACAAATATTTACATGACAATATTCGTTTGACAGGCAATAACAAGACCAGCAATTTTAATTTTAATGTTAAAACTAATTTTGGTTTTATATTATTATTATTTTATAATTATGAATTACCATTTTTTTTATTTTTAATTATTTTTACAATAAATAAGCAGTGTTTTTTTTTTTTAAATTAAAAAAAAACAAGTAAGAATGCTGTAGTCGAGTGTGCCTGAGTACGAGACTCCCTGCTCCCAACTTGCATTTCAAGCAGTTCAGCGGCAACACAAGCAAGCAGTGCACTTAACTTGTGGAGTGCCTGTCAAACTGTTTTTTCTGTCTGCTGAGACGGGGGTAATAGCTTCTTCCATAACTTTGGTGCTGTTTATCCGATCGTGATGAAATTTACACAGCTGGTCAACATTGACATAAAATATATGTGTACCAAAAATTAAAGCTTTATCTTTAAAATTGTGGCTGTGGGAGTTTTTTTCGATTTGCGGGGGTGCGAGGGGGTGCATCCGAAATTTGAAATAAACTTGATCTGCGTACGGTATACAGGAACCTGCATGCCAAGTTTGGTGCCTCTAGCTCTTATAGTCTCCGAGATCTGTGTGTTCATACGGACAGACGGACAGACAGACAGACAGACGGACATGGCTAGTTTGTCTCGGCTGTTGATCCTGATCAAGAATATATATAGTTTATATAGTCGGAAATGTCTCCTTCTGCCTGTTACACACATTTGCAGTACTTTATAACTCCCTTTTTCCCATTTTTAATGGGAACAGGGAGTAAAAAGAATAAGTTGATGGCAGCGATGAATATGCCCAAAATCTCAAATACAAACAAAGTAGATAAAGTAGCAGCAGATAAATGAAACAGAAGAAAAAGAAAAAAAGAAAAACCAAAAGAAGTGGACAGAGAGTCCAAAAGAGAAAACAAGTCAAATGCCGGAAATATTTGGCCAGCCTGGAGTAAAGCAAGCGGAAATCACAAAATAAGCAAATTGTCTGGCAAAATAAAAATTACTTCCGCAACGCACGGACGCTTAACGTTCCCCTGCCCCCAATGTCCTTACGATACCAGCAGCCTGCTAACTTGTTGCACAAGCCCCAATTGAATTAAAAAAACCTAACAAATATTGACTAAAGACACTAAATTCCATCACTCGCTAAAATTAATTTAACTGACTTTTGCTTTTTAAAATAATAGTATTAAGTTTGAGAAACTAAGTAATGTAAGTAAGGGCAATAGAATTCAACCTGCAAAATTTGGTGATTCTAGCTAGAGGGGTGTGGGAGATACAGACTTTGCGTATTTTCGGGGGCGGAGGTGGGCGTGGCCAAATTTTGTTTAGTCAAATCAATCAAGGAAGTGATTAGTAACCCTTGTGCTAAATTTGGTTACTCTAGCTGTACAACTGTGGAAGATATCGGCTTTTGCGGTTTGTTGGGGAAGGGGTGGGGGTGGAGGGGAGGTCTTGACACTTTGTCTGACTATGGTATATATCAACATGTACACCAAGTTTGGTTGCTCTAGCCTCAAAGCTGTGGAAAAAACTTGCGTTCATACAGACGGACGGACAGACGTACGGACGGACATTTCACAAACCCAATATACTTTTTTTTCTTTTTTTTCAAAAAAATTAAAAAAAGAGTATAACAAGTAGTTCTTATCTCGGGTTCTCCCGACTGCGATATACTGTACATGCAATAAAAAGACAAATATGTAAAGACTACTTATATACTTATAAACTTTCCTTAAACTTAGGTTAAGTGAGTTTGGTTGAGTTATCTTGAAACACAAAACAGTTTTTCATTCAAAAACTTATTTTTCAACCGATCTTTCCTATGGCAGCTATATGTTGTAGTGCTCCGATCTGGCCGATCTTAACACTTTGTCTGCCTATGGAAAATACCAACATGTAGACAAAGTTTGGTTTCTCTAGCTTCAAAACTGTTGAAAAAACCTGCGCTCATACAGACGGACAGGCAGCCGGACGGACAGACGGGCATTTCACAAACCCAATATACTCTTTTTTTTCTTCTTTTTTTTTCAAAAAAATTTAAAAAAAGACTATAACAAAGAGAAAGTTGGTTGTCTCTAGCTCTGATAGTCCCTGAAGATCAATGCGTTCACACAGACAGACGGACAGACATCCCAACAGACAGATTGTTTTGCAGCTCTACTACAAAATGTTAAAAAGGACTTGAATATTTTCAAAGATGCATGGGGAGTAGGTTTTGGTCGAGTTGAGAAAGATTTATGAAAAAATGTTAATTGTAGACTGTTTCAATCAGGAGTCCCTTTTCCATTTTGTCAAAATGTGTAACACCAAAATGACAATGAAACCTTATCAGTGTTGCTTTGATCTAACAAACAAATTGGTATACAGATGGAAGCAGTGTATGTTAGTAGTATCACCTGGTCGTCAACAAACGACAAAAACGCAAATACACCCAATACCCCAATCCACGAAACAAAGGCCTTCAATTATGCTTGGTAGAGGTACACAGAGAGGTGCGGAAGGGTGGGATTGTGAGGTGTGGAGTGTGGGGTGTGGGGTGTGGGTAACTGGGACTATTAGCACACTGTATGGAAAGCAACATTCTAATGAGTTGCCTGGCAGCCTGTCAGTTGGTCCTTGAAATGCGAGTGCTGAAATGTTTTCCTTCTCTGTTATTTTGTCGCCTCTGCTATGCTTCAGAATTGGAGGCTTGGGGACAGGGGCAGGGGTTTCGGCCATGCAATGTACGTTGGCATCTATGTGTTGTCTTGTTTTTCTGGTTTATTGGGCTAATTCAATAACCAACAACAGCATCAGGCAGCCAGTAAAAAAAAAAACGAAACAAGCAAATAATGCCAACAAGGATAACATTGCCAGTGATGCTTTTGGGTTTGAAGCGTTGGGGTTCGAGCGTTGGGGTTGGCGCTACCGATTGTACCTAAATAGCACAAAAACACACATGGGGGATGGGAGTTTGCCTTAATGCATGGCAGTTATCTGCCCACAGGATTTCCGTTTTAGATCATCGCACAAAAAACATACACACACACAAACACAGGGTGCAGCATCCTGACAATGTCCTGGCTTGGCTGCGAGTGTTGAGACCATTGGCAGTTCGCACTCAATCAGATAATTTTGGGCAAAGGCAAAGGCAAAGGAAAGGCATTCGCTAGCCGCAAGCCACAAATATGTTTAATAGGTGTGTCTATACAATTGTATGTGTGTGTGTGTGTATATGTGCGTACATGTGTGTACATGTAAGTGAGCGTGCGTGAGTGTGTGTGGTGAACGCTTTGTTCAAGCTTGATTGAAAGCTTTAACAAATGAATTCAAATACAACATTTAAAAAATAAAAGTGAAAGCAGCTTATGCTTTAATTTCAAGACAAGAAAACTACAATACAAAATTTAAATTTAATTTTCATTCACCCTATTATCCATGTTTAAATATGTATATATGTGTCCCAGATCAGTACCTACATTTTTTCTTATTTTCTGTGTCTGTAATTTATCTATATTTTTTATATCTTTTAGTTATAAGCAAAGAAAATTGAAGAATAACAGGTTTTTTGTAAAAATAACTTTAAACAGAATTAGTCCCAAGTCCAATTAAAGGCAGAGTAACTTATTTTTGTTTTTATATAATAGTGAAATCCTTGAATCAAAATCGAATTGTGTTTAAAACATAACAAAAATAAATCGGCTTGGCATCGAAAACAAAGAATAAAAACCCGGTACGGTTCGGCTAACAACCCCGTCAGAAATTTGTTGAATGTATTTGAAAATTTGGAAGGCAGTAAATCAATTCGATAGGCAAGAAGGACAGGACAACCCTCGCTGCCAGCACATACGAGTTTATAACTTTATCAGGCATAACGAGTACATTATCCTGGCACAGGCTGGCACACGTTTAGTCCTGGCTGCTACAGCTGAGGCAGCCAGATTCCTGTCTTGTTTTTTCTTTAGCAGCATTTAAAAATAACTTTAATGGAAAATTTATCGATCACGCTGTGCGCCTGTGGGTTAAAAGGAAGGCAACAGGACTAAATCTGCTGCTGCTGCTGCTTCTGTTGCTGTTCATGCTGATCCCTGCATTGAGATAAGCAACGCACAAGCACAAAGCCAGCAACAATAGCAACAACAAACAACAAGAACAACAAGAAAAAGAACAACAATCAACAACACATCGTGTGTAGGCAGTAAATCGCCTGAAAAGAAATCAACAAGGATATTATGTGCTCACCCCGTCCACCTGCCACCCTGCCATGTCCTTCTTGGCAGCCGTTTAACCATTTTGCAGGTTTCCCATTTATGTCGAAAACATATTAAGACATTTTAGTGCCGTTTTCACTTCATTAGTTTTGATTTTGATTTGGATTTCGATTTGAATTTGAATTTGAATTTGTGAATTTGAAAGTACGCTACATAACACAAGACCATTATTGCCATTAAATATTTAGATACAGATACAAAATTTACACATCGCAGAATGTCCTATAGTTCACTAGACTTCAAATTGGTTCTAATTGGAAATTGAACTTTTTGTACAATTTGGTGAAAATAAAAAACTATCAGAATTGTTACGAATTTACTTCTTACTTCTTCTTATGTGTCATGAAAATTTCTTGTTTTCTTTCGATTCATTTCAAGAAATATTTCGATAGTTCGACGATGCAACGCTTTTGAAAATTCCCCAGGGGTCTAAAGCAATTATTTGTTAGTTTTGTGAGCAAAATTTGAATGTATTTAATAATAATATTTATAATATTAACCAAATTATCTGAGATCTGTAATACTTTGAAAAAATTTAAATTAAACGATAAATTTATATACTTTTCATAGATTCAATTTATTGAGAGATCGATGTTTTTATTTAGTTAGATAGACGGACATGCCTGGATAAGTTTAATTCTAATCGAAACAATTTTAAATTTTTACTGCTTTATTGAATTTATCTTTTTAAATATATATATTTTTATATCCTTGCAGAGCGTGTTATAATTTTCAATTATGTCTAAATTAAAGCACGTTCTACACATGTTGACCAAATTTGATCAAAATCGGATCACTATATCTTTTAGCTGCCATAAGAACGATCCGTTGACTTATGTAAATCTTTTTTGCAAGGGCATATATCTTTGGCACGCCGAAGGTAACATTTCTTTCTAGTTTTAAATTAAAAGTCATTTGATATTTTTTCACGTTTTATGCTATCTAAAAATTAAGCAAAGATTTGGTATTCGAACACTTTCTTTTTCCCCCTTACTTTTGTATGCAAGTTTATCAAATACACATCAAATGGTATGATTACAATTCTCTTTATTGGTTTTAATAATGTTTCATAAGGTCCTTGGTGCTGGCAACAAATAGCCATACCTCCCATCTTTGATGCCAAAGTTGAAGTTTCATCGAGGCCGTATTCCCAGCTGCCAGCTAAAACGAGAGTACCAACTTTCACACTTCCGCAACAGCGCGCCTTTAGTTCCCATTCCTTGAACCTTCAACTACCCCTGACCCATCCAAATATAGCCACTTAATTATGCGTCCGCCATCTTAAGAATGAGCAACTGCAGCAACAACTTGCAAAAAGTTTTTCGAAAGAAAAACTCAGCTCCCCTTCACTCCCAGCCTGGCACTTAATCATGGCGCGGGAATTATGAAATGTGCTGCGTAACTTCGTCAACAGCCATGGTCATGCAGTTGCTTCTTCTCCAGCTCATCTTCTCCTTTTCTCATACTTCGTTGTGTCCTCTGGCAACAAAAATCATTAAGCTAATGTACTGTTACTGTATAACTGCAGACGCCAGCGATAAGTTGAACTGTTTTTCAAAAACTGCTGTTTACTTCCAGCAGTTGGATGAGTGAACGAGTGAAATGCATTGAGCCAAATGTTGGTGAACTTATTGAGCAGTTTCAGTTCGAAAAAAGCTGAGCTGAAATACATCTATAGTTGTTTAGTTGAAAAGCAGATCATATTCATTTTTTTTAACTTTGAAAACATTGACATTAAAAGGTGCATGCAAAGAATTTGTTGACTGAGACTTGAAACTTGAACTATATCAGGCAATACTCCATAGATTAGTATAGTAGATTTTCGAAACAATTGCATATGAAATCAAAACTTTTTTATATATTTAAAATTTATAATTTTTCTCAATTTTAAGTCAACTGTTATAATATCCAAATTTTGTAATATATTTGCAGATTTAATCAGAAAACTAATGCAACTAAATCATAATTAATCAAGTTTTTATTTAGGCAGCTTGACAATTACTTTTACTGCAATAACACTTTCGGATCGAATTTTGTGAAACTGAAAAAAGTTTATTAACATTTTCACTTTGTTATATAATTTTTGTAGTTATGGCTCCTCAATATTATTTACTTCTCGCTTAATCGAAAAACAGTCGCAATTTGGCCAACAAAAAAGTGGCCGCAAACAGAAGGAGCAGGACCAAGTCGGGACACTGCCAAGACAAAGCACTTAACCTAATAACAAGAGTCGCATTGGCCAAAAAACGTTAAGTAAACGCCATTTGGGCATAAAGTTTTGAAGAACTCGCATAAAAATGACAGACGCAAACAACGAGCAGGATAAAGAAAGCACGACGCAGGACGACATTGTCTCTAATTTGATGAAGACATCGCCAAAAAGTAAACGAACAAGTTGCAACCAACCAAGCAACCAACCAACAAACAAAAAAATTTGACAACAAACAGGACACACAATGCGGGGGCGTCTTGTCCTTGTTGAGAGAGAGAGAGAGAGAGAGAGAGAGAGAGAGAGAGAGAGAGAGAGAGAGAGAGAGAGAGAGAGGAAGAGAGAGTACCAAACAAAGATGCAAATCCGCTTAAGTATCCGGCAATGATTGCCGTCAACTGTCCGCGCGGGGTAAACAAGGAAGGGGAAAGCAAAAACAGAGCAAAAGATGAAAAAAAAAAATACGCGCGAACCACTTAAAGTGATCATGAAGGATTCACAGTTTGTAAAATGGAATTTTATGGCTTAGTTAAGGATGGGCCAAAAAATCTTTTCTCGCGGCGCGCGGCCAAAAAGGCAAAGCCAAAAAGGACAACAACAACAAAAACAACAACGGCAGCAACATGGAAAAAGTATACAAATCACACCCCATTACAAAAGGGGGCCGCATCTTCGTCTTAGCCAGCGGCACAGGACACTCCGTCGCGTCTCTGTCGCTGGCGCTGCCTTCGCATTGTGCAGCCTGGCAGAGTGGGGATGGGGGGAAACGGATGGGGGAAGCAAAAAACGCACAAACGCACCAAAATTCCACAGCAGGAGCACAAGGACGACGCGGGCGTCAGTTTCTCACAGATTTGAAGTCGGCTTATCGCGCGACTTCATTTGAATATTTGGCGTCCTTAAGGATTTTTTTTTTTTTTTTTTTTACTTTTGCAGAGCTTAAGTCTTGGCTTTTCTACTTTTTTTTTCTCTCCTCTGCTCTTCTACATTGGCGCTTTGTTTATGCGTTTGTTAATGTTGTAACGTAGATTTTTACGAGTGGAGCTCTTGGCATAGTAACAATAATGAAAAGCTATTATGAGCCATGAGGATAAGGATAACAAGGACCGTGAAAAATGGCACGCCCAGTCGACTAAACGCCCACACGCAACGAGTCCACCTAACCAAAACGTGCCCCGTGTCATTTGGCCATATTAAGCGAATTAGGCCGAACGAGCGAAAGCTGCGATAAGCAGCAGTAACAACAAAAACAACAACAGCAACAACAACTAGCTAGAGGTGGATAGGACTAAGGTGTGGGTAACTGGTGGGTGCACCCAGGACGACTTCATAATTTGCCTTTATAGCTCTAATGGCAAATAGGGCGACACATTTTGCATATTGCGCGTTTATTTTCGCGTTCTGTCATCTTATTGAAAAACGTTACAAGGATAATATTAAAACGGATAGCGCCTGTGGGGTATGCAATGCTTTTTTTTTTTGACTCTTGGCAAAGAATTTACCTTTTGTTTAACATATTGCTGTTTGCGTACTGAACTCTACTAACGTGTATAGTGTTCGAATGATTAGATTTATTATTTTGTATTAAGAAATGTCAAGTTGATTTGAAAAATATATAAAGTGTATAAAATGTTTTTAATTCATGTTTTCAACGTAATAGTTGCTTTCTTTTGATTCATTTTAATTTAGATTTATCAATTCCGTCTAGATTATAACATCCAAACTAACAGCTTTTAAATGCTATGCAATCAAGTCTCTGTTAACGCTAACATTAACAGTGGATTACTCTGCTCAGTTAACAGTTAAGGTTGAAAACACAATGTACGCTTTTTTAGATGCGTACACAAATGAGGTACAAAATATTTTTGTTTTTTCTAGAAATAAAATATTTCCTGATTTTATATTTTGAAGTGTGCTTCTTGTTTGCCTTACCGCTGAACTGCTTGAAGTACAAGTAATGTACAGCTTGTTCAATGCAATTGTTCTATGTGTAATTGAGTACAAAGATATTGTTGGGATTAGCTGTTCGGAAATAGAGAAAAAATAAATCAAAGTTGGCGTAGTTTTTCAATTCAAATCAAAAAACAAAGAAGACAAATTTTATAGACAAATGTATCAGTCTTAAGTGAAAAGCCTTCCGAAACATATATAAGTTCGAAATTCAAATATCTTATTTTTTCTCTCTCTTTTCAAATTATTTCAAAATATTTTTTTATTGGTGCATTCACAGGATAGTGTTTTTTGTATACATTCGACTCAAGACTCCTGTCTTAACAATCTTATTTCCAACTGCGTTGCCATCGGACCTTTTCAGGTCCACCACTCAATATTCAAAGAGTTGAAAAAATGTTGTATATAAATTATAATTTAACAAATGTTTTTAAACTGATTTTTAATTGAATTAAATGAGTGCAACATTTTATAATTGACAAATATATTTTCTAATTGAAAAATTATGATGTTAAAAATGTTGCGCGTTATCGAGACGGGACGGATGTTCCGGAAGTGCGGAACGGGACAAAAAATGGTTAATTCCTGGCGGGCGAGGCGGGATAGAAATTCCTTTCTCGTTCTCATCTCTAATATTGATCATGGAAAATTGGAAAACCATTAAAAATGGGAAAAAGGGAGCATTAAATTACTGCAAATGTGTGTAACAGGCAAAAACTATATATATTCCTGATCAGCATGAGCAGCCGAGTCGATCTAGCCATGTCCGTCTGGCTATCCGTCCGTCCATCCGCCAGTCCGTCTGTCTGTATGAACAAACTGATCTCGGAGACTATAGGAGCTAGAGACACCAATTTTGGCAAGCAGGTTCCTGTATACCATACGCAGATCAAGTTTATTTCAAATTTTGGGTAAACCCCCGGTCCCAATTGAAGACATAGCTTTGATTTGATTATTTAATATATATATGTTATATCAATGTTGATTAGCAGAGTAAATTTCATTACGATCGGATAAATAACACCAAAATTGTGGAAGAATCTATAACCTTTTGAAGATATCTCAATCAAACTTAGCAATTAAAA
The DNA here is from genome assembly GCA_949708635.1 of Hirtodrosophila cameraria. Lineage (NCBI taxonomy): Eukaryota > Metazoa > Arthropoda > Insecta > Diptera > Drosophilidae > Hirtodrosophila > Hirtodrosophila cameraria. The sequence continues at coordinate 22,645,077 of OX453090.1, read as the reverse complement.
GTTTGTTCATACCTTATATTGGACAAATTCAACCAAATTATCTAATGACTATTAGTTGAAGCTAGTTGTTCTTTCTCACTAAAGCTATATAAAGCTTAAGATTTAAAAGATATTTATAAAAATTAAGTCTTTTGTCATTGAATTTTTGTCACTGAAATCATTCTCCGTACTTTAGGTAAATAACTTTGCAACAGACGAGTCCTTTTAAGAATGCATATCTCTGCTCGCTTTCATTTCTATTTATTGCAATTTAAGTATGTCTCCTTGCAAGGTGCTTACAAAACTGGAACAGGAACTGGAACTGGAGCCAGGTGACTCGACTCAGTCTTCCCGTAGCTCTGGCTGACCATTGTTTTATCTAGCTGCTAATTCGTTGCTCGAAAAGTGTGCGCATAAATAAAATGAACTTCATGGCGTTGCCGTTTCCATTTCCGTTTCCGTTTGCGTCGACTTGGGGCACTTGAAGTGTTCCAGAATCTGAGTAGGGGCTCTCGATTCGCCCAGCCTGAAAGTGAAGTGTGCATAAAAGCCACTTAAATGCCATAAGAATCATTAAAAACGAGAAGAAAAAACAAACGTTTGTTTTTGTTGATTTAGCGCAACTGTGACTCAAGAGTGGATTTTGTGGTAATGAGAACAACAACAATAACAACAACATGCAATTGGGAACAACAGAAACAAGTGCCAAAGAAAAAAAAAATCAAACAAAAGCCGAAATGAATTAGACAACTTAATTATAAATGAGCTTGGCTCGGCTCGGTTCGGGCACAAAAGGATTTTGTTTAACTTTTTTTCCATTCATTGTTCCTCAAATCAAAGACTTGAGCACTTGACGAGCTTGCCGAAATTTTACAAAATTTACAACATTTTACTGTTTACTCACTCATTAGACGGGGTCTCGAGACATTCTGAGTCAAAGATGGAGATGGAGACGTCTGCAGACGACTCTAAAAGAACAACAATAAAATTAACAAGTTAAATAGTCGACGAGTAGACTCTGTGCCACAAATCCAATTACCAATTATGTACCAAACAACAAAAAAAAAGTAAAACCAACTTAAGACAACAAGACAAAAGCGGCCACTTTTCTCTTTAATTTAATTTCTTCGATTGTTTTTTTGTGTACGAGACGCTCACAAATTGCATTAAACCGAGCAGCAAAAATGTTTTTCCTTTTGTTTTCCACTTAAATTAATATACTTTCACAATTGAGTTTAAAAAAATTGACGAGTAAACAATGAACTAGTAAAAAATTAAATAGAGGCAATATCAATGGGTCTAAAGGTTTTCGTCTACCCCTTCTTTTGCAGCTATTGTAAATGGACTATCGATAGTCGATAGCAGTAGGAATGTGCTCATACCTAGTTATGCTATTAAATTAGAATTTGATTGGGGGAATATACGTAATCCAATCACTTTTTGGGGATACGGGAGCATGGCTGAGCATCGGAAATTTGGAAATATACTCGATCATAACAGATATTCTATGTCTTAGCACCTTTTACAAAATATTGCATATTTGATAAGTTATTGGGCTTAACTTTAAAATGAAAAAGTCAAGATGAAATGATTTCAAAATTATTATTATTTAGAGTTGGAAACGAGAAAGATATTTCAGCCCCATCCCACCCATCACAAATCATTTTTCTCCTGCTCATGATTTTAAAATTGATCCCTCCCGTTGCGATAAAACATATATAAAATAAGTATAATTCCATTAAAAAAAAAATTAAAAACAATTGTAGAATTATATTTTATTTCAAATATTTTAAAACTCTTTGTACAGTGAGTGGTGGACCTGAAAAGGTCCGATGCCAATGCAATTAGAAATAAGATTGTTAAGACAGTTATGGATGAACTGTCCGTATTTTCGCGATCGGTTTCGAAAATGATTGAGATCCGCCCATTTGCAATTTTCTAATAGGATGACAGAAAAAGAAAATTTAAAATTAATTTGAAAAAAATAAGATATTTGAATTTGGAACTTAGATACGTTTCGAAAGGCTTTTCACTTAAGACTGATATATTTGTCTATAAAAATTGTCTACTTTGTGTTTTGGTATGAATTGAAAAACTTTGCCAACTTTGTTTTCTTTTTTTCTATTTCCAAAGCAAACTATGCAAACTAAGTGTAGTATTTCACAAAATAAAAACACTTTAGTCGGCATTTAGACGGTGAGTTTGCTTTTGGGCAAGGGGGTGAAACGAAAACGGGGTAGACAAAAACTCATGCCAACCGAATCAAGTCTCTTTCTTCTGAGTGTCGCTTTGCTCTTATTCCGATTTCTTGCGGGATCAAATGCGGAGTAAGAATGCTGAAGTCTAGGGTGCCCGACTACGTGACTCCCTACACCCAACTCTGAAAATCACAGTAACTATTGATGCAGATCAAGAAAAATATATACTCTTTATATAGTCGGAAATGCCTGCATATGCCTGTTACAGTACTTTATTACCCATTTGTAATGGAGTAAAAATTACTAACGTCTGTCAAAATAAACATTTTAATAACACCATATTGACCTTACATTAGGCCAATATATAAACAAACATTAACAAAATTACATATTTTCAGATAGATTTGATCGGTTTAAAGAGCAATGCAATTTAAGTATTTTTGTTTATTCAATTCAAATTGGAACATCCAATATGCAAATTGAACATATATTTTTGTGCAAATATTTTGCGTATTCTGCTTGCATTAAGCAAATAAACTGTACATTTATTTACTATTTGTCACAAAGTAAATGAAAGAGTACGAGAAAAAGTGCTGCAATGAAAAAAAAAAAAGAAAAAAGGAATAATAAAAGCATGAGGCCAAAGACCCTAAAGCAAATTCCACTGATTACACAGAGTACATAGCTGCATATGTATGTATGTATAGTATATGAACTCTATGTAAATATAACACACATATATGCATGTGTACAAGTAGTATGTGCATATAATTTGAGCTTTGCTTTTGTGTTATTTGAGCTGAGTTGTAAAATGGGCGGAGTCAACAGAGCAGCGCAAACAAAATGGCGACGCCCCTACAGCAACAAGAACAAGAACAACAACAACAAAAGAGCTCATGTTCGGCTCTCATTGCCTGGCTGTCTGTTTGTTGTTCTTATTGTAGTTGCTTTAGTTGCTGTTGGTGTTGTTGCTTTGCTGGTATTGTTATAAAAATCCCTAAAGCAAAAGCGGCGACAAAGCACATAAATGTAGGAGGAGCTTTTGCCGAGAGAGAGAGAGAGCGCGCACAAGCGAATACCAAATAAGCAGCAAAAGAGAGAGCGAGTGAGAGTGTGAGTGTGAGTGTGAGAGCGCGTAACTTGAGAGAGCGAGCTTAACTATGCTCGAAATCAAAGAACTACAATTGAGTTAAAGTTGAAGTTTTGAGAAAATTTAAGTGATGCTTTTGTAATGCTTGCAGCTGACATTTAATTTTTGAGTGCAAAAACTGAAGCCAAAGAACTGAATTGAAAAGTCAGTTGCAAGTTTTCAGCTTTCTGTTTTATTGTTTGCATGAGTGCGTGCGTGTGTGCGTATCCTTTGACAAAAGGAAATAAAGCAAATAAACACATCGCTTACATGGCCGCAAGAGTATGTAGCAGGAGCAGGCATCCAAAGTGTTTGCCATTTGGCGACATGTGTCGTCACACAACCCCAAAATTGTTGCCCGAATCTCAACAGGAACCACATGAACAACAACAAGAACAAGTACAAGAACAAGAACAACAAGAGCTACCTCAAACAAAGTCATCATCATCATCTTCTTGCACAGCCGTTGCCATTGCCATTGTCGAGCAGTCGACAAGGAGCTGCTGGGCGCAGACAGGCATTTGTCTTTGCCAGCTAGGCCAGGAGCAGGACAGGTCCTGCTCCTGCTGCTGCCAAGTGTCATGTCCTGGCAGCTGTCGAGAAATGGCTCAAAACTCAACTGGCAACTCACAACTAACATCTCACAAGGCGCAACACGTTGCCCCAAAAGACGCTGCAAGGTGCCTGGGTCCTTTTGGCCGTTTGTAGTAAATTACATTTTGTTTATCAACCAACAACTAACACATACATACACGCATACATATTAAGATTTACATAAGGATGTGCTTATGATGTGCTTGGCTTATGGCACAATGGACTCTCCTGGTTATCTCTAGACATCTACATCCACATAATATTAAGACAAAGCTCGTTGAGCCGGAAGACGATTTAATCGAGCTCAAATAATAGACTAAGGCAAACATAGACACTCATATATATGTATGTATGTGTATGTGTGTGTAAGCAACAGACACACACACACACACACTTGAACTCTTGTCTATTATGAACTTTCTTCTAGTTAAACATAGCACAAAGTTGGATTGAACCTTCATAGATATAGAGTGGTAGTATAAATTTTTTGAATTCAAGTATTTAACTTTGTCAAAAAAAATACTAAAAAAGCGTTAGACCTTTGAACTACAATTCAACAAATAGATATTTCTGATTGTAAGAAGTTGAATTAAGTACAATTAAGTTCAACATAATTCCGTATTTTGACTAGAAATTAGAAATATGCAACAAAATATTGAACTATGAATCAGCCAACAATTTTGGAAAATAAAATACTTGCGTAAGAATGGGGATTAATTTCATTATGTTACTTATAAAAGAGTTCAATAAATTATTACATTTTTGGCAAATTTAAACATCTTTGTTCATACAAAATATGAAACAATATCAATTAGTGCATAAAATTCAAAAGACTTAATTACTTATTTTATTTCTAGCAAATAAAGACCATCAAGAAAGGTAAATCGAAGACTTCTTTTTGGTTAACTCCTGACAAACACACACCCATATGTAGATATATATTTATTACATTCTATAATATATCTCTACCTTTCACAAGCCTCTCCCTCTGCATATAGTATATATATATGTATATAGCCGATGTCTCGCTTGGCAGCGCTTTAATGCAATCAAAACATTTATAAAGCTTTGGACGCGAACCGAAAGACAAAAATCGGTGGTTGTTGTTTTAATTAGATTTTCAAGGCTGAGCCCAGAAGCAGGACGACTGTCTAAATTGCCACAGCTGTAAGGGGTTAACGTTAACTCGTTCAAATCGCGAGCTAACTCCCAACCTGCCAACCTCCCAGACCCCCACCCACAATCCACCTACCCGCGATTCCCGAGGTCACCCCAAGCGGCACCGCACGCGCCACGCAAATACAAAATTTCAACACTCTAACATAGTGAATTTGAAATACTCTCTCTCTATTATTTATAATTGAAACAGATTTTGAATTGAACTGCTGTCATACAATTTATCCTGTTTTGCATAATAAAATCTTATTTAATATTGCCTTTAATTGAAAATCTAACTAAAATAAAACTGCTATGTTCAATAGGATTATGAGCGATATATATAAATGAGATACGTTTTCTAGTTGGTTTGATTGAAATATATCAAAATATTGAATTGGCAGTATTAAATTACGATTCATCGTTGGATTCTTGAAATCATGAAAAAGCAGAATTGCACCAGCTTAAAGTCTGGTATATATTTAAAGCGTTAAATATAGAATATAAATATAAATATAAATATAAAATAGAAAAAATCGTAAGGCGTAAGACAAAGCGACGTTTTTGAAAAGTTTGACTGGAACTATTTTTGATGAAATAGTAAAAATAAGATGAAAAATAATATAAATAAGCAAGAAAAAACAGCTGATAAGTAACTCAAAATGTATTCAACGTTTTTGGTGCTCGAATTAAGTTGAAAACTTGTTTATCGAACCTGTTCCGAACTGCACTTTCAAATTAACATTGTTGAAAATTGTGTAGCATACTTTTCAAAGCATTATGTAAGAATATTATATATGCAGTTCAATGCCTTATTCTGCTAAAAATACAAAAAAACTAAAAGTTAAAGTGTGATAAATTTTCTAATAATATTACAAAATTTTGAAAAAAAAAACACTGCGGAATATACAAGACAGAAGATATAGTTGCCTAATTTTGATTGAATTCCACAAAACTGTACGAACCAATGTAAAACTTGCAATTGATGAGTTTGATTGAGTTATCTAGTTAAACGAGACTTGTTCGACTCAAGTATTAAATATTATGAGCTTGGAGACGTCTTCTTCAAATTATAATACACTCTAAACAAAGAAGACGATATGGTTTTGTTACTTCTGTAGTGAAATTGGGAATAAGCTTGAATGTGTCAGTATACAGAATATATGTTTTCTTGCCAACAAAAATACCATTATTATTATTACAAAATTCCTTAAAACTTACAAACAAAACTCTCTACAAATTTTGAATCTCTTTTTTCGATTTAAAAGCTTTTAAAGAAGCTTTTACAGTGTCCGGATTCAACCATAAAGTAGAATTTTTCAAAAAAGAAGTTAGTTTAGGAATTTGATGGACTTTGTTGCATGTTATACAAGCCTGCGCAAATGGTCAGAGTGCTCACAATAAACATTGTTAGGGTATTTAAAAATAAAATAATCTACCTTAGGCAATCTGAGCGCTGAAGTGTGCGCTACTGGCGCTGCTGGCGTCGCTGCTAGCGTCGATGTAGCCGCTTAAATTAATGAAGAAATAAAGACGCACGAGATTTACGCGCCTTAGGTGAGTTGTGTGTGTGTGTGTGTGTGTGTGTGTGTGTGTGTTAGTGTGTGTATGGGTAGGGGTAAAGGTTGTGGAAAATGGCTTGGCGGAAATATGCACGATTCTCGAAATTCGTGAAATGCCGCACAATGACTCCCATGGGCACGATAAAAATCGAATTAATAAGAGTTCAACATAAATGAGCTTGAAAAATGTCAAGCGAATGTTTTCTTAGAGAAATATATATATATATATATATGTATGTTTGAAAGCATAACAACATATATACATTTATATAAATCACAAAATACATTATAATTTTTATTTTAATTGCCAGAGAGCGCATCTAATTAGCTTTTATGCAAATATGCTTAAAGAACTCTGAAGGGTTGCAAATGAAATGCCAATAAGAATGAATTATTTTAAAGGATTGACATTCATGGAACATTTTTAGTAGTAGAGTATGGTGATTATGTAAGGAATGCTGTTTGTAGTTTTCAATTGCATATGTAGTAAAGCAGAGCTTACACTTGGAGAAAAAGAAAGAACCGAAATATTGTAAGAAAAAAATTAATTCAAAAATAACTTGGTCATTTAACAAATGACCTTTTGCCAATTTATGTAAATGGTTATGGTTAAAATATAAAGTTATAAGCGTGCATTTATTTAAAATACGTTTTTTTTTTTCCAAAAAAAAGCACTTAATTCTTTGTGACATGAGGTGTTTCAAATGCTTCCACATTTTTTGATTGTTACCTAATCAGATTTTAGCTGTGACATAGTCTTATCAGACAAATACCTACTGCAAGTTTGGGGGTTTCTAAACACAATGATAGCCCAGGTAATTTGTATTTAAGGCTCGCAGTTTGTAGCAAAATCTGACTAAATACAGAGCATCCATGATGTGTACCAAGCATCATTATCATTATCCTAAGCGGCAAAAGGATATAATTAATGCAATGCGAGTGTTTCTGACACATTTGAATATCGCCTGTGCCACAGGTGTTTGCGACTAATAACTGGACTACTGCGTCACAAGCCATTTAAGCCAATGAACACAAATCACACACAACATACACACAGAACATACACACAAGTACATACACGCTCATATGATGGACACAGACACAGTTATGCGTACATGTGTAAGTAAATTATGACAAATGTCCTTGACAGCGTGGGCGGCTGGTTGAGCAGTTGAAACCCTTTCTCTCTTGTGGCCAGGGTCCTTGGGGCAAGGGACTTGGGCGTATTTTGTGGCAGCTGTAGCTAACAACAACACGCACACAAAACAAATTAGCCATTTAACAGCAGTAATAACAACAACAACAGATATATGTATAAAGAGACAGAGAGAGAGAGAGAGAGAGAGAGCGAGAGAGAGAGCAAGAGTAAGAGTAAGATTAAGTGAGGGAGAGACAAGTGTTGCCCAAAGGTTGGTCTTATACAAAATAAAATTTGTATTTGTTTAAGCCAAATAGTTGAATGCCACTTAATATAAATATAAATTGCATATAAATAATTTTTTATGATTAGATAACGAGAGATAAGAAATAGATTCTAAGAAACGGATATTCCAGCATTCGATATACTCTTTATTCTCTCCTTGCGTAGTCAAGAGTGGGCATAGCAATTCAATTTTTTGCTCAAATCTGTATACAACATTTGAAATAATCTTGATCTGCGTATGTTATACATGATGCTGCATGCCAAGTTTGGTGCTCATACTCTCCGAGATCTGTGTGTGCATACAGACGGACAGACAGACGGGAATGGCTATATCAACTCGGCCGTTGATTCCAATTTTAATGGAAACAGGGAGTTAAAAGAGTCCACTCTTAATCAGTGGCGTTTTACTTCATATTTTTCCATTTTCGGGGTATTTTTCAGAAGTGCCCACAACAGATTACAAAAATATTTTTGTTAAATATTGAAGACTCCATAAAAATCTGAACAATTTTTTTTTTTTACGGAATCAAATAAATTCTCTCACGAGTAGCTACCTAAAGAGTTTAGCTTTCCATATACAAATCTTGGTTAAAAGTTATGGCGAAAATATTTAACTGTACCGACAACAGGATATGTTCCCTTATCACCACATTTTAGCATTTTCTAGCATTTTTTGAAAACATTTGTTCAACTCTTTGAACATTGAGTGGTGGACCTAAAAAGGTCCGATGGCAACGCAATTAGAAATAAGATTGTCAAGTCAGTTATGGATGACCTGTCCGTATTTTCGCGATCAGTTGCGAAAACGACTGCGGCCCGCCCATTTTCAATTTTCTAATAGGATGACAGAAAAAGAAAATTTAAAATTAATTTGAAAAAAATAAGATATTTGAATTTGGAACTTAGATACGTTTCGAAAGGCTTTTCACTTAAGACTGATATATTTGTCTATAAAAATTGTCTACTTTGTGTTTTGGTTAGAATTGAAAAACTTTGCCAACTTTGTTTTCTTTTTTTCTGTTTCCAAAGCAAACTAAGCAAATACTAACTAATATCAACAGAAAGCAACTTGCGAAATTTAATAATTTTAGCTATAGCGCTTTGGAAGAAACAGATCAAGTGAAGAACAAAACTATTTTATATAATAGTTTTCTACCCCATTTTTGAGATATTTAACAATAATCCATCCATTTGCTTAATTTGAAGTGTTCAGAGTGTTTTATATACTTAAGAATATCTGAAATGCAATAACAATTAATTGCATAAATCTCCGATATTAAGAATTCAGTTATGCTTAACAAGAGCATTAAAGCAACTATATGATACATATTTTTATTGATGCTGTATTTTGTTATTTTTGCTGTTTTTGCTGCTGCTGAAGTATGTTTGTGTATGTAATTATTCAATTCAATTAATCCCGTTTACGCCTTTTGACCAGACCCAGTCCAGTCCAGTCCAGGCCAGTTCAGTCCACAGGAGACCACACACTGTAGACCGAATCGTTGTCCAGCAGCCATATCCGTTTCCGTTTTCCGTTTAACACATACTCGTATACTCATACTTGACGAGGCGGTCATGCGTGTCCTGTGTGTCCTGCATGTCCTGTGTCGCTATCTGTGAAAGTCTTGGCCAGTTTTGGGTCAGTCGCAATGTCAGAAATGCTTTCAACAAGCCTCGAGCAGCAGCTGGCATTGCCACAGACTCGACACACACACAAACACACAAGTTCAACAATTTGAAGTATGCCCCAAAAGGGTAAAGGGCTCGGGCAGGAGCAGCTATAGCCAGGACTCTCTGTGCATAGGCCTTTGTCTCAACTTTGAAATTCTTTGCATAGTTTTGCGCCGAGTTTGTTGTTTTTATTTTGTTGTTGTCGTTTTTGTTTTTGTTTTAGTTTTTGCGGCCAAATGCGAGAAGCTAAATCCTTTTTGATTCCTACCAGAAAACAAAGTGCACAAAATTTCATTTATTTTTTTAATAAAGTTATATTTGTTAGCATTAATCCTTCAGAATGTGTTTGTGTATTTGTATTTGTGTTTGTGTTTGTCCATGTTCAACAATGGCCGCATCCGTTTCCGCTGGCCAGCTGCTAAAAAATATTTCAAATTGCTACAAATAAACGTAACGAAAAACAAACGGAAACTGCAAATAGAATTTTTTTTGAGGATAAACTTTTTGTGTTTTGTTGTTGCCAGGAGCTATGAGATATCTTTGTTGCGTATTCTAACATCCTTCAATGTTTGTGTGTGTGTGTGTGTGTGTGCGTGTGTGCTTGTGTATTTGTGTCTTATCATTTCCGTCATAAATTTCATTTCATTTTTATTTTTCTATTAAAAACTAGCCCCAAACAAAGCTAAACGGAAATAATACTGCCGGAGTTGGACAGCGTTTTTTTTCCTTCTTGTTTTTTTGGATGCGTGTGTCCCATAAATCAAAAATCAAATGGAATTACACTATGTAAAGATATGCGACTATGTGATACTCTGTAAATAGTAAACTAATTTAAGAGCATTTACCATTCTGAAACATTTCGAAATGCATTTACGAAAGTATTGAGTATTTGAGTTTTAAAAGATACGACAATTGACTTTTAAAGAAAGTCCACACTCGATTATATATAACCATTTTCCGACGTGCGGTGCTACGCCCTGTATAACATCATATTCGCACGAAAATGTAACTTCGCCCCCTACAACCTTATTGATCTTTGAAAATTAGTTTGAATCAAAGCACAAAAACTCAACTTTCTCCCTTTTTACCACCCAATTTTCATACAGGTGGGTGAATTTTCCGGAAAATTGGTTTGCAGTCATTGTTGAATTTTCACATGGATTTCTGAAAATGAATTTGAGCCCGATCGAGTGAGAAACAGCTAAATTGCAACAATTTTCCGACCATTTTCCGCCTTTTCAGAAAAATTACATTTTTTGGAAGTTGGTAAATGAGTCTGAAGAAAATCGCACTAAGACTAAAGTTTCATCCATAGAATATAGACCACCCACTTTCCACCCGAGTTGGTGAATTTTAAGGAAAATTTTTATGCAGCTTTTAATAAATTTTTATATAGATCTTTGAAAATAAGTTTGAAGCCGATTGGATGATAAACAATAAAGTTGCATACAACGGTCTTCCGCGAAGTTTCCACATTTCCTGACCAATTCCGACCATTTCCAATCGCCAATCGCCATTGAGGACAAACTCTTTTATATATATATATATATATATATAAGATATTCAGTTATTCGATAGTATTAACGCAAAGGTTACTCAGATTTTCGGAGTATAATTTTCAACTCAAAAAGTGCAGACTAAGAAGATCATCTAATGTATATATGAACGTACAACATGCAACATTCTTGTCCTTGCAATTGTAGGGTATAAAAAAGAAAAGAAAAGCAAAACCAAAACGAAACTAAATCGCAATAATATGAAAATAACAAAAGGCACAAGTAGCTGAATATTTAAGTTCCCTCATCTAGAGCACCAAACCAATCCCAATGCAATCTGCCACGTGCTACGTGATCTAACACACACACATGCACACACTCACACATGTAGAGATGCAAATGTGACAACATTAGAATTTTCAACAGCCCAAAAACTTGGCCCCAAGTCAAGAAAGACAAACCGACAAGCTCAATTTTTTATCTTTGCTGCGGTTGTTTTTTTTTATTCTTTTTGTTACTTACTTTTCTTTTGGGCGATATGGGGAGTTGGGGATGGGGGCGGTGTCCTCATCTTTGACTGCAGCGAACGATGCGTCGTTTGTCATTATTTAAATTCCTTTTGACAAGGCACGTGAAATCTACTATGAAGTTGTCTCCAGACACATGTGAGCAGGATAAGCATAAGCAAAGGCATATCAAGGATATCTACACGCAGGTCAGGCAGCCCTTCAGGGAGTCCTTCAGCATGTGCGTGACACTGCCAGCGATAGTCCCCATTTTACTTCTCAGACAGCTTCCTTAACATTAAACATCCCAGACTTTTACACACTCAAATTAAATTAAATGACAAACTCAACGGATCACTTTTCTCACTTAGTTTTTACGCTTTTCTTTCGGTGCGGTGGAACGGATGCAAAATTAATGGTTTCACATATGACAAATAAGGTATTAGAAGACAACAGCAATTGTACAAATATAAGTATATGTATATTATAATACAGTTTCATGCGTCATTAGCAACTTCTAAATTCAATTCTTTTCATTTATGTTTAATTTAAATCATTTTGGTATAAGGCTAAGAACTAATTTTTCTCACAAAAGTTTTATTTTTCCACAGTTTTCTTTATTACAGTTAAGTTTCTTTTTAAAAGAGTTCAAAAATATCACCATAACTTGTGTGTAGCACTATGGAATTAAAAACAAGTAAGAATACTCTAGTCGAGTGTGCCCGACTACGAGACTCCCTGCTCCCAACTTGCATTTCAAGCAGTTCAGCGGCAACACAAGCAAGCAGCGTACTCAACTTGCACAGTGCATGTCAAACTGTTGTTTCTGCCTGCTGAGACAGGGGAAATAAGTTCTTCCATAAGTTTGATGCTATTTATCCGATCGTGTTGAAATTTACACATCCGAAAGACATTGATTAAACATACCATGTGTAAAAATTAAAGCTTTCTTTTAAATATTGTGGCTGTGGGAGTCTTTTGCGATTTGCGATTTGCGGGGGTGCGGGGGATGCATCCGAAATTTGAAATAAACTTGATCTGCGTATGGTATACAGGAACCTTCATGCCAAGTTTGGTGTCTCTAGCTCTTATAGTCTCTGAGATCTGTGTGTTCATACGGACAGACGGACAGACAGACGGACATGGCTAGTTCGTCTCGGCTGTTGATCCTGATCAAGAATATATATAATTTATATGTCGGAAATGCCTCCTTCTGTCTGTTACACACATTTGCAGTACTTTATAACTCCCTTTTTCCCATTTTTAATTGGAACAGGGAGTAAAAAATAAACAAAATGAAATATGTATATATACCATCATATTCATATTTATATATATCATCAATACATCGGAGAAAACCATCGATAATAATGCGGGTTTCCAATTATCTATATTAGAGATGGAAACGGGAAAGGAATATCCAACCCGTCTCGCCCGTAAGGACCTAACAATTTTTTGTCCCGATCCGCACATCTGGAAGATTTAAAATTGTATAGCTCCCGTTCTGATCCCGATCAAAATTTTTACCATCATCATTTACGCGTTTTTTCTAAGAATCAATTAGAAATCATAAAATATTAATATCATTTAATTCAATTAAAAATCAGTTAAAAACATTTGTTAAATTATAATTTATATACAACATTTTTTCAACACTTTGAACATTGAGTGGTGGACCTGAAAAGGTCCGATGGCAACGCAGTTGGAAATAAGATTGTTAAGACAGTTGACTTGGTTGAGCTGTCCGTATTTTATCCACGAGTCTTGAGTCGAATGTATACAAAAAACACTATCCTGTGAATGCACCAATAAAAAAATATTTTGAAATAATTTGAAAAGAGAGAGAAAAAATAAGATTTTTGAATTTCGAACTTATATATGTTTCGGAAGGCTTTTCACTTAAGACTGATATATTTATCTATAACATTTTTCTACTTTGTGTTTTGGTTTGAATTGAAAAACAACGCTAACTTGTTTTTTTTTTTTTTTTTTTTATTTCCAATGCAAACTAGATATTAACACTATTCCTATGATATTGCTTGCCGTGCTCATGCGGACAGACGGACGGACAGACAGACAGAAACAAGTACGAACGTTGCATTCACATGCTACCGACTGCGACATACTCTTTTTATAGCCTCATTTCGGAGTCGGGAGTGGCCGTGGCAATTATTGTTTTGGTAAAATTCTTTTATCGACGAATTGATTTGAAAACTATTGTTTAAAGTGGATGAATTTCAACTCAGTTTTAGTTCGACCTTAAACACATATTAACTAAATGCCATAATACCTCAAGTTTTCGTAAGAAAAAACCATATTCATTTGTTGTTGCTTTAATATTTAAAAGATTTAAAGATGGTCTATCGACAATATGTACTCGTAATGGCCATGTTTTATTTAAGCTGCTGGCAAGAAAAGTTGCAAAGTTGCAACATAAATATGATAAGAGCTGGAATGTTGTTTTGCCACCCTTCTTGGACTTGGCTCGTTGTTGCTATGAATATGCAACAATAAAATGCGACAGCAGGAAAAAATTAAATATGACACTTATCTGGTATACAAAACTTGAAACACATTATACAAACCAAAAGCGACGACTCCAAACGGACATGGCAGGAGATGGAGAAGCTCGAGTGGGGTGATCTGATGGCCTGATGGTCCTTCGTTTTTGTCCTGGAAGTGGTTTTTGGTCCGCTGCAGACAATGCCAGGTATCATGAGCGCAATCAGCGGCCCACAAGCAGTACGAACATTCTGAATTGCTGTCATTAAAATGTTGACAAAGGCGCAAAAGGTGTAAAAGCCACAGAGCGACAAGACAGACGCCAGTCCCAAAGAACCAACTGAAACACCCACCGAACCCACCAAAACCGTCAACCCGCTAACCGAGAGGCAACGTAACGAGTTTTGTTAATGTGTCGGCCACAAAATGTGGCACTGACTTTATATGTTCTGATAATATAAATATGAATTACATACATTGTATATAAACATATATGTATGTATGTATGTATGTATGGCAGAAAATAAACTACAATTATAAAGAAATTTTAATACTCTTGCTAACAGAATATTAACAGAATTAAAACATTTGTCTTTGTTTTACAGTGAATTCCCTGAAATTGGTACGCTTCGGTTCTAGAGTAGTTCTAATTTGCCAAAAATTTTAATATGAATAAGAAATCGGTTTTTTTTTATATTTATTAAATTTTATTTGATATCCTTGTTAAAATTTAAAATATGTGATCTTGACACTGCTTTATTATTATGGTTTCTAAAATTTTAAAATTTTTTTTAAAAATCAAAAATAACTCTTTTTCCATAACTCATATTTTCAAAATCAATGATAACACACACCAAATGGACCAAAAATATATTTTATAGCCATCTTTTCAGATCAGAAATATATGATTGAAGATTTATATTTCAAAGTTGTAAGAAGTTGCTTTAAAGCAAGGCAAATTTATATAAATCCATTTTTAAGCTGTCAAAACATGATTAACAATCAGCTGATAAAGGCTCCAATAAATGTTCATAGCGATTTGGGTGAGAAGAAGGAAATGTGCAACACAAGTTGTGCAGGTGGCTCAGTCAGGAAATCAATAATTACAAAACAAATGTTACAAATACAAATACAATTCATACGGATGGACAGACGAACAGACATACGGACTGACATTTCACAAGCCCAATGTTCTTTTAAAAAGACTAAGCATTATTATATAAAACCCATTTAAGCTTCTTATTTGGTTGAATTGTACTTCAATTATATAAGTAGAACTTCCAGCGCACTGTGCCGCGTTTAACAAAAACTCGATGCAAAACTCGATGCAAAAATCAATTTTCCAGTGTTTCTGTTCCAATTAGTGTTTATATTTTTAAATTTTAAAATTGTTGAAGTATTTTATGCAGAAGGCTTTATATTTTTGAGAAAATTTTTTATACATTTTGGAGCTCATAAAGTTAAAGTAATTTTCCAAAATATTACACAAAATGTAAGCTTTATTATGGCAGGTTTAGAGCTTAAATTAAGGGCAACAATTAAAAAATAAAAAAAGATTAATATTGATGATTTAATGCAACTTAAAAAGCACAAATTGACTGTACACATCCGCACTCACACGGGCGAACGACATTATAAGTGCTTTGCTCAAAGTAGTAAGAAAATAAGAATAACAAAATAAGATGTGATGACCCAAGAAGGGCTTCAGTCAAGCACTACACCGCGTGTTTGCTTAAACCATTTGAGGATTGTAAGTGTCAATCTAAAAAAACATCATGTTGCCTTTATTTTGATTATGTTAGAGTGGTTTTTACTTTTGAAGTATATTATGAAATAAAGCAAAAAAGGAAATGACAACAAACTAAATCTTCTTAGAACACATCTCATCTGCTGAACAAAGTTGACTTCAAATTCACAACAAAATTGTTTTTCCTCAAAGCAATGTAAAGAGACAGGCCCCAAGAAAGCTTCCCATTAGTCGGCCAGATGGTTCGTTGAGTATCTCCGCAGGTGTATGGCAGGGCAGCGTCCTTGGACCTGTCCTGTACATAGCGGAGCTACCGGCTCCGGTTGCCAACAAGACGCAGATTGCCACATATGCGGATGATACTACCTTTTGCAGCTCGCAACACCAGTGCAAGCGAAGCCGTAAGACTCACTCAAAAAATTAAAGAAATGAGTATAAAAGGAAAATGTATTGTTAAGTTGAAAAAATGAAGATAAATAAAACACGCTCGCAAGTTAGAATTTTCGATTCTATGCATTGAAAACATTAGTTCCAATTTTTGGAAGATTGTAATTTATGAAATATCTAATTTCCGAGCGACTACTGTTTACTGATTTTACATTTTGTGAAATAATTTAGCTATGTTTTTTTGAAAATGTAGAACAGAATTTGATCATTACAAAAGTAGATAGCTAAATGTATGTAGGTGCTATAAAGATGTGATGTCCTTTGGTGGGTTTTCAATGCAGAACCCAACTCAAAGTTGTTGCATAGGTACTTTTATCACACGGCCGAAATATTCAAGGCATTTCATTCACGGTTTCCGATTGTGGATTGTGGCATCACGGACAAGAGCACGGACACGGAGACGGACAAAGACGAGTACGAGGATGATTTCAAGTGCGAGTGTGACCCTTGAAAACGCCAATCAAGTGTCTGGGTCTACATGCGTAATTTGCAACGCCAAGTGGTCGACCTCGCCCCGCTGCGCCACTCGCGTCCTTAGCTCCCAAACCACCCACCCCCACAAATTCTGAGATCCCAGACCCATATACAGTGTGGTAATTAAATTTCGCAGTCGGGCAACAGCCCGGCAAAGTGTGAAAATCATAAAAAGCAACGTGCATACGCCGTGTGGTCCCAAAAATGTTAAACAATTCACACGACGGGGCTAATTAAGCGCTCGGCTTGCACTTGAGACCCACAAGAGGGTGCTTCAACAATATATATGTGTGTGTGTGTGTGTATGTGTGTGTGTGTGTATATATGATTTTCATATTTTGATAAATTTTATGATGTGCAGCAGTCCGGCAAAGGAGACCAGTCAAAAACATTTGAGGCAGCATCGCATTAAACCAACCGGAAATTAACTTAATAATGTGTGGAAATGGCAGATGAGTGTATCTGTGAGTGTGTGAGTGTGTGTGTGTGTGTGCAAATGTGTGTAATCCTATTATAGACAAATATAAACATTCATATGCATACAAACTATTGTGTGTGTGAAGTGCTATTCAAATATCTTACTTGGCAATTTCAGATAAGCAACTGGTTTGATTATTTCAACTCGTTTAATTATTTCTATAGATACAATTTTTCACGAAGTTAATCTTATTTTTTCTTTATTCCAATATTTGATTGCTCTAACTTCAAAACTATGCTTAAATGAAGTTTTCTTATGAAAAACTTTTCTGTAAGTGTATACAACTTGTCTTTCTTGTTTCTACATAAAACTCTTTCATATTCTTCCAGTTTACAAAACACTTTCTTCTAATTTGTTGCAGTTTAAGCTATACCCATAAATAATGGTTCAAATCTTCAAGTTCTGGCCTCTGGGCACTTGTTTATGCGCTTGCTTGACTAACATCTAATCATTCGGTCATTTAACACCCACTCACGCACACACACACACACACACACACACACACACACACAACCTCATTAGTTCAAGCAAAACTGAAGAGTGATCATATGCATACACCTATACATACACACATACATATATGGAAATGTATTAATATCTGTTACTCATGTAATGCATACATATTTAAAATTAATGACATCATAAATTAGCATTAATTATTATAATGAGCCCACAGGCATTAATGAGGCAGCCTTTCTGCCACGCCCCCGCTGCCACCATTTGCTGCCTCCTGCTTACAACTTACAGCTTAGACAATTAAACTTCAAATGTATTAATTTATGGCCGTGTGCAAGGACCAAGTAGCTGAGGATGCCATCGCGTTTTGTAGTGGGCGCGAAATTCGCGCAATTAAATGCACCTGATGACAGGACACACAAAGGCACAAGGCTGTAGAGTAAGAGCCTGTACTGTAACTAACACACACACTCACACACACACACACACACACACACACACAGATAAATGTAGACACACATTAATCACACACACATAAGCACAACAGCTTTATAGATTTGTTTATGGCAGTTGCCTGTCTATTAAGGGTTGAATTGTTGTTCCCCTCGGTGTCTCAAAGGATCAAAGCTGAGATGAATGCGTAGCAAATACCAACAACAAAAATAAACAAAATAATAATAATCTAGGGGTTATCGCTGATTTTTATGATGAATGTTGCACGCCAAGCTAAAAGATGAGACTTAGTCAAGCATTCGATTGTGTGAGATAAAGACTTTTATCAAAAACATAAACTTTGGAAAAGTTTATTTGTCATCAATTCCGAAACGTTTCAATTTGGTGTTCTGAATTTCGTGTGGAATCATTTCGCAAATACACGTTGTGTCGATAGCGAATAGTCGAATTACTAAATTACAGCTGTTCAAGACAACAAGTTTCGAATTTTATTTTTGGCTTATTAAATTTGTTTTGATTTAATGAAAATAAATTTTAAAATAGTTATTTACCTTTTATTATAAATCAACTGGCAAAACAATTGAAACTACAAAATTTTTTAATTTTCCACATTTTCATCAATATAACATGAGCCATAGTTTTAGTATGAAGAGTTCTGTATATCGCGTTTTAATTTCTGTTTCCCCCAAAAATAGCAAATCCATAAATTCTCATGCAAATCAGTGTAATCGGGGCAAATTAATCGGAGTGCAAACATCGGAAAAAAAAACTTGACATCAAATAAATTACAGAGGTCAAGGAAAAGCAAATGCGCTGCTCGAAAGGCAATAAATTAAATGAAAATCAAATTCGGTAGAGCATAATATAAGAAAATAATAATCAGAAAGAAAAAAAAAATGTTAAAAAAATAAATAAATAAATAACATAAACGGCCAACGACAAGAAATTGTTTTCATTCGGATTTGAGCAGCCGAGCAGCGAGATGTGGGGCGAGGGATGGGTTGATATTAAGTAAACAAACAAACAAACAAACAACAATGAAACCAAGCAAACAAACAGACAGACAGGCAAACAAATACAAGAAGCAACAGAAGAGCAGTAAAGAGGCAATGGCCAGGAGAGAGGAGGCCAGGGTAGGGTAGGGTACGTAAGCCATACCATGCCAGGAAACGGTCGTAGAACACCCTAATACCACGTCCACTCCAGCACAATGTGAAAATTAAATTTTAATTTTTTTCTTTACTTTTATTTTTCATTTTCTTTTGGTTTGTTTTTTTTTTTGTTTTTGCTGCCCAAAAGATGCGGGACTTGAACATCCAACTGATGGAGATAGGAACATGGGCATGGCAGAGGGGTTGAGGGATTATGAGCGGGGAGGCGGGGAAGTCCTTTAGCCGAGTGGCGATTATGCACGGTAAATCATTTCGACATTTTCCCGTTCATAAGCACGTAATTTGACTTTATTTTTTTTTTAGCCAGCCACCGTCCGCCATTTGGTTTATTGACTTCGCCTCAAGTTGCGGCTAAGATGTTGCACGGTGATGTTACAGGCTTTATGCTGCTTGGCAAGCGGGGGAAGGGGGTCATGGCACGCCCACGACTCCGCACATAATTGCGGTTAATTAAAGCGTGATTTTTTCCGGAATTTTTGGTTTTTTTCTTTTTATTTTTGGGGGAGTTTTTTTTTTCTGTTAATTTGTGCGTGGCAAAAAAAAATGGGTAGCTTCTTGTGCTACTTGTGTTCAAGGCATTTTGATTTTGAGATCATTGAGGCTGGTTAGATAAGCTTTTAATAAGGTGATTTTGCAAAGCCTAAGTCGATACTGTTTTTGATAAGAATGTATAGACTTATAAACTAAACAGCCTATAAAAAAGACAAAATTTGTGATGTTTTATAATAAATCAACTCAGCTACGGCTTCATTTTTTAACTTGATTTACAATTTTCTAAGACCCATTTAGTTTGTAACTGTAGCTTCTTTAGTTTGAGCTAGAGATGAGAACGGAATGGGAAATGTTGCGTGACGAGCGGGAAGGGAAAGATTTTAAAAAGCGGACAGGATTTTTGGATGATATCGAAATTTCCGAACGACTTTCGCATCCCCATTGATTTTTTTTTTTTTGATAAAATCTATATTTTAATTTAGTTTTTTTTTAATGAAATTGTTAAGAATTGAAAAAAATGAATTAATTGATAAAAGCTGAAAAACGTGCATACTGTTATGGGTTTAAACATTTCGGACGGGATCGGATCGGGGCGGTACCAGATCGAATTTCCTTTACAGTTCCCATCTCTAATTTAAACTAGGAATCTAAAAAATAAATACATTTATATGTTAATAAAATATTTTTTCTTGAAAGATCGAAATCGTTTTTGATAATCATCTTTTAAGCCTAACTGTTTAAAAATAAAACTAATAATTTCTTCCTTTGCTTCAATAATAAATTTCATTTATTATATTTCATATTTTGTATGCCAAAATTCATATAAACTAGACAATTTAGTTTCCAAAGTTGAAAATAACGAAATTTGAAATTTCTCGAAAATTATCCCGATTCTCAATATTAATGATGAGCTAGTGTCTAAGTAGTCTAATTGGCAAGTCAAACCAATCCCAGATCAAAATCCAGTGAAATCTTGTTACAAGTGAAATTCCTTTTGAATGTAGAGCTTAGTGCATTTCGAAAGTCAAGGACCTTATGTCAACGTAGCGTATAACGTATAAAGCTCTCACCTGAACTTAACCACGCAAGCATATTCGAATCATATAAAAATCGTTTCATTTGAAATTTCTGTACACCCTCCGTTGTTACTTTTGTGGTTCCATTTTTTCAGTGGTGCTTTTCTTTTGGTCTTGTCCTATTTTTCACATGCATTTTTCACAAAATTGATTATTAATGATGGACGTCCACATTTGCCTAGCTGAATGGGCCTGTGTTTTGTGCCCCCATTGAAAGATACTCAAATTATGAAAATGCGTTAAAAAAAGCGGAAAAAGAGCGCTAAGAAATTAATTATGGAAATTACTTGGCCAGTCTACCAAGCATCCACAAATGCCTAAGCGGCTTGTGGTTTGATTTATTTATATTTTTTTTATATTTTCATTTCTTTATTTTTTTTTTTTTTTTTTGTTGTGCTTCTCTCAAGTAGCTGGCAGGACACTTTAGCATTATTATTCCTCTTGCCTGCCACTTGGTAAATAACAATTTATTTTCATTAATTTGTGCTTTAACCCCTTGACGTTGGCTTCATTAAAAATGCGCTCTGCATGGGCCACATAAAAATTAGGCGGCACGGCAAAGTTGATTGCCATTAACATTTTAACCCTTTTTTTTTAGACTCGTCGCGTTTCTTTGTAATTATTGCAATCTGTTCGATTTTAGGACACTACGTGAATAACCACATTCCACCCCTTCCCTTCCTCCCACTCTCAACACTTACCAACGTAGCAAAAGCTGCAGGCTGCGACTATTTTGCAATTTAAAAATGCAAATTAATTGCCACATGGCCCAGGACGGAACCAGAACGAGAACGAAAACGAGAACATTGTCTAAAATTGTTATGGCATTATATTCTCATAGTATCTTGGCCATTAAAGTAAATTGTAATTGGCATTTGTAGCCATCAGTTTCAGGGATACGTTGCGAAAACATTTCTGAGATTAACTCGGTTTACAACCAGTCGAACATTTGAACTAAAACAATTAATACTGGCACTACTAGTCTTGCAGCCCTGGTTTTGAAACCTTACTGTTTTTAGGATTAAGACGATGAAGAAAACCTCTGTTCAACTTGAACTGATCTAGTGCCATCGAATTAAATTTTTTGAATGATAATTTTTTATTTGTAAACTTATTTTATTTTAGTTGAATAACTATTTCTCCGGATATATCGCCAATCAATCGTTGAATTTGGAATTATTTTTACTTATTTTGTTTCTACAGGAATCGAAATAAACTCATCATTGAACAGAAAGATGAAGTAAAAACAAGTTAATAGTAGGTATTAAGAAATTACAAAGTCCTGTTCTTTCGAACCGATTTCACAAAAATATTGGAAGCATTCTTTACTATTATCCAACCATTATTTGTGCGTACATCAAAAGTACATCTGTCAATTCTGTCCAGCTCTAAAAAGTATGCTACACACTTTTCTGTCGAATTCATTCGAAAGTGAATTTCAGAACATTCCTGATAGTTTCATTCGAAACTGGATTTCAGAACATTCCTGATAGTTTCTTCATCTATTATATGTATCGTTTATTTGAAAATTCACCCAATTATCAAGATTCAAATATGTATATATTTTTTAGAAATATCAAAACACTATTATAATTTCTTAAAAAAAAAAAAAAATTTTTTAAATATATTTTATACATACAAAGCCGCAACTTTTTAATTCGAATAATTTCAGAGAATGCAATGTTAAGTTTATTGAAACAGTTGTATCGAATACTGATACGTTTATCCGATTCGAATTTAACTATTCTCATAGAATTCTAACATTGATAACAATTTCTTATCAATTTAAGCGAACATCTCTTTTTATAGCAATTGACTTTCGAACATTTGCAACATTCTGTTAATATCGTATAGTAGCTACCGGGCCATTAATATTTGCACTGCAACCCTGAAAAGCAGGATCTCAGTGAAATTTAACAAATGCCTAGGGGGTGGGTGGGTGAACATTTGGGTTGCTGGGGGGGTCTGGCCAGTAAAGTAGAGTTGTTGTTGGTATGGGAGCATCATGCCTCATGGTTTTTTCATTTTTTTTGTGCCAATATTAAAAGTCATAATTCAATTTTATTGCAAATGTTTCAGGTGCCTTAATCATTTCTAATATCCTGCGTGGCCTTCCCAGGACGCCTATTTCGACGTTGACTGCATTGTATCAGCGACTTGAAGGCAAGGAATGAGTCTGAGTCAGCGTCTGCTTCTGCTTCTGCTTCTGGTTCTGCTGTTCACAGAACTTCCGCTTACTCATAAATACTAATTTCACAGGCAATAAAGGCGAAACATTTGCCAGGTCCCTATACACTGCACTGCAATGTTAATGTATTACACTGAACTCACGTAGTTATGCCATTTTGATAGCTGGCAGACATTTAACAGATAACCAAAACTCTAAGATACTTTACACGTGTATCTGGCAGACTGGCAATTTTTAATGGATTACAGCATCGCGAAATGCAAATTCACAATTTGAATTTGTATTTGTAATTGTATTTGTATTTGTATTTGAATATATATATGTATATATACCTAGCAGCTGTTCCCAGGCATAATGTAACTGCCTGAGGGTGGCAGCTTGGCATGTAAAGATGAAGATTGTTTTATGTCAAACCCAAGCATACATAGTTAAATACCACTAATTAGCAGCCTCCAGCACTCGTATACCCCTTCAACTTGTAAGCCCCATGCTACTCGTACCCACATCAGATACAGCCAGTTCAAAGGCATTTGCCTCAAGTGGTCGCAAAACAAAACCACAAAATATCCAATGGTCAGCAAACTGAATAGATAAACAGATAGCTAAATGTGTATTATATCATTCTTTTCAGCAGCATAACGAATTTTGTATGCTCTAGACATCTACAAGATATGCATATGCATGTCCAGAAGATTCATTAGCTAAACATTATATCTTGTAGTTATTACCAGGAATCGACAAAAATAAAAATAGAACTTTAATAATTATTTGGTAATTTTTAAAACATAACATAACATAACAAACATTTTAATTTGTATTTTTGATTTTTTTAATTAAAGTTACAGGATAATAATTATTTTTAAATTTTTAAATAAAAGTCAAAACGTTACAGTTATTTTGATAAAAATTGAAAATAACTGTTACACTTAAATAAAAAATTAAAATATTTGTTATTCTGTAACTTATATTTTAAAAAATTAACAATAATAATTAAAAATGATTTATATCGCAAGAGTTATAACAATTTTTTTTGCGGATTTCGATTGATATGACCCAAATAGGAACTTTGTTGTATCCATTTTATTGCAATTTTATGTGATAACTGTTTTTTTCAGTAACTGGTTATTACGTTTTTCGGTTCAACTCAGATATAAGCCATAATTAATAACGTTTTAATTTATATATAGGGTATTCACGATAAGGTGGTTTGGTGAGATGATCACTTTTCACCATCCCAGTTGTTGAATGCACCGGGTGAACTGCAGTCACTCAGATGGCTAAAACTCAATATCCGTAAGTTTGGTTGAGCTATCTTGAATAACAAGATTTTCGAACGATCGTTGCTTAAGTAAAATATGTTATAGTGGTTTGAGTTTTTTTCTGACATTGACAACGAAGCATTTGTACAAAGTTTCATCAAGCAAGTCTCAGAACTGAGAGAATAGTTTGTGTAAAAACAGACGGACAGACAGACGGACATGGCTACTTCGACTCGGTTGTTGACGCTGATCGAGAATAAATCTAATTTTTTGAGTCGGAGACGTTTCTTTCAATGCGTTACACATTTTTCTATAAATTTATAATACTCTCTGCAAGAGTATAGTTGGAAATGTGAGAAAAACTGTGGTATAGAACGTTTTTTGACATCTTTCAGACTTGAAAAAATCTTCCACCACGGACGTTAAGTGGTAGTCAAACCAGCTATATAATAAATATATATATAAAAAATAAATATAATAAAAAACTAATATATGCAAAAGTATACAAATTATATTATTTGATTGATAAAAATAGTTTTCTTCATTAATTAAGATATAAAGCTAGACTTTTGGATCCAACGATGCCTGCAAATACCGAAAACAGTAGCCAAGTTTAGCATGAAACTAATAATCCCTGATTGCAGTTATATCAAATTGTTTCCGTTAGGGTTAAAGCTAAATAAAGCTCCTGGGGGTGAGTGTGTGACGGCTGCCTGTATTTGAGCGAGTGTGGGTATGTGTGTGTGTGTGTGTGTGTGTGAGGCTATATATAACGGTTCATTGCCTGGTTGGCAGTGTGGCGAGCAACTCCGTCTAATCACTGTCAGATGCAGGCGTCGCTTACGCATTCAAAGCGAGACAAAGGCCAAGCTCTTCGACAGGGGAGGTTGTGGTTGGGGGTGAGAGGTTCCGGGTCGGATTGGAGCAAGGACTCAAGACAACGGCCATAGGACAATGCAGCAGAAACGTGGGCTATGTTGGGATGCTGGCTTGCTTGTTAATTCGATTAATTACAACAATCAGCGGCATGTTTCATGTGCAGCACTCAAAGTTGTAGGTAGGCGGTCTGCGATGTGGTTGGGGGGGGGGGGGGGGTCAAGGCGTTTCGTGGCATGGCATGGCCAGTTAGGCATAAGCTTTGCAAATTGCCCAATGCTAATGACATCTCTATTCGGTGGCAAACAATCGAAGCATAATGACAATGATAGATTTGCCAATATCTGTCATGTTTATGAGCAAAACAAAAGGGCCAAAAGCAACAGACACACAAAAGCAAATGAAATACAATATATAACATAATTGGATATAACATTTATACACAATAATCGACAGATTGCAAAACGATTAAGCAACCCTCTTGCGCTTGCCTTAAGATGGAAAATGAACTAGAAGAAAACGAAAAGGCAACGGGGAAAAGTAAATCTAATCAAAGACAAAGACAGCAGCCACTATATGAAAGAAAGAAAGTGTGCGATAAGCGAGAGGGAAAAGGGCGCCCAAGCAAGGACAGGGAAATTTAAGGGGAAAAAGGCGCCCGAGCAGGGACAAAAATAGATCTGGCCAATGCGGGCACCATTCCATTCTATTCCCATCGTCGTATAGCACTCACTCAAACAGCCTGTACTGAAACAGAAACAATCAACTTAATTTGCCGCCCGCTGAAAGCCCTGTGGCAGATAAATTAAGTCATTAGTTGGAGCTGCCACTTTGGTGGATGGGAGGCAAAACTTTCGCCCCCCCCCCCGCCAAAGTGGAAAATAAATTGGCGAACGTTTGTTTTGAGATTAACCGCGATTAGAGACTGTGAGACACAAGTGGCAGTGGCAAACAGAAACAGGATACTTGGTGTGAGGAGAGGGGTTTGGGAGTGGAGTGAATCGTAGCAAATGTTGCCATTATTTGATAAGCTCAAACATAGACACAAACTGCCACGTTCCACGTTCCATTTACCACCACACTGCACCCAACCCCTCCATGTGTTTGTGTAAACAAATGGCAAATGCGAGAATAATCGTAGGAGATTAAAAAGTTTCATGCGCCCGCACAGCACACAGAGGGAACTGAAGAGTGAGGTCAGGTTTAGGCATTGGATGGAGCATTGGGTGACGCGAGACAAATGAGTGGCGCACGTGGAGCGTCGTCTGACTGGCCAAATACCCCACATTTCCTCCATCCCCCCATCTCGACTTTGTGTGTTTGCGCTGCCCAAGTCAAGTTTTTGGCCAGCTAATTTATGGCGCCTGCATACAAATTGGCTCGGTTGGTTTTGTGTGTTCGAAACTAGGAATGGGATGCAGGCGAAGTTCTTGGACTAACTAGCCTATCTTTAGAGCTATGCTTAAAACATCTTGAGATACCCTGAACAGAAAAGGCTGTCTAAGTATCTATCTGTCTGGACATGCATGGCTTTCAACTAAGACGGACGGACAGACGGACATGGCTAGATCGTCTCGGCTTTTGATACTGATCAAGAACATATATACTTTATAAAGTGGAAAATGCCTCCTTCTGCCTGTTACACACATTTGCACTACTTTATAACTCCCTTTTCCCCATTTTTAATGGGAACAGGGAGTAAAAAGAGTTTATTGGGCTTGTGAAATGTCCGTCTGTCCGTTTGTCCGTCTGTCTGCATGAACGCAGTTTTTCCACAGTTTTGGAGCTAGAGCTACCAATCTTGGTATACATGTTGGGATATACCATAGGCAGACAAAGTGTCCAGATCGAGCAATGTTGGGCTAAAAAAAGAGTATATCGCAGTCGGGTGCTGTATTAAAAATGGCTACTACCTTATAACTTATTGTTTATTTTTTAAAGCATTGGATCTTTTCGGTTATCTTTCGATTGGCGTGTAACTCAGTTTAAAGATCTGAGAAATGGTGGACAAGGTGAATTACTTAGTCGTGCAACGCTAGGTCCCAATTTTAAAGGTACTGCTTTGAATTTTGATACATATGTTTATTTTATCATTGTTGATCAGCTACGTAAATTTCATTCGGTTCGGATAACAAACACCAAAGTTATTGAAGAATCTTTTTACCCCCGTCGGTTTTGCGGGCAGTGCACAAGTTAAGTGCCCTGCTTGCTTGCGTTGCCGCTGAACTGATTGTGACAAGTAGTGCACTGCTTTTTTTGATACACTTGTATATGTAACTGAAAACATGTTCTTGTGATTTTCGGATTTAGGTGCAGGAAGTCTAGTAGTCGGGCACTCTCGACTATTTGCTTAGTTGGCTTAGGAAATAGAAAAATGAAATCACAGTTGGCGTAGTTTTTCAATTCAAACTAAAACACAAAGTAAGCAATTTTTATAGACAAATGCATCAGTCTAAAGTGAAAAGCCTTCCGAAACGTATCTAAGTTCCAAATTCAAATATCTTAATTTTTTTCAAATTAATTTTAAATTTTCTTTTTCTGCCATCCTATTAGAAAATTGAAAATGGGTAGACAGCAGTCATTTTCGAAACTGCTCGCGAAAATACGGATACGTCATCCTTAACTGTCTTAACAATCTTGTTTCTAATTGCGTTGCCATCGGACCTTTTCAGGTCCACAACTCAATGCTCAGAGAGTTTTAAAAATATAATATATAATATAAATATAATTTTACAATTGTTATTAATTTTTTTAATGGATTGTTTGTTTTATAATTAATATTATTTAATTAATATATATATAAATATATTTTCATAATAATAAAATGGGAACACTCTTAAACTTAAAAATCCTGTGTAGGGGTCAAATAAATGATTCGTCATCGATGGGATATGAAATACATTCCCCATTTAAATTTCTAATATCTATACTTGAAAATCCGCTTCATTATCGTAGTTTAATGTATCGATGGTATCTATTTGTGGCCACAAACCAACAGCATCAAAAATCGCAGTTTTGAGGTAAGGACCGTTTTCTACTTAAGCTGTTCCTAAGTTCCAACTGAACACAAGTAGACATCAGCTGCTATGCCGAAATTAAAATTAAATATTAACTATTTATTGTTTTTATTGCAAAAATCACAACTATTCAACCAAATAATTTATTGTCCACATTTAAAAGCATTTCATAAACACATTTAATTGCATTGCTATTCTGCTTTGCTTGACACGATGAAAAACTGAAGCAAAACTTGACTTAAGCTGTTTTGACTTGTTTATAAAACTTAAGAAGATATTGGCAATCACCATAACTTGATTTTCGGCTGAAGCTGTTTTGCCTTGTAGCCACAAATATATTCCTGATCAGCATCAATAGCGATTTGTCCGTTCCGCAGGCTGCTTACTTCGATTATTCGTCGCATTATTTTATCCTCCGTTGAATACGAACCTGAGCCTTTCAAGGTCAACGAGATGTAGGCTGGATCAGCCAGCTCTGGTTGCAATGTACAGATGCATAGGGATATGTTGTTTATAGGACAAAATAAAGTGGACACTGACAAGCCGCAAAAAAAAGAAGAGAAACCAACAAAAAGTAAATATTAATAATAATAATAGTTACTAAAATTTAGTATTAGGTACATATTAAAGATAAAAGCCATGAAGAGACATGGTATACAAATTTAGAATAAAGTGTAAATAGAAGTTTTGATGCTTGATTCGATTAGTGTTTGTCTTGTGCAACGTTTGTCATTGTCAATTTCAATGCTGTTCATCCTTGTTGTATTCATTGGGCACACAAGATTGCGGTATCGGAAGTGAACTCTCCTCAGATGATGAATTTGTGACGTGGGGCGAATGTTGCAAACTTGGCTGCATAGTCTCTTCACCTATGTTGAGATCGTCCGAGCTGTGGCTATTGTCATCAGACAAGCTATCATCAGACGGTTCCGTGTTGCATGCTTGCGACCTGGTTTGTGGATCGGTCTGGCAATGCCGGCTGCATTGGTGATCCTTATGGGTATCGAGTCCACTAGTTGACGTGGCTACGCTGCATTTAAAGTGTGACTGAGGCATAGCTATAACATTCTGTTGGGCGTGCAAGTGCAGCTGTGTTGCAGGCATGAAACTCAAAATGTGGCTGATACTTGTTCCAGCGCTCCATGTATTTGCATTTGCAGGGATCTGACCGTTTTCATCCAAGCGATTCCAAACGAAGTAGCGCGTGTCCACTGTTCATCTTACGTCCTGCTGTGTCAGGGTGAAAAGCTCATTTCCCACAACAACGGGCACTGAATGGTTAAGGAAAAACACTCATTTTGTGGTAAGTAAAAAAAAAGTGAAATATCAAAGTTTAAAGCTCACTGTGGACCGCGGGCGCTACCTCCTCGGAGACCAGCGACACCTCTCTCAAGTTGCACATTCTTCGATTTACAAATGAATTACTTAAACAAAAGAAAACTTAAGATTTGGATTAAGTTACGATTTGATATTAAAATTTTTGACTAGCTTTCTACGAGTGTTTCAAGTAAAATGATTTTTAAGAATGAACAGTACATCATTTTCTAGGAGAAGGTAGTAAAGGCAAAGCCAACTTCGTAGAACCTTATCAATACAATACTCTTTTTTAATTTTTAAGAAATAGAAATGTTTCATAATTGGAAGCATATGGATTAAAATACAATGCTAGAGAAAAAATTTTACTGGAACGAAAAAGAAACCAAAATATACAGTCAAAAGTAGACACATATCTCTTCAAATTAACGTATTTTAATAAATTTAATTTACATTTGTTTTTCTTGCTTTTAATGTCGAATTGAAAACAGACATTCAACGTTCTAAAATTGTTATAATTATGTATACGCATATCTCTGCAAGCTAACATAATTTTCTCTCTCTTTTCAAATTGGTTTTATTTTGTTTTTATACCATTTTTTTAATTTTGTTGAAAAAAAAGCAAAAATGGTATATTGGGTTTGTGAAATATCCGTCCGTCCGTCCGTCTGTCCGTATGAACGTAGGTTTTTCCACAGTTTTGAAGCTAGAGCAACCAAACTTGGTATACATGCTGATAGCCATAGGCAAACAGGCAGAGTAACCAAATTTAGCACAAGGGCTACTTATCACATCTTTGTTTGATCTGACAAAAAAAAATTTTGCCACGCCCACCCTCGCCCTTGCAATCGATCAATGTTTGTTTCTCCCAAACCTGTAGAACGGGCCCGACCAAATTTAAATTGATGGCAAAACTCGAAAAATACAAAAATACAATTGCCACGCTCACTTCTGACTCCGCAAAGAGGCGGAAAAAAGAGTAAATCGCAGTCGGGTGCATCCGACTGCAACGTTCTTACTTGTTATATTTTTAAATTGTTTTTATTTTAGGGGGGGCTTACATTTATTGAAATGTCTCTAACAATGCAATGCACAAATGCTAATCGATTAATCGATAATTGAATATCGCTTCTAATAACAGTAGCAGCTCAAGTTATGTTATGTTACTTCACTTGCGAATAAATCACCTTACTGAGCAGACGTGTCTTTGGAATATTCTTTTTTGTCTACCAGTCTCCCGCGCATATATCGGGACAAATCCTCTCCCTTTAACAGCATTATTTCTGTATATAAAACGCTTGTCAGGCATATGCACAAAGTTATGCATGTTATTCCACACATACATACATAGCATACATATGTTGATACGTTTGTCCAAAACAAACGCCCATTTTCATTGATTCTCTGATGGTCTTTATTTTTATTATCTTATGTGTAATTAAGTAACATTTGTGCCAGGTAATTATGGAAACAACGTTTGTTGCTGGCTCCATCCATTGCTTAAAAACAATTCAAATTTCCAGTAAGTATCAAAAATTTTAAAAAGTGCAAGTAAAACTTAACAGAAGCTGCTCTCGTAACATGCATACATTCACATACATACCCAGCGGGAAATCGCACGCTAATGTAAGCGCTTACGTGGTGCTTACTTGGAAGTTGGAAGCGCTTCCATGCCTGTGAAAATGCTGCTTACAACGCAGCTTATTTTTGCATGGGTATTATTGTATCCGTATATGTTGATGAAGGTACAGCTTATTAATATATATTGTTTTTTATTACGAGCAAGCGTCTCTTATGTTCTTACATTGTGAATGGTTGATCGAGAAGAGCGAGTGACCGAACTCTATTTCAATTGAATACCAATAAGATATTTATCGATAACTAGAATGGTTACAGCAGGTATGGCCGCGAATCCTAGCATGCGCGTCCACAAAGCTGCTTATTGTGGATAAAAATGTCATCGCTTACAAGACCACTGCCCTTTTTAAAAAAGTAAGCTGTGTTGTGTGTGATTATGTTACTGTCCACAATGCAGATTACTTTTCAAAAAAAAGTGTGACCTGTTTTTATTGCTTTTTATTACTTACATTAGTGTCTACTTTGTCTGCTTTTTGACAATAACCTTACGTGACACATTAATTTTTAATTTCAGGTCATTTTTAATAACCTTACAATTTAATATTTTGCTTAAACTAAGTTATCACTATTTTCAGTTTCAATTTCAGGTCATTTCTAATAATCCTAAAACTAAATTTTTTTTTAAACTAAGTTCAGTTTAAGTTCTTATCATTATTCTCATCATTAAGAGGTGTTTATTTTGTCTTGGCCTTGTTATTTATTTTTAAACTAGCCGTAGTTTCTTTTATGATGGCGTTTTTGTTGGCCCGGAATGCAGCACGAAGCTCGGAAATTAACTTAACTTTCCTGTATCCATTCTGTTTTTGAATATCTGTTAATATATATGTATGTATGAATCAATTATTTAGTTAATCCGAATTAACAAGTTTGCATTTTTCATACACAACATACCAAATAGGGCATCGTTGATATTTTCGAATTTTTTAAAACTTTTTTTTTATTGTTGACGCCAGTGTTGTTGTATACCAAGAGTAATTCTTTTGAAAAAGGTCTATGGAAATTTGGACGGACTGTTCTTATAGTACCAATTGGTTATTTTGTCTAAAAGGGTCGGTCAGTCAAACTATCCATGTGATCACTTCCTTTTGTTCCACATGCTGTTGTTTCCAAGTTCAATGCATCAACGTTATTTGTCTTAATTCCAGTGGCATTTGCATTGTTTTCCTGTGTTGCCATTTGCATGCGTTCAACGGCTGCAAAACGGCGCAGATGCCTTTCACTTAATCCTGACTTCTTCATATTCTAAACAACAAATGCATTCGATTGCATGCAAGCACTTACAATAAAAATATAACTTTCCTTTTTTAGATTCACATTCGCTTCAGTTTCTCAATTAAGATAATTTAGCTTGAGCACGTGATGTTGCCTAAAACACACAAATCGAACTGAATAGAAGGAAATAAGTTTTCAAAAGAACCTAGATTAAATAGGAAATTGCTAAAAAGAAATGTATAACTGTAATTGTCATCATCAAACTGTCGAAAAGCATTGATTACTTTATCGATTACAAAAGTAAGCGCTCTGGCTAATTCCCGCTGGGTATCTCAAATGAAGCTTCTCAGCCCAATAATCGTTATCGATAACGATCGGATCGAAAAATAACAGAAGCTGCAGCAGGCGCATGGTGCACGGTGCACATTAAAAAAAAAACCACATGAGTAAATTTAATTGACCAAGTACAAAATATAGCTGGCTTTAAAGGCAGGAATTGTAACAAAAAGCTGGTCAATTAAAAGGTGTTCATATTTGGCATTTTCTCTGAATGCACAATACAATAATGTCGCAAGCAATTGGAAATGTGGCAATGTCGCCATTAAAAGATGCCGACGTTTGCCGCAAGCGCTCCTTATCCACATCTTCTTCATTGTCGTCACGTTCGGAGCCCCAATCCATAATTGAGATTCACATATCGAATGATAACAGTAGCAGCGGCAGCAGCAGCAGCAAGCGTGCTAACTTGGAAGCGGAAACAAACACGAAGCCAAAAGCAGCAACAGAGCTACAAACGGACGGTGCAGGCGTCAATATGCAGCGGCAACAACAACAACAACCGCAGCAACAAGAGCAGAAGCAGCAACAACAACTGCATGAACAGAAGGATCTATATCAACAGGAGCAGCAGCAGAAACAACACCTGCAACAAGAGCAGAAGCAGCAACAGCAGCAGCAACAACTGCAGGAACAGAAGGACCAATACCAGCAGGAACCGAAGCAGCAACAACACCAGCAGCAGCAGGAACAAGTGCAGCAACAACAACTTCAGGAACAGAAGGAGCAACATCATCCGGCACAGAAGCAGCAGCAACTTCAGGAAAAAGAGCAGCAACAACAGCAGCAACATCAACAGCAGCAACAAGAGCAGATGCAGCAACAACAACTGCATGAACAGGAGGAGCAACATCAGCAGGAACAGAAGCAGCAACAATACCAGCAGCAGCAGGAACAAATGCCGCAACAACAAAATCAGCAACAACAAAATCAGCAAGAACAACAGCAACAACAACATCAGCAAGAACAACAGCAGCAACTGCAAAAGCAGCAACAACAACAACCCAGCAATATTATCGAACTGAGCATTGATGAACTGCAGCGTGATGATGATTATCGCGCCAGTTGTGCCATCTTCTTGCAACACTTGCCCTGCTTTAAGCTGCAGCAATCGTTGACATTGAAGCCCATACCCAAGTGTCGCGAATGCCGGCGATGTGACACGCTGCCAACAGCAGCAGCAGCAGCAGGAAGCAGTGCCAACAACAGCAGCAGCAGCAACGATGACATATACTGCCGCTTCTATGAGTTTAGACGCTTGCAGTACAATAAAGCTGGTGATTTGAGCGTTGCTGGTTTTCCCAATCCCTACAAGGAGCCAACAAGCATTGATTTAAGCATTTGGCAGCCAGATGCAAATACAGCACCCACTGCTGGCTTCATGGATATACAGGTGTGCCGTTACATTTTGTTGCATGCTGGCGATCAATTTTGTTATCTGTGGCGACAGGAAGCAGAGGCATTGAGACTGCATGAGAATCCAGATGATACCATTGCGTGGAAGAAGGCCGTGCAGGGCATACGCGAGATATGCGATATATGCGATACAACACTTTTCAATTATCATTGGACATGCAGCAAGTGTGGATTTGGTGTGTGCATTGATTGCTTCAAGGATCGCAAGGAGGGGCTGCAGTTCAACAAGACGAAGCGAGACTTTGAAGCGCAGCGTGGATACGATGAATTCCAGTGGCTGCTCTGCACCAATGAAGACGATAAGAATAAGAAAAAAAAGAAGAAGCATACGTTGCCAGAATTGATGTTGACACAAATAATTGCGGGGGATGCGTTGAATGTGCTAGGCAGACTGTTGCATGAGACGCGCACATTGTGGCAGGTGCCTCAGGTGTGCGGCTGTTTGTTAAGCAAGCAGCAAATGCAGGATGACGATATGCAGGAGTTGATACAGGACATGATCAAGGAGTCACAGCTAAAGCAACAGACGAGCGCCTCCTCATTGGCCACCGCCCAAACGCTGCGGCAACAACAGCGTCTCGAGCAGCTGCATGCCAAGAAACTGGAGTTTGCGCGTCAAAATAACATTGACTATGTGCCGGGACGTGTCTGGACGAAAGAAACACTTGGCAAGGATCCCATAACGAGCGCCTTTGACAATTTCAAGCATATTAACTTTTTACGCAAGGGTCTGGCCGGCTTGCGTCGCTTCCTGCCGCCGCGTGCCATGACACTGATATTTTCGTCGCAACTAGCGCCGGGTGTGCCACACGAGTGGCTATGCGATGGCAAATTGTTGCGTCTCACCGATCCCGTGCATCCCGATAATCGTGTTTTGTACCAGGAGGTTTGGAAATGCGGACAACCCGTCATGATATCCGAGGTGGCACGCTCACTCAATCTGGATCTGTGGCATCCACAGGCCTTTTGTCGTGACTTTGGCGATAAGCCAAATGATTTGATCAACTGCCTCAATGGCAATTTGGTGCCCAATCAGCCGATGCGTCACTTTTGGGAGGGATTCCAGTCCATACACAAGCGTCTGCTCGATGCCAATGGCAAACCGATGCTGCTGAAGCTCAAGGATTGGCCACCGGGCGATGACTTTGCCGAGATCTTGCCCATACGCTTTGCGGATCTAATGAACGGATTGCCCATGCCGGAATATACGCTGCGCACTGGTAATCTTAATATAGCCAGCTGTTTACCCAAAATGTTTGTGCCACCTGACTTGGGTCCCAAGATGTATAATGCTTATGGCTCGGCATTGCAACCGGATAAGGGCACCACCAATCTGCATTTGGATATCTCGGATGCAATCAACATTATGGTCTATGTGGGCATACCCACTGATGAGGACAGCAAGCCACAATTGGCGGCCACACAGCGTGCCATTGCCTTGGGCGGCTGTGATTATATCACGCGTGCTCGCTGCCAGTCACCGGATGTGCTGCCGGGTGCATTGTGGCATATATTTGCGGCACGGGATGCTGACAAAATACGCGATCTACTAAATCGTGTGACACTGGAAAAAGGCTTTAGATTGGAGCCGGATCATGATCCCATACATGATCAGAATTGGTTTCTAGATCATAAGTTGCGTGCACGTTTATTTAAAGAATATGGCGTGGAGGGTTATCCCATTGTTCAGTGTCTGGGCGATGCGGTCTTTATACCTGCGGGTGCACCGCATCAAGTCCAAAATTTACACAATTGCATCAAGGTGGCCGAGGATTTTGTCTCGCCGGAGAATATTACACACTGCTATCATCTGACTCATGAGTTTAGACGCCTCTCCCACGCGCACACCAATCACGAGGATAAGCTACAGATTAAAAACATCATTTATCATGCTATCAAGGATTGTTGCACAATTTTAACTCGAGCACTCGATGAGCGTATTGAGCAGGAAATTGCCAAGTTGCAGGGCGACCACTAAATCGATCAATATTTTCTATATACAACTTATACACACATTTATTTTTTTTTTTTAATTGATTTAAATTTATATACACTTCAAAAACATGTATGTGCAATTGTATACATATTTTACAAATTTTACAAATATACAAATATATTTTCTTATTTACAAAAGAAGGAAAATCTTACAAAAAATATTTTCAAAATGTCAAATTCAACATCTCCAAATATATTAAGGGACTTATTTGTAGGCTCATATATTGACTTTCATTTGGTGTATCGTTTTTGAAAATCGGTAATTTAAAGTGAAATATTTGAACTCAATTCAAAAATATTCCAGTTGGAAAAAAAAAACCTGAAAACGTTTTTTAAAATGTTCTGCCATAGAAAAAAACAATTAAGAATGTGTGTGCCCGACTGCGAGACTCCCTGCTCCCAACTTGCACTTCAAGCAGTTCAGCGGCAACACAAGCAAGCAGCGCACTTAACTTGTCCAGTACATGTCAAACTGTTGTTACTGCCTGCTGATATGGGGGTAATAGATTCTTCCAACTTTTGTGTTACTTATCCAATCGTAATGAAATTTATGCAGCTGATCAACATTCATTAAAAATTTATGTATACCAAAAATCAAAGCTTTATCTTTAAAATTGTGGCTATGGGAGTTTTTTTTCGATTTGCGGAGGTGCGGGGGGGTGCATCCGAAATTTGAAATAAACTTGATCTGCGTATGGTATACAGGAGCCTGCATGCCAAGTTTGGTGTCTCTTATAGTCTCCGAGTTCGACGCGTTCATACAGACAGACAGACGGACATGGCTAGTTCGTCTCGGCTGTTGATGCTGATTAAGAATATATACAGTTTATATAGTCGGAAATGCTTCCTTCTGTCTGTTACACACATTTGCAGTACTTTATAACTCGCTTTTTCCCATTTTTAATGGGAACAGGGAGTAAAAATGATTTTCGTGATAAGGGACCTATAATGAAACATTTCCAATTTCAGCTCTACTCCCGCCAAAAAGTATCAAATTGTTGTTATTGTGGGCATCCAGATCAGATTGAAAACTCCGCGGGGACACGGGGTCATCAGAGGACAAACAAAGCTTAACATGAGTTAAAACCTGACGAAGATCATTAGTAAATAAGTTGAAAAGTAAGAGTCCTAAACGGCTTAGTACGAATAGTTTAATATAGTAAGTACTTTATAGTATTTATAAAACCAATAATACAAGTCAAGTCACAGTTCATATAAGGTTACTTCTAGGCAACTGTGAGTTTCTGTTTACTTGCAGAACATTTAATTGGGTAGTATAATTATATATAAATTGCCATATAGCCCAGTCATAAATGCTTATCTAAATTGCCGCTATTATATTCGATATAAAGCTAGTCAAAAGGTATTATAAATTAGTGATAGGTAAAATCGATAAATGATTGTGCAAACATTTATATTCAGTGTGGCAACAGCGCGTTGCATGCAACGTGGCAAAAGTTTTAATTGAATCATGAATATAAACTACAAAAACAAAAAGGGGAACATGTACACATACATTGTATGTATGTATGTATTGTATGCATGTATAAGTGCAACTGCAACTGCAACTGCAAGCGTTGTCTGACAAGTGAGCAAGACAAATAACAGTAAATGTGGCTTTTGCCAACCGGATATGGCGACCTCAACACACACCTCCTCCTCCTAATGCTAAGTTTGTCTGCATCAGATAACAATAACAAAAAAAAAGCAGTGGCAAAAGCGCAGCGCAACTAAACGAAGCAACAAATATAGCAATTGTTGTTGTTGTTGTTATTGTTTTTGCTTGATTTGGCTTTAAGGGCGACGCCTACAACAGCGTTAGCAGACTAATGAACTTAACAGAGCAGCGCACTGTTAACTTTAACATAATACTTGACGCTTTTTTCTTGGCGCCTGCCCAACTGCTGCTGCTCGCATTCTGTGTGTTTGTTTGTGTGCGTGTATGTGTGTGTGTGTGTGTGTGTTTGTTGTGGTGTTTGTGTGGTGTTTGTTGTGGTGGTGTTGGTGGTAGCATTTGAAACGCGGAGCACAGAGCTACCAACTTACAAGCAATAACAAAAAGTGGGCGTTTACATTTCGCACGCACTGCTCTCGTTCAACGCACACGCTGCTCTCCTCAAGACGTTTGACGACAAGGATACGACGACAACGGATATATATTTGACATTTAGCCACTCCTCCGCCTTTGGACCCCCCCCCCCCCCCCTCTCACACACACACCCACTCCCACAGCCATAAAAATCTCCACCGCTTACCCAGTTCTTGCTTCAGCTCCAACACCAGCTACGTCTTTAGGTATGTGCATCACTTGACATGTGGGTCAGATTTGTGTTGTTGGTGGTGGGGTTGGCTATGTCCTTTGATTGTTTGATTGTGTTTTATAGGGTCTTGATTGGCCTCTGCGTGATTTGTGGGCAGAGCACATGTACAAAATAAGTATGTATTACATTATGTATCAGTCAAGATACCAATATACTTTTTGTTATTTATAAAAACACACATCATACAAAAGCATCAAACAATATTTATACAAATTTATTAAGATCATTTATAATTATTAAAATTAAAATTAAATTATTGGATTTTTAAATACAAATTTAACAGTAATGATTACTGTTAAGTAAAAATATAAATATCTGAATTAATATTCATAATATTTGAGTAATAGAAAATAAAAAATAGTTAAGTTATATTTTTATTTTGCTAAACAATAAAACTCAATTTGACTTTTTATACTCTTTTTTAATTTTTTTTATAAAAAAAAGAAAAAAGAGTATATTGGGTTTGTGAAATGTCCGTCTGTCCGTCCGTCTGTCCGTATGAACGCAGGTTTTTTCCACAGTTTTAAAGCTAGAGCAACCAAACTTGGTATACATGTTGGTATATACCATAGGCAGACAAAGTGTCAAGATCTCCCCCCCTCACCCCCACCCCTTCCCCCACAAACCGCAAAAACCTATATCTTCCACAGTTTTACAGCTAGAGTAACCAAATTTTGCACAAGGGCTACTTATCACATCCTTGATTGATCTGACAAAAAAAATTTGGCCACGCCCACCCCCGCCCCCACAAATAAGCAAAGTCTGTATCTCCCCCACCCCTTTAGCTAGAGTCCCCAAATATTGCAGGTTGAATTCTATTGTCCTATTAAAAAGATTGTATAAAAATAATTTTGCCACGCCCACCCCCGCCCTTGCAATCGAGCAATGTTTGTTTCTCCCAAACCTGTACAACGAGCCCAACCAAACTTAAATTGATGGCAAAACTTGAAAGATTTGACCAAAAATACAATTGCCACGCCCACTTCTGACTCCGCAAAGAGGCTAAAAAAGAGTATATCGCAGTCGGGTGCATCCGACTGCAACGTTCTTACTTGTTCATAGATAAATTTGACAAAATCAACTTGGATAACTTAAAATAACTTTTTACTTAAAATTTAAAACAGTTAATAACAAGTTTGGCGTTTGAACGGACAGACAGACGGACATATCAGATGCCCAATATACCACTTTCACTCCCTGTACCCTTTTAAAGTGGGTAAAATGAAGTAATAAAGTAATGCAAATGTAATAATATTAAATTAAATTTTAGATGAGTCTTAGAAGGCGCCATCCATGGATTCATAAATCGCTGAGATGTTGCCTTCTGCTTGTATTAATCGCTAGTCCGCTGTCTAGCGAGTTGGAGTTTCTCTGGAGCCGTTCTGTATACCGGCATATGGGATCTACACGCAGGTCACTATATATTGCCGAGCTGGAGACACCAGCAATTCTCTGGACAATCCTTCTTTGGGTGGATGCAATAGCCTGTATGGAGTAAGTGGCAGCACATTCCTATAGCGCAGCCTGCAATATATGTGGACGCCAGGTGAGCCGACTGTCCAGAGTAACGCCAAGGTATTTGACCGGGTTCGTCCTTGGAATAACGTGGCCTTGGTATATCAACCTTGCCCAGCGAGTCTTCTGTATCGCAAACATGCGATTTTATACCGTTAACAACAATGTTTCAACGGTATTCCCAGCAGGAGAAGCCGTTCAGAAACACTTGCGTGAGTCTGACGGCTTTCCTTGCACTGGTGCTGCGAGCGGCAAAGGCAGTATCATCCGCATATGTGGCAATCTGTGTTGGTGGCAACTGGAGATGAAGTTCATATGAAATGTCCGGGTCAGAGCTACACAACGCACCATCTGACCGTCTAATGGTAAGCTTTCTTGGGACCTGTCTCTTCACATTGCTTTGATGAAAATAATTTTGTTGTGAATTTGCTCAAGCTTTGTTCAGCAAATGAGATGTGTTCAAAGAAGATTTAGTTTGTTGTCATTTCCTTTTTTTCGTTATTTCATAATATGTTTCAAAAGTTAAAGCCACTCTAACATAATCAAAATAAAGGCAACATGATGTTTTTTTAGATTGACACTTACAATTCTCAAATGGTTTATGCAAACACGGGCTGTAGTGCTTGACTGAAGCCCTTCTTGGGTCATCAAATCTTATTTTGTTATTCTTATTTTCTTACTACTTTGAGCAAAGCACTTATAATGTCGTTCGCCCCTGTGAGCGTGGATGTGTATAGTCAATTTGTTTTCCAAGTGTTAAGATCTTCTTTTTTTCCAACTGGAATTGTTTTGAACTACGTACAAATATTTCATTATAAATTGCGTATAGCATTAACTATTTTACAAAACGATACACCAAAATTAAAATTTTTTTTTCTATTTTAAAGTTTATTTTATTCTATATTTTTCAAGTCGCAAGAAAGAAATTTTATTCTTGACGAAACTCCTTGATGAAATACAGAAAGATCAACTGTCTTCTTTTCCAACTGCGTTGGCATCGGAGATTTTCAGGACCATCACTCATTGTTCAAAGAGTTTTAAAAATGTTTGTATATAATATAATATTACAATGGTTTTTTAAATTTCAAGCTGTTATATTTAATCAGCATCAACAGTCGAGTTAAATTAGCCATGGACGTTTGTCAGTCCGTCCGTCCATCAGTTTGTATGAATGCGAAGTGGGGGCTCTAGGAGTCGACTTAGGAGGGCTACAGTTTTTACAAAATCTCTCAACTTTGTTCATTAGATCATTGATAACACTATGCAATACTGCAAATGGAGTAAATTTAAAAAAAACAAGAAAGAAATGTTATATGCCGATGATATATGCCCTTGCAGAAAAGATTTGCATAAGAAAACTTAGTTTTCAACCGATCGTTCCTATCGCAGCTATAAGATACAGTAGTCCGATTTCGCTGAAATTTTATCAACATATGTGAAAAGTGCTAAAACTTAGACGTAGTGAGTTTGGTTGAGTTATTTTGAAAAACAAAAAAGTTTTTCATGCAAAAACATATTTTTCAACCGATTGTTCATATGGCAGCAATAAGATATAGTGGTTCGACTTCTATGAAATTTTGCCAACATATGTGGACAGTGTTTAAACTGAGACATAGTAAGTTTGGTTGAGTTATCTTGAAAAACAAAAAAGTTTTTCATACAAAAACATATTTTTCAACCGATCGTTCCTATGGCAGCTATATGTTATAGTGGTCTGATCTGGCCGATTCTGCTCGCAGAAAGAATAAGCATCTGTGCCAAGTTTCAACACGATACCTCTAAAACTGAGGGACTAGTTCGCATATAAACAGACGGACAGACGGACATGACTCGGCTGTTGATGCTGATCACGAATATACAAATTTTTTTTTCTGAGAAGTCTCCTTTAATGCGTTACACATTTCCTGACAAAATTATAAAACCCTCTGCAAGGGTATAAAAATTATGCTTTTCAACGATGATAACCTCTTGGTAAAAACGAAAAATGTTGCAATCTTTCAAATATGTGTGTTTACTGCAAAAATATTACTATTTTGGAGGGCTTCATCTCCTATAGCTCCTCTCCGGGACACGCCACTGTGAACGCGTCTATTTCAGAGACTAAAAGAGCTGGAGACAGCAAACTTGGCATGCAGGTTCCTATATAAAAAAAAGCAAATAAAGAGCGTTAAAAAAGAGTATATCGCAGTCGGAAGCATCCGACTGCAACGTTGTTACCTGTTTTTATAAGAACATTTAATTGTTAAATACTGCCTAAAAGTATGCTACGCATATTTATGTAGATTTGATTCGAAAGTTCGGAAGACGCCAAATAAACTTGACGCTTATTGCTTAACTTTACTTTTCCATCATCTTCTTTGTATGATACTCAGTTTGTTGTTGTTGTTAGTGATCGAGCACGCAGTTGAACTAATCACTCAAACAATTTGAGCAAGAGTAATGTGAGCGCGTTGAGCGAATTGAGTGAGGAGAGTAAAGTTGTGGAGAGAGCAAAGGGTTGAATTTTGACGACATTCCCGCTTTGAAGTTGTGTTCGCATTACAAAGGCAAAGAGAAAGACAAAGACAAAGGTAAAGCAATAGGCGGTAAGCTTAGACAAATTTCTAACTCATGAATATTTTGTTGCTTTTTAGCTTGTATGTATTGTTGTTGTTGCTATTGTTGTGATTATTATTATTATTGTTGATGTTGTTGTTGTTGTA
Source organism: Hirtodrosophila cameraria (assembly GCA_949708635.1). Classification (NCBI taxonomy): domain Eukaryota; kingdom Metazoa; phylum Arthropoda; class Insecta; order Diptera; family Drosophilidae; genus Hirtodrosophila; species Hirtodrosophila cameraria. Next base: position 22,602,278 of record OX453090.1, on the reverse strand, counting down.
GTCAAAGCAGCTGAGTTATGCTGAGTATTTGCGTAATTAAAACATGAAAAGAGTTGTGCGCAAACTCATTTAATTAAGCATGCGGCGGCAGCGCGGAATTTGTCAAGTGTTTTTCATGAGTTTGGTGTTTGCGGGAGGTGGTGGGATGTTGTTCGCTAGGTAAGGGGTTGAGGGTTTCAGAGATTGAACAATTGAGCAATTGAGGGATTGAGAAGCATCATGGCAGCGCAATAATCATAATAATTATGGCTTTAATTGCTTGAACAATGCTTTTGTTTGTTTTAAATTAAAACGATGGACATTTGATACTGTTTTTGTTGTTGTTGTTGTTGTTGTTGTTCTCGATGCTAAAGCTTAAGAGAGGGTTGACAAAGAAAGAGTATCGAGAGTGTCAGTTGAAATAGGAGTGAAAGTGGTGAGTTTCCGGTTTGACTGTGCGTTAATGCCGCTGTATAAGATTCAAATCCCACTCAGCTTCTACAGTTTGCTCATTTTGTTTTTTTAAACACACAGGCTATTTATATTTAGATATAAAAATATCACAATACATAATAAAATATATTATAACTCCTTGAAGGAGTTCCCATAGAGTATACATATATGGGCAATTCCGTAGTGGCGTAACGTGACATTTGTACGCCTAAACATAAAAAAAGTTGAAGAAGTCCAATTTTTAAAATTTTTTCTTATTTGCGAAGTATTTAAGTAGCATATTATTGAGTAAAAGAAATCACACCAATCGACTCCAAGGATTTGATGGTATAAGCAAAAATGAGTGTGGCTTAATGTTACAAAAAACGAAAGTGGGTTTTGGCTTGGATTAGAGAATTGCAAAACTCTGCGAATTGGCCAAGACTTTTTGTACAAAACTCTTTATCACGATTTGAAATAATACAAGTTTGTTTTGCAAGTTATAAAATTTATAAAAATGTTTTTTATTTTATTTTTTGTTACTCTTAGTATGTGCCACATACTATGTGGCGTAACATTACGTTAATTTCCGTTGATTGGCACTTGAATATTAACATCTAAGCATGGTTAAATTGATCACTTATCATATTTGTTAAATATGAAATATTTGAAATGTTTTTCATCAAGTGTCAGCTCATATGACAACGTAAATATTAAAGAGAAAACGGTCTAAAAATGAACAAAATAATCATAATAATCATGATATGTTATTGAACTGGATTGTAAATTGCTAGATTTAATCAATATCTAACAATTTAATAAGATTAAAGCATATAATTCGAAAGTAATAGTTACTAATTATGACTTTGCTATTTTCGGTGCCTGTGGACTTTCTGGCGAAAATGCCCATATAATACATATGTATATTCTTGATCATCATCAATGCCCAATCCAAGTAGCCATGTTCGTCTGTCTGTCTCTTTTTATGCGAACTAGTTTTGTTTTTCATCTCGATCAAACTTATCAATTCTAAATTTAAGCACCAAAATTTTAATCAAAATCGGATTTACCAATAGGAGTGGAACCTACAGGTGAACATCTGTCTATCTTCCATCAAGACGGACTAAAAGGAGCCGCTCAATCGTCGCATGTCCCCATAGTTTCTCCGACCACGATGAAAATTGTTGTAACTGTATTTTAGAGTGGTAAACTGTATTATTAACATTTTGTGAATTTTGATCTGATTAGAATGGTCATGAACATAGGTTTTTTAGTGCAACAAAGTCTATTTGCAGCTCAAAAGTAACTTTAATGAATTAGTGAAATGAAATTCGATTTTAAGTAACAAATTTAAAGTCTCGGCTGGGCCATTGAGCCTTCATATGTATATTAAAGTTTGGACTTCCTTACGGTAACTAGAAATTATAACGACTTTTTTGAGCTTCAAAACATTTCCAATATACAATTTTTATTCTTATTGGGGACGTTCAGTGTAATGTTCATACATTTGATGAAATCATTTTTCAACATTTTTGTTGATTGACACAAAGTAAATGAGTCAATGCCAAAAGAACTGAAAGCATGCCAAATTGAAACATTATTTTTATATTTATTTTTATAGATTTTGACGGGGCCGTAAACAAAAGAAAAAGAGGACAACGCATTTCGTTCGCATTTGCTGATAAGCAATGCCACAAAAGACATTTTCATAAGCATTATACTGATTATGACACCCAGGGCCGAAACAATGGCACAAACGATGACACCCTCCCCCTGCGTCTCCTCCCCATAGGCCTAAGAAACCAAAATGTGGTTCTTTGTCTAACCACCAGCAAGCAAAGCAGCCACAGCAGCCGCATCACCCGCAGCAGCCACAACAGCAGCCGCACACAATAAAACAAAAGTGCTGATAAGCAGCCTAAAACTATGCAACGTCAAACTTATGCCGCTGATAGCCGTCTGTTGGAAGGGCGGGAGTATCTATCCCCGGGGAAGAGGACTGGCCTGCTCACATGTGTAGCAAGTCCTTGTATGTCGACGCACAAATCGAAATCTATAAATGACTTTTATTGTTATGGCCTGCAGCGTCGAGGCGTCGTCCTTTTCTTATATCGAAGACAAGCCAATAAGACGCCAAACTTTTCGTCGCGCATACAAACACATTAACATCCATACGTCGAATTTATACACTGAGAGATTTAGCATTTGACAATGACGGGCATGTGTAGCAAATCGAACAGCAGCATTTAATTCATTGCTTTATTCATCAGGAGTGTTTAGGAAATCGGAAAAGATTTTAGCAGTTATTCATTCTTTAAGTGACATAATTTGATTAGATTCAGAAGTGGGAAACATGCCTGATAAATATTCGAAACATTTTATTCCTTGAATTTGCATTCCTTGAATTTGCATTTAGATATATATTTTCTTAATGTTAATGCATAATTTCTCTAAGTGTATCTGCACACTTACAAGTATTGAAAAGATCGCTTATCTGAAAGTTTTTGCGGTCGTTCTAGTTGCGCGCATCCGCAGCCGCAGACGCAGACAAAAGCTTGACAACAACAACAACAGCAGCAAAAACAACAACAACAACAACGACGCGTGTTCCCTTTTAAAGTTTCATTAATCAACGGCAACGGGAAATGGTGCGGACTGCGGGTTTTGTGGATTGCGGATTGCAGAGTGCGGGATGCAGGCATAACGTTTTATTATTTCAATTGCAAGCAGCTCCAAAAATATGAAGCATCATTTATCAGACTACTCCTCCCCCCGTTCGCCACAACCACGGCACGCATATTGGCCTCTCGCTTTCTCTCTCGCTCTCTCTCTAACTGTCTGTCTTTCTGACTGTGCGTGGATTTGAAATTGGCAACACAATGCCGTGATTAATGGCTGTCAAAGCGAAAGAGTCAACAAATGTCAAGCACGAGGATGCAGACAAAACGCCAATTGACAGCAGCAACAACAACAGCAACAACAACAACAGCAACAACAACAGCTGCACATTCATAGTGCAGGCAAGCAACAAGATTGAGCTTAAGTTCAATTCATAGCAAATACTTTAAAAACTTTGTTGCTTATATACATACATACATACATACATACATACATACATACATATGTACATACATACTAAAGTCATACACTGTAGTTCAATTAAAGGAATAAATTTAGTAATTAAATTTTTATGTATGTATGTATGTATATTAGCGTTGGGATTTCAAGTTCCTTTGCGGATTTAGTTCAGTAGTTCGATTCCCGATAAAAGAACTAATCTTTCTTTTAGTTCATTTAGTTCGTTTCCGGATAAAAGAACTAATCTTTCAAATCTGTTATATAGTTATTTTGCGGATAAAGATCAAATCTGTTATAGAGTTCTTTCGCGGATAAAGATCAAATCTGCTATATAGTTCTTTTGCGGATAAACGAATTAATTGAATCTTTTCTTTTAAGTTATTTTGTTCGGTCATTCGTATGCACTATAATATATTATAATATATTTATTGATTATATTAGTAGTGCACTTTGGCTCATATATTGATGAAAATACAGACCAAATTGCGCCATATTTAATAATGTTGACAATTTAATATTTTACCGAATTTCAACATGCGCAATACGCAGAATCGAACGACAGTATAAATTGCAAGAAAGGGAACTCAAAGAACTTTAAGAACGAACTTAAGGAACTAAACGAACTTATAGAACTAAACGAACTATAATCAAAGATATAGTTCAATAGAGCTAGTTCAGATCGGATCGACCCAAGTCTAATGTCTATGTAGTTCGTTTAGTTCGTTAGATCCCATGGCAAGTCGTTCAGTTCGTTCAATCCATCAGTTCGTTCAACTGCTTCGTTGGTTCGTTTATTTTGCTCGTTCAGTCGCTAGCTTGACTTTTGGTAAATTAGTTATACATATAGTTGCAGTTTCTATCTATTGTGTCACTAAATAAGAACTGCATCAATAAACATAGAAAGCTTTTGCTATCTACGCTCTATAATGCTGAAAGCAACATTGATGTTATATCGATACATCGATGTTATGAAAAATATTTCAAACATCGATATTTTCGATTTTCGATGTTTTTCTCAACTATCCCATCACTGATCGAAAATAATAAATTAATAATAAATAATCTTAATAATAATTTTGTGTCATTCATTTTAATTCATTTGTTAACGTATAAGATTTTATATTAACAAGGAATGAATTAATTACGGTGTTCAGAAACCAGGGAAAAATACGAATTAATATACTTATACATATGTATGTATGGATGTACATTGTAGATATACATATACATATATATTTTTAAATCTATTTTCTGTTCAGTGCAAACGTTTAACACATGCATACATATTTAACTTTTGACAATCATGTGTTATGCCTTTTTTTAGTACATTTTGGCATTCTTTATGGCATTAACCAACACTATTTGTAATCTACTGGCTAATAATCCTGGCGTTGCATGGCAAATTGACCTTGGGCACCATTCAACGCCTTAGACTCCCCCACATGTGTAGTCATTTTTAGATAGAGTTTTGAAACTGAGCTTGAAGCAAATTACATTTCATCAAGGGGGCTGAGTTTTCACGGAAATTGGTATGCAGTCATTGTTGAATTTTTACAAGAACTTAATCCCAATGTCACAAAAACTAAGCTTTCGACCATTTAACCACCCACTTCCCACCTAGGTGGGTGAATTTTCCAGAAAATTTCTTTGCAGTCATTATTGAATTTTCATGTGGGTTTTTGAAAATGAGTCTTAAGCTGATCGGATAATAAACAAAAAAGTTGCATACATTCTTAAAATTTCCTGACCAAATTTTCCGCATAAAATTTAAGATTCTAGCTCTTATGATTTGGGCTGTGTAAGCGTTGCCAATCATTCAGTCAGTGAGTAAGTCAGGTTGAATAGTTTTATATATAGAAATCAATGAGAACGTAAAATCAACAAATGTTGATATCATTACAATGGAAAATAGTACATATACCATTGACATATATACATTGAAATACAAATATTTAAGCTCGTAAAATCCACATTTTTAAAATAATTTATTCATCATTTTCCGGAAAACGTAACTTAGAGTCTAAGTATTCGATCAAAATTCCAGGACTACGCAGCCTCAGTTCCTCAGAGGTAATTATATCAGGTAACTTGCGATTCTTAAACTTAACAAGATACATCATTTCACCTTCGTGAGGAAAGCCGGCAACAACTTTCTCTGCCGTTTGGCCACGTGCAAATCCGTTATTTCGAGTGGCAACTGGTGTGTTTGGATGGTTAAAGACGCGATGCAAGACCTTTCCAATAGAACTATCATCATCCACAGTGTCTTCTTTCTTGGCTGCGGTGCTCCCGCCGTCCGCCTCCAAAGTAACTTTACGTGGACGCCCCTGCAAGGACAGAATAATGCAACTAAGGCCAAAAGTGCGTTGCAATACTTACTCGCTTTCGCAGCTCTGCTGGCATTGATTTAGCCTCGACTTCTAGAGGATCCGATTCTGCATTCTTCTCAGCCATTTTCTGCAACTTGATATCTGGAAGTTAAAATCTTGAATGACAATTGGCCAACAAATGTGCTTTGTGACAGGTTATGTCAAATGACAGTGCAGTAATAATGCCCAAATTTGTTACTAGAAAGATTAAGATGTAGCCCAGGGGTGCCCAAAGCTGTCTTATGGATGTGTACGCAATACAATACAATTAAAAGAAAACGCACGCACACATGTAACGAATTTTTTCTTGTTTTCCATGTATACACAGAAAAAATTTAAGGAACATGCAAAATTACATGACACATGAAAAAATGAGAATAGAACACACGTGTCAAACATTTACAAGCTAGTGCAAATTTTCGTTTTTTCAAAAATGGGCGTCGTGTATATAGGCTCTGGGCACCACTGATGTAGCCCAACACACTCAATTATAAAAATATTCGATTAGTTTACCTTTGAAATTGTATATCTTTGAACTTGTATGTATATTCTTCACTAGCAACTACACTTGTGTTGAGCAAGTCCTGATAATATGGTAATGCCAGTTGGTCGTCGCTCGCTGCATTAAGCAAAACGGTTCAGAAGCAGTGTGACCAACTGTCGATAACCAAAAATAGCTAAATAGACTTGAAATAGCCAAATAAAATGACCGATACATTTTTAAAGCAAATTAAATGTTGTTTTTCGGGAATATTTAAGATTTGGTCCAAAGACTTGACCAATCCAATTTATTCTAAAGTCAGATTTACAGGCACTTGCTAGATTCCATAGTTTCCCGTTTATGACTTTTCCAAAAAGCTAGATCTCACGTGAAAATGGCTAAATTAGCACAGGCTAGAAAAAGAGAGCAAATATCGCTCTCCCATTTTTAGGGGCAAACGTACACAAAATCAAATGAAACCAAACTAAGGAAGCGATCGTCCTATCTCTTTTGCGCTCATAAAGAATTGTAATACACAAGCTAATTATTATTCTTCTTCTTTCACGGCGGATTGAAAGTTTTGCAAAGTAAATTCAATTTAATACATAAACTATTCTGATTGGAAACAAATCCACAAAGTTCCAGAAAGCCATCTCAATGCTTTGAGACAAACAAACAGATAAACCAACAAACTGACTTTTCATTAACAATTTTGAATGTTTAAAACTTTTGAACGAGTTGTCGAATGTGGAAGTGCGCGATATCATTCGACGATACAGCGTGTTTAGCGTTTAGTTTTAGCCACCTGCTGACACATATTTCATAAATCAGTTACCAAAATTCTTAGTTATTTTTTTAGTAAAGGTAATACCTTTCAATCTGATCGGACTGTCGTAGTAAATCTAATATGCTTCCTGTATATAAAGCTAGTGCCTTTCGTCACTAGCGTGGACTGCCCTCCACAGTGATATCCTGATCAGCAAACAACAGACGATTCGGTCTATATCTGTCTCTATGCCAACTTGGGTCTCAGTATTAATAAAATTTGATAGATTGTTGAGAATTTTCAATGCCTCGTTTAAAGTCCAACCAAAATAAAACTCAATTGTTTTTACATTTTTGTTAATTACATTTATTTTTATTTTTGTATGGTTTTTTCTTGTTTTTTTTTAAATTTTTTTTTGTATTCTTTTGTATGTTTTGTCAGTTTTGATTTCTTTGTTTCGCGATTATCTATAATTTATCGCAACGCCGCGCACTCTTTCCATTCTAATCGATCCTATATCATTGCATGTTTTTAATCTTAAATGATAGATATTTTTGATTCTTACGTTGCGCAATTTAAAAAAATCTTTGCTTATGCAATTTACATTTATTTAACATAGTTTCTTCTATATTTGTAGGTAGTATTGTTTATATGTATGTATGTAGTTTTATGCATAATTATTAAATAGTTTTTCTTTTTCTTTTTGCTTATACACACTTTGGTTTTTCTTTTCACTGCTTGCTTACAATATTACAATCATTTTTTTTTTCTTTCATTTTTTAAATAATTATATATTTTTTTCTGCTTGACATACGTTAATATTTTAGCTAGTTTATGCATTCCTTTTTTCATTATTTGTTTTTTTTACTTATATATTTTTTTGTTGTTTTAGTTTTAACGCTTAGTTCTCAAGTGTTTATATAATAAATGGAATAGCATGAGTTGCTGTGATAATTAAATATGCATTTTGAATAATAATAGTAATATTTAATAGAAAAAAAAAAATTGGGTTTACATCATATTAATAAATACATTTATATTGTAACTAGTTTGTTTTTGTTTTCTTTTGTTTTTAGTTTCGTTTTGCTGTTCTTGTCATGCATATTTTATACGCATATAATTTTTTGTTTTGTATTCTGCATATCTTTGCTTAATTCTTTATACACTACATTTCGCCATTGTTTTATTTGATTTTTATTTCTTTTATTCTGATTCATCATTTTCATCAATATTTTTAAAGCATATTTTTACAGTAAGAGAGAAAAAAAAGGTTGATTTGTTGCAATCTTTTAGCCTCGCACTAACTAAACTTAAATAATAATCAACAATGTTGCTTTAACAGACTTTCAAATGAACGCGAAAATTATAATTTGTTGTACACATATGTATATATAGATTAAAATTTTTTTTTTAAATATTTACACATAAACATAAAATGCCAAATTCTTTGCTTATTTTACAGCTGGTGGCCTTCCATTTCAAAATACGAGTTAAAAGAATTTTAAAATTATAAAAATAGGTAAAAAAAAAAAATAGAAAAGAATGGTCGGTGGGGGATGTTTATCATTTATTTATGAATTCTTTTGCAAATATACAAATGAAAGTAGCAAATAAATATATTAAAAACCATTTGAAATAGTTGCACTTTTTTCAGTTAATATGCCGCTAGCAAATGTTGTTGTTTGTGTTTCTTCCTTTTTTTTTGGCACTGCTTTGAATTTGTTTTGGCACCGCGCGCTTCGAGCGTTAAAAATAAAAAATTAAACAAAAATATTTATATTATATATGTATAAATCGCGTATATATGTATGTATGTATATGGAAAGCGGTGCAGGGGCTTCAAAATCAACAAAAAAAATTGTTGTCTAGTTAAGATTTAACAGTATTTTTCCAATATGCTTTTGTTTTTGCACAAATTGCACGCCAAATATTTACAAAAATAATGTAAAAAAAAAACCAAAAATAAAGAGCGTTTTTAAAATAATAAATGTTTTATGAATATTGTCGCTTAATTGTTACATGATTTTTTATGAACAATGTTTACAAATAATATGCTTTCGATGCGCTCAAGTATTTCAGCAATGAAACTTTTGTAACGACATCAATATATTTTTTAAATAATATACATATGTTTAGTAGTTTGTGTTATATGATAGGAAAAAAAAAACGTACTAATTACAAACTAGGAAACTTTAACTCAGTCAAAGCAAAACGAACATTTTATAGCTTATAAGTAAATACAGTTAAATATATATTAGAATATATATATGTATCAGAATATAAATATATATATATATATTATCGAGTTGAATATTTTCATTGGATGCATCGGCGCCGATCAGTTGCGATTGTAGAATTTTCTTTGGTAACGCTTGCAGCTGCTGCCCATGCTGCCAACGTTTCCACCTGAAACTCCACCGCCCAGACCCGCCCCCATGCCCATGCCCATTCCCATGCCCACACCCATGCCCAAGCCCATGAGCTGCTGCTGCTGCTGTTGTTGCTGTTGTTGTTGCTGCTGTTGTTGCTGCTGCTGCTGCTGTTGGTGATGCAGCCCAAAGCCTGCAGCTCCATAAAACTGCTGACTAGAGCTGCCTACGCCGATACTGCTGCTGCCGCCGACGCCGCCGCTGCCACCGCTGCTGCTGCCGCTCATGCACAGGGCTTTATTTTAGCTGGACGCCCCAAGCTGATTCTTCATGTGTGCGGCGGCTGCAGCTGCCGCGGCTGCGGCAGCAAATGGCGAGCCCAGTGAGCCACCGCCGCCAGTGGGCGTTTGGGGGCCATTGTTGTTGTTATGGTCGCCAGGAGTGCGTGGTCCATTGACCATACCAATACCACCATTCACATTGGCACCGCCTGTTCCACCGCCCAGCAGTCCACCGACAGCGCCAGCAGCGCCCGCAGCACCAGTTGGTGAGCCCTGTCCCAAGGACGACACATGTCGCTTCAGCATTGGATGATTGGCCATCGAGGCAAAGACCAGACGCTCCTCATAATCATATTCGCAGAGAATTTTGTTCTCACATAGGTAGAAGCGATCGCCAACGCAAAATCTATAAAAAAAATGAAAGGAAATTGAAAGATTAAGATTATTATAATAATTGCGAACTATTCTAAGGTTTCGAATCTAAATCTAAACAATCACATTCTCATGATGAAACATTCATCTAAGATAGAAATTGAAATTCACCTGTTGCATTCAAAATTCATAGGTTCAGGCGATAAATACGCTTATACATATATATCAAGCTATAGATAAATCATATAGCTTCATTTTCGATCTAATCTTTACACAATTTAACTTCTGTTTTTACCTTACTCTGTACTTTTTTTGAATGCCAAAGCCTGGAAAACTTGAAGCATTTGAATAGATTAAACGAGAGTTATGAACAAAGGAGAAGTGGAAAGCACTTTGAGTTGCTCAGTTGGCACAGGAACAGGAACTGGCAACTGGAAACGAGTTTTCCACATGCTTAACTCTGCGAGCGGCAGACAAACAGACAACCACACACAAAGATGACAATTGAGAGCGGTTAAAAAGCGGTGAGTGGAAAAGCAACTGTTGAGGTTCCTTCTTTCACCCAATGACTTTGCCAGTGAATAGCCAGGAACTGAGTTGGCTGAAACAAAACAAAGCGCAGACGGACAGACTGACAGAAGTTTGACAATAATATTGTTGCTGGAGTTGTTCGCTGACGACGGCTCACAAGGATGTCAGATAAGCATTTCGAAAATGTCGCTGCTGCGCTGTCAGCAGCAGAATCAGAATCAGACTCAGCAGCAGCATCAGTTTCAGAAGCAGTTGAAAGTAAAATTGTAATCGGGGAGCTGCTGCAAAATTGCGCTTCAGTGAGAAGTGAAGTGCAGTGCATTCAGCCAGCTGCAAATGAAGTCGCCCATTTCATGGAAGCCCTTTGTCAAAATATTGATGTTAGCACCTGCACAGGATGACAGGAGCGAGAAACGAGTAGAGTCCCAACATTGAGCACTCCACACGTTTCACATTACAAAGTCAAACAAGGCATGAGAAAATGTTGCACATATCAAGCAATAGATTCAATACTCTTACAGAGAGTTGAGAGTTCAAGCGGAACTGAATTTAACTAAGATGTTCTAAGTTTCCAGATTTTGCGGTTTGATTTCACTTGCCGACGAGTGGAGTTGAGTGAACTCATCCTTGATCAAAGGTATGTTAGTTCAACCCAAAAAATATGTTCGAAATTCTTTAAGAGCTTGCTCACATTCACTTTTGATATAAAATTGAAGTCTTATTGTAATAAACAACTATATATAAAGCTATCTATACAGATGTTTGATCCAACTTTTTGACATTGTCTGCATAGCCTTGATGTCATCTAGTGCAACATTTTGTATATGCGACACGTACATGTGCCCCATCTGGGCAGATGGCGAAAAGGATAAAGTGTGGGAGCGTAAAACGGGAACGTTTGTGTACCCCAGGGATACACCCGTTGGGTTTGGGTTTTATTGGGTGGCTAGTTTGGGTATGGGAAAAGCAGCTTACAGCAGACTTACAGCGGATATAAAAAAATTTGGCTTTTGATTTACGTCAACGTTTTTTTTTTTTGCTTTTTCTTTCACTTTTTTGGTTTGGGTTTGATTTTCTTTTTGGCTGCTGGCGTTGCAGCAACAAATCGATTGACGGACTGGATGTGGGCGTGGCATGGCATGGCATGGCGTTGTGTCGTGTCGTCTACATGAAAAACGCTTTGTTTATCTACCAAAATAACAAAAAACGCCCGAGTCAACAAAGTATTACAAAAAATAACAACAACAACAATTGAACGCACCTGTGACATGCACACCAAATCAGACATGTGTGTGTGTGTGTGTGTGTGTGTTTGTTTGTTTGTGTGTGTGTGCAGGACTCGCACATCCGGGCAGGCAAGCACGACCAACAACAAATTGTCAACAGGAAATACAAAAATTGTTAAAATGGCGAACGTTGCTGTTTTTTTCCTTTTTTTTTTTTTGCTCTTTCTCTTTCTGTTTCTCATTTCTCGTTTCTCGAACGAAAGATTCGCTGCCAAACTTTGCGCTCTGCTGGCCGCAATCGTTCCTGTCCCTGTCCTGTTCCTGCACCTCTCTCTCCCTCTCTCTCACTTGCCACCTACTGTTGCTGCCAGTCAACTGACGACGAGGACAGCGTCGTCGATGCTGGCGACAGGAAATTATGCAAACTTTTCAGCAACAGCATAAAAATAAAAACAACAACAACAACAAATTTGATGCACTTTGCTTTTAAAAACACAATCCCAAACAGAAAAAATGCAAAACGATTTTTTGAGTTGTTGCCACTGTTTGTTCATCATGTGGCAAGTGAAGGCCCGCATTTTAAATGTGAAATGTGCGACCAACGACAACAAGAACAACAACCATATCTAGGTAGGGGTAGGGGCTAAGCGGGGGCATGGTTATTAAAAGTCACCCGCTGGCAATGCGGCCACGCCTCAATAACTCTTTTCGCCAATTGAATTAATTTACGTAAAAAAATGATTAGCGTCAAGTGGAAACAAGATTTCCGATTAGCAGCTGGAGCAATCAGAATTCGAAAAATATAAAAAAAAAAATATGCACTTATCTAAATAATAATAATATAATTGCTTCCAAGACGAAAATTACAAGTTTATCATGGGAAAATTGAAAAATCTCATTTGCAAAGGTATAACTAGAAACAAAATGAACAAGTTATCAAAAATCAAGCGTATGGCAAACTGTTAACAGACCAAACATGTCTATTAACGGTTAACAGTAATCTATCTGTTAACACGCATGCTAACATGCGACTGTTAATGTTAACTGTTAAGCTATGGATAGTTACAGCTAAAGCTTGGAATTGCTATACTTATTAACGTAATTCGAATACACTGAAGTTTGCTAAAGCAATTTTAAAAGTTACGCGTCAAACCATTTTCGGTGCGCTCCTAAAAAAGCCTTTTAAAAGAGTCTCATTTGAGACAGTATTCAGAGGCTGCATCATTATTGCTCTCAAAACGCTCTCAACTGAGAAGGTTTTCGAAGCGTTCATTATTTTTCCTCTCAAAGCGATTCTTATTAAGACGATCTTCGGCGGGTCCATATTTATACCTCTCAAAAGACTATGCAAAAGACTCTTTAAAGACTATGTAAAGACTCTTAAAACATTATTTTTCGGATAAATTTTCGTTACGGTTATTTTGTGATTTTGTCTGAAAATTTGAACATTGAAGAATTTGATATGCTTCGCTTACATTAGTGCGTTCTAAGTGATATATATAAGAATAGGAGTCCGAAAAAGAATCTTAAATTCATTAAATAGGAGTCCGAAAAAGATCTCAATTGAGCACATAAAAGAGTCCTAAAAGATTCATAAATTTATCCGAATCAGACTCCTAAATTCATTCTAATAAGAGTCTTTTAGGAGTCCCAATTAAGACTCTCGACAGGGTCCCGCGTAGTACAAAAAACAACTTTCTACGAGACTCTTTTAGGAGCATAAACAAGAGCAAACACACACCGATATAAGAGTCTTTAAGAGCTCTTAAAAGACTTTTTGATGATGATTTGTAATGGAAATAATTATTGTTCTGGTGAACGTTAAACCAATAAAGTTTTGCAATTTGATTAGTGAATTAAAAGTTAATAAAAATGTACACAAATTAAGCATCCTTTATTCTAATTAGAAAATTTAAAATTTACAAAAATTAAAATTAAAGTATACAAATTTTAAGTGAATTTATTATTCAAAATATGATTTAAAATTAAAATTAACTGGGATTATTAAAATGGGAAAACTCAGACAAAAAATAATGAAATATATAATAAATAAATATGGATCGATAACTATCGATTATAATACATATCGATACGGTAATTTCGAAAGGATTCTACACGGAAAACAGAACAATCAAATGAAAACGTTTTGAAAATGATGCGAAACTACTTTTCAAATGCAAGTGAAATTGAGAACAAGGCCACACAACTTTATTGCAATCTTTCAACTTTCAACGCAGCTTGTCTATTAGTTGTTTTAACATTTCATGCAACAACAATTGTAATTGAGCAAAGGAATTGCTTGATCTTAACTTTAATTTAGATATGGAAAACATTTATAAATACTATATACATACTTTAACTACGTATGTATATAGTTTGAGTGCATTTTAAATATGAATGCAATTGCCACAATAGAATTCAAAGCCGTGAAACAGTTAGGCCTCAATGCAGTTGGGACACATGCCACATGCCGCTTGCCACATGTGCAAGGCCACACCCGCCGCCGCCGCCGCCGCCGCCGTATGGGAGCTGTGCCGCCTGTTACATTTTTAAAGCCAATTTTCGACAATGTGAAAACAAAAGCGTGTGCAACTGAAAAGAAAGGGTTTCAATTTTGAAATTTTTGGGGGGAAGGGGGGAATGGCAACGATTTTTACAATATGCCAATATGTTTTAACATTTATTTCAATATTTTTGTACGGCATGGCCCATGTATGGTGGCATTTTTAATATTTAATGCGAATCGTTGCACAAGCAACAACAGAATCGAAGCAGAGCATTGAACGGGGAAGGTGGCATGCGGCAGGGGTATGCTGAATGTTGTGGCAAGGACTCAGGACTGGCCAGAAACTGAGACGCAAACATATGTACACGGTATGCGCGTCCACATTAATAATGCAAAGGGCCCGAAAGAAATACAAATAACAAAAAAAAAAAAGAAAGGAAAAAGAAAACAGGAAAATTTGTTGACCAGGCCCAAAGAGTTAGCACGCACTTTAAAACTCTCCAGAGTGACATTTTCACGAATTGGCCAAATGCAATAAATTGGCAACAACAAAAGCCATACAGAATCTAGATATTTAGACTGCTACGTTGATGGCACCCCAATGGCTTTCGGGTTTGAGAATCAAATATGCCACGAAATTTATGCGGTTTTCATAGAAATTCAATGGTACTAAAGGGGTTGCTAACCTCACACACACACACACACACACACATACCCCCCTCCCCCCTGCCCACACACTCCCCAAACCTGAAAATAACTTGTAAATGATGTCAATTTGCTGAGATGTTTGTGCTTAATAATAAAATTGTAAGTGGCATTTTGGCACTCGTATATTGGCCAAAGATTAAAAAGGGATTTCTCGCACGATTCTGCGATTGCTGATAGCCAAATGGCCCATAAAAATACATAAGTACATATTTAATGTATTTACATATGGGATTTATGTACTTGTACTTATGTACTTAAGAAACGACAACCTGTAACAGAGCTCTGGCAGGTGTGTTTTGATGCGACGAAAGTCTTCATTGAAATCAACAAAGACTTTCTGAATCTTAGCTCTTTTTTTATTATTTCATAATTCTAGCTAGATGGTAGATAGTTGCCGAAATCAAGCTTTAAGCCAAACAGAATATATAAAAACAATGAAAATATCCTTAACAGTGCTGTAAACATTAACAGAGTAGCTTAATTGAATTACTCAGTTAACGTTTCAAGCACTGTTAACGATAACAGGGCTCGATTTGTATGGAATTTGACAAGTTTGAACGAAGTTTTCTTTTGAGAATCTTTTGATTCTTTTTTGGCTTTGACGACCTCAAGTAAAGAATTACCCAGGCCTGTTCTCCATTTCCGATTCCTCTCAAAATTACCAAAAGTTTTCATTTAAATAAACAAAGACTTTATTTTCTAAGCTCTTTTTTCATGTTGTAATTCAAGATAGATTTTAGATAGTTTTTGATTCAATCAAACTTTCAGCCAAATAGCCAGATTTTATAAGAAACGACTCCATTTCCGATTCCGATCAAAACATTCGGAATTGGTATTATTAGTTCCTAAATGCGAATATTAATGGGAATATTAATTTAATATGAAGAATTCGAATTTATTGAAAATGTTTCGGAATGAAAAGTTCTCGGAAATCGGAACATGCCTGAATATTATTGTCAAATATTTAAGTCCATATTGACAATGTAAAGTTACTGTGTTCGATTTTTTTGAAATTTTGTCTACAGGTTATTTCAGCGTACAACAAAACGTAGGAGCTAGTTGCAGTCAATTAACGACATGTATATTTAACTAAGTAACTATTGTATAACTTACCTATGATTGCATTGCTGACATGCAAAGCATTCTAGATGATAAACATTGGTTCGGGCACGCATCACCATCTCGAAGGCTGGAATGACTTTGCTGCAGGCGGCACAATAGCCTGTATTACCGAACAACCTGCAAAATTGGCAACAATTGACAATTAATATTTATTATTAATATTTATTTGATTAATTCTGAAATGAAAATTAAAAAATTGTAAAATTAATCATTAACAACAAAGAACTAAGAAAATTAAGAAATATTGGCCCAACATTTGTTGCAATTGGGGAAAACTCAGAAGAAGAAAAAACCGAAGTAGACCAAAAAAAAAAAAATTTTTCAAATTAGTAGCCAAAATGTAAAAATTAAGATTGAAAATTATATGCACATAATTAAGAAACAGAAGAATATTAAAAAAATGATTAAGCAAGAAAAATGAAAACTACTAATGGTGTGCCAAGGAAATCTTTTCCAACCAAATTCCAATTCTTAGGTGTCACAGAAATCTCTGGAGATTTTGATTTAAAACAAACAAAAATAATTTTGTCTTACATTTTTTCTCACTTTTGTTATTTTTTTTTTTGATAAAAAAAAGTGTATAAGGTAATTGGTTTATTTAAGTATTATTAGTACACTTATTTATTTTTGCATTTATAATTTTTAATTTGAAGCAATTTGAAACTAACCGAAAGACGGCGTTTTGAACTCTGTGATATATTATTTGGCTATAAATTGGTTGCAATTGAATTGAAATAGTTTCGATGACTCTTCCATGAGTCAAAAATGAAATATCTCAAATGAAATTCACATCAATCGGAAATCTATAGGAATTTCCATGACACCGCCGATATTAGATGAGTATTTATACATGAAAATTACAGTTAATACAATATACAACTGCCTAACTATTGACAGCTTTACTGCTAATATATATATATACTACGCACCTTAAGTAATCGCGCTTGCAGAGCATCAGATTGCCCTTGGTATAGAGTGTGGAGCCGACTTCGCCAAGACGGCAATCACAGCAGCCGCACTTGAGGCAATCCTCATGCCAGAGCATGTCGAGGGCACGCAGGAGGTAACGATCCTGGATGTGCTTGCCACAGCCGGCGCAGAGTTGGCTACCATTGTTGTTGTTGTTATTGTTGTTGGCAGCGGCTGCAATGCTCTGCACGTTGTTATTGTTGTTGTTGACAACAACATTGCCGTTGCTTAAGCCACCGTTGTTGTTATTATTGTTGTTGTTGTTGTTATTGCCGGTGCTGCTGTTGTTGTTGTTATTGTTGTTGTTATTCTGGCCGTTGTTATTCATGTTTGCTGTTTGCTGCTGCTGCTGCTGTTGTTGTTGCTGTTGGGCCGACTGCTGCTGTTGATTGGATGATAGCCCGACAAGTCCGGGTTCAGTTTTGGTTATATCCATAGTCATCATCTGAGAGATCGAGAGAGAAATAACGATTAGCTTAAGCAACTTTTATTTAATATGTTTGTTTGTTTGTTTATTTGCATGTTTGTTGTATGTTACATTGGGTATGCTCATGCACTGCCAGTAGCTTTCATAGGGCGACAAGGCTCTTTTGCGTTGATTTTTGTTCTCATCGTTGTTGCTGTAGTTATTATTGTTGTTGCTGTTGTAGCAGCTAATGTTATCGGTCAATTTGTGGTTTTCGAAATGGCCAAAATCCAGCGGCACTGCGGGCAACATGAAACGCTCCATATTCTGATGAGCCTCGGCAAAATCATCAATGCCAACAAAATCGAATTCAAAATCAATATAATACATAGCCATGGCCAACTCGAATTGTCACAGAAATCACAACAAATACTATATAGAACACTATGTTTGTAGTCCAACAAACACAAAATAAAGAAACAACAAAAAGATTGTGTACAAATCAAATCAAAGCACGCGCGCCACAAAACAATTTGTTTTATTGGCGTCACTTTGCAAAAAGTGTTGATCAACGTATGTTGGCGTTAATGTAACGGCATTACACAGCTGTTGAATGTACTAACAGTGTTGGCTAATTTTAATAACAGGATGGCTCCAGCGCGGAGCTGCCACATTTGGTATACATTGGTACATTCTTTATGCATTGGTACATTGGATTTCAATTCAAACAAATAGTTATTTTGCTGTTGTTTCTGTTTATTAGAGATGGTTACTTTAAGCTTTCATTAATATAATATATAGATTTGAGAGTATTTAAAACAATATTTTTATGAAAACATTCCCACCATAAGCTTTTCTTCAAATCAATTTTAAACCAAAGAGACAGTCATTCAATGAAGTTATGTATTTATACTTAAACTAGTCCCAAATAAAATGATCATTATATTTAGTTTATTTATACATGCTTGCTTTACTTTTGTTGGATCGGATTAATAAATTAAATTAAATCAAATAAGTCAGCATTTAATGAACTCACTGTTATTTCATTGTTTTAATCATCAGAATAATGTGATTTCGCTGCCACAAAAATTAATTTAAAAGTTAAAGTAAATGTAATACATGTTTTTTTTATTTATAACATATAAAACTGACTGCAATTTTTTGTTTTAGAGTTTAAGGAATTCAATTCCAATAAAGATGGTACATTTTATTTTAAAACTTTGGTACAAATACATTTTCATTAGCAGCAGCCATTAACCATTTTTTGTGTGGCATACTTTTGTGCGCGCTCTGTTAATGTAATGTTAAAAATATAAAATTAAAAGTTAATGTTTCGATATAGGTACCCCTGCGAAACAGCCATCAAAAAATCTGGTTTTGGGCTCAAAGAATGCAGAAAAATTCCAGGATTTCAAAACCGGCATCAGAGGCTGACTTTTATGACGGAAAATATAATAAAAATCCAATTTAAGTTGTGCCAATGTTGTCGTTAACAGCGCTGTAAAAGTTAGCAGTGAGTGCAGTTTGTTAAAATGGCAGCACTTCGAAAAATCGTGCGATTTTTTGTTTAAATAGTTTCACCGATTTCTTGCAAATCAACAATCTCCGCTACTCTGTTAACTCAAAAAGGTACCGATATGCATTATCGATAGGCCAACGCGTGGCGCGCCTAACTAAAAATAGATTTTTAACACATTTTTCAACAAAGAAAAAATATTCCGAGCATAGTTTTGTGACCCTAGAATTATTCCGAATTTTTGGAGCCCAAAACCAAGTGTTTTGGAGCTTTCTTTCGATTTCACTTGGGGAAGCTGTAACGAAACATTACCAATTAAAAAATCGGTTTGTGCTTCCTTCTATTTCTTTTCTCAATTTTTTGAACTAAAAAACATGTGTGCATTGGATTGAACGTCTCCATATTAAAAATTGTATTTTAAAAATGGTCTCTAAAAATTTTTGTAATAATTTCATGGAAAATCAAAACGTGATATTGTATCAAGGCTTAATTGTCCCGCTCAGCTATTGGCATATATAAAATCACTTTCCACTCTTTCATTTTAGTGGTTCATCAAGTTACTTTTGCAACAAAAGTTTTGATCTGCTAAAAATTGTTGTTAAATTTAAATTCGATGCGCAAAATTATCTAAACAAATCAAAGTGCAGGAAATTTTATAACCACATATTTATCACTCTTGAACACTTATACA
The DNA here is from genome assembly GCA_949708635.1 of Hirtodrosophila cameraria. Lineage (NCBI taxonomy): Eukaryota > Metazoa > Arthropoda > Insecta > Diptera > Drosophilidae > Hirtodrosophila > Hirtodrosophila cameraria. Next base: position 22,582,476 of record OX453090.1, on the reverse strand, counting down.
CAGATTCAATTGTGGTCAGAAAAACTACAACTGATATCGAAAGCAAAAATAAAAAAAAAAAAATTTGAAAGGATCAAAAGCGGGCTCGTCCGGGAGTTGAACCCGGGACCTCTCGCACCCGAAGCGAGAATCATACCACTAGACCAACGAGCCGTTGCCTTCGTTGCCGGCATAAACAAAATTTGAATAGCAGTCAGTTGGCGACCTTGAAACGATCAAGCTGTCTTTCGTTCTATGCCAAACGATATGTACAACAAAAAGAACATAGCTATTTTTAGCAACACGCAAGCTTTAGATCGCTGCTCGTTGTTGTTGTTGTTGTTGTGCTTGTTTCTGCTCCTGTTCATTTGAGATTGCGGTACGGAAGGGTGCGACGGCCCCTGTCATAACCGAGCTAACCGGAACCGGTTTGATAAATTGCCTCTTTAGCTCAGTGGTAGAGCACTGGTCTCGTAAACCAGGGGTCGTGAGTTCAAACCTCACAGGAGGCACAATTCGAAATTTTATTATAATTTTTATTTTAGCAAAGCTTTTATATTTTGTAATAACTGAAGCATTGTTGCATGTTGCAGATCACACATGCATGCACATAGATGTATGTGTATCAAAACGAATGTGCAGCTCGAGCTGTAAACATTCTTTTTACCTCAAACCGAAACATTGTTGCAACTGTCACCCAACAATTGACGTCACTTTTGCTTTATTTTTTGTTGTCGCGTATACTGCGATACTGCAAATTGCTGACTACAGCAGCTCGATAACGACAACAAAACATAGCCATAGCCATAGCCATAGCCATAGTCATAGCCAAGGCCTCTGTCAATGGCAAACAACAATAGCAACAACAAATCAATGCAAACACAACAAAATGCCAAAGCGTACAGAGGCAAATGCCAACAACGATTTAAAATAACGAGATTTATGACAAATTGGCATTGGCAAATGGAACAGAACAGAACAGAATTGAACAGGCATGGAATGCAAGCCAAACCCAAGCCCAAACCCAAACCAAAAACCCAAACCCATCCCCAAAATGAAGCCTGAAACAAAAACAGAAACAGAACCAGGCCAAAACCAAAGCGCTAAATACTTAGTTTGTTGCAAATTTCATGTGACACAGCTGGGGAGAAACCCTAAAAATATGCGATGTTCGCCGATATAACCCTTCCCCCTTCTTTCATCCGCTCTACATCATTCTCGTTGGTTCTATGTGCTGCACGATGCACGTGCTTCATGTAGAGCTGAACGCGTGTCTTGTTTTTTTACTTGCCACGGCGTGATCGTCCATCAAAATCAACACGACACAAAAACAACATAAAAAAGTTATCTTCGGCTTGCCGAAAAGTTGATGAAAAGTTTTGCACATCAAAACATAATTTTTCACCAATTTCAGTTCCTTTTACAGCTAGTAGAAATAGTTTTGCTTAATTTGTTTAACATATGCATGTGGAACTATATAAAATTGAGTACAAGGTAAGTTTGTTTCAAAAAGTTTTTCATGCAAAAACTCCCTTTTTCAACCGATAATTCCTATGCAAGCTTTAAGATATAGTCGTTCATATTTTGATCAAATTTGGTCAACATGACAAAAAACATGCCAGAAATCGGAACTGGTGAGTTTGATCTTTGCATTATCAGTATTTTTGTCATTAGCTTTAAAAAAAAATAACTAGCATTGAAAAAAATAATACTCAATGAAAATATTTAGGGTGTTCACGACCCCCTGTGTAGTTGCGCAGATGCGTATTCCGTACTTTTGCTTTCGTATCAATAGTATGCGTAGCTGTTAAGATTTCTTTCTTCTTCATAATTAAGAATCATAAACCTATTTCAATTACAAATGTCAAAAGTATTCTTATAAGATGACCCGAAAAAGCGTAAATTAGCAAATAATATAAAATAATAATAAAGTAAATGCGGCTTTAAAAGAACTACGATTTTTTGAAGGTATTCCAAATAGTAGGTATAAAATTAATAATGGAAAATTAATTCGCTGGTCATTTGCAGAGACAAAGGGAATAAGTGGCTATACTGAAATCAACATTAAAAATGGGAAAAGGGAGTTATAAAGTACTGCAAATGTGTGTAACAGGCAGAAGGAAGCATTTCCGACAATATAAACTATATAAATTCTTGATCAGCATCAACAGCCGTGACGATCTAGCCGTGACGATCTAGCCATGTCCGTCTGTCTGTCCGTCTGTCCGTATGAACACACAGATCTCAGAGACTATAAAAGCTAGAGACACCAAACTTGGCATGAAGGTTCCTGTATACCATACGCAGATCAAGTTTATTTCAAATTTCGGATGCACCCCCCGCACACTCGCAAATCGCAAAAGACTCCCACAGCCACAATTTTACATGGTACACATGTATGTTTAATCAATGTCTTTCGGATGTGTAAATTTCAACACGATCGGATAAATAGCACCAAAGTTATGGAAGAACTTATTTCCCCTGTCTCAGCAGGCAGAAACAACAGTTTGACATGCACTGTGCAAGTTGAGTACGCTGCTTGCTTGTGTTGCCGCTGAACTGCTTGAAATGCAAGTTGGGAGCAGGGAGTCTCGTAGTCGGGCACACTCGACTAGAGTATTTTTACTTGTTCTCTTTAACTTTTGACACTTTGTCAGTAAATTTCCCAAAAAATTCCCTAATTAAAGGTTGCCACTTTACCAGTGTTAGTTACCAAGTTAGGTTTGTTGCGGAACACTGAAATCTGCACAGCCACCTAACTGTATAGCTTATTTTGTTAAGTAGGTCTGAGGTTAAACATTTGATGAGTTTTTTGTCAGTACAGTTTTTTATTGAGCAGTTCGAAAAAACTACGCAGTACGCAATTATTAAATAGAATTGAAAAACAAAAACAATGAATATTTATAATGATTTTGAATTTCACTGCCAATATATTGATGTTTTTTTTTAAATCGAAAAAAAATGCCAGAGAAAATCAAATTTATACTTTTCGAATCGGTTTTAAAATTTCAGAAGATACCAATTACATAAAAATACTGACATGTGGCATTTTTCTTGTATTTTGTTTGCATGTTCTGGTATTTTTGATGTTTTTTCTTATTTTTATTAACTCTGAAACGGTAGAAAATATGGAACCTGATGGGGAATATCAAGTTTTTTTTATGTATATTTAGCTAAGTTAAGCTAAGAAGTGAAAAAGATCACTTGCATGATCGGCAAATGGTTGAAATACTGTGATATGCAACTTTTAGTTTTAACGTTTTAAAAAAAACACAGCACGCGAGCATCTCTAGCTCCATGTGTGACTATGTCTGCTCCTACGTCAATTGTCGTCGCTGCCGTCGTCGTCGTCGTCGTCGTCGTTGTATATGGCCAAATGCATCGCATTAAGCCGCCGTTGTCGTGGCCGTTGTCGTTGTTTTCCATGTAGCGCCAACTGTGACCCGGCCTTGGGGGCACAGAGTCTGTGGCTGTGGCTGCGGCTTGCAAGGGGTTTGGGGTCAGTTGGGGGCGGTATGTTTTGGTGGGGTCAAATCTGTGGCGCATGCAGCTGCTGGCAATGACTTTAATTAGACGTCGAGTCGGGCGGCCAGTGTCAAAAACTCATCAACTGCTCAATGGCCAGCGGCAAACACGGAGCTGGAGTGCACTCATAAAAATTCAATCAAATCAATTTATGTAAATTTAACGCCCGGCCAAATCAAACAATGACACTGACCAAGTCAGCTACCAACTTTTGTGGCGCAGCCAGAACTCAAAATTTTGGCAGCAATGCACCTAAAGCCTATCACTCCATTGCCCCCAACCCTTACACACACACGCACACACACACACACACATACACATGGACATATTCTGACTGCATTGTTATTTAGTTTTGACAAAATGAATTGAATGCTAAACGCCGGCAACGTTTTTATATTCGAATTTCATTGGCAATCCAAATGCCAGAAAATGCAATTCAATGGCCCCCAAACTGTTAGCCGAGTCGTTGAAAAGAGTGCGGCAGAGGGCAGTGCGCAAGGGGAAATGGGCAGCGCGGTCACATGCCACATTTTTATCAGAGACTGCACATTCATTGAGCATTCATAGTTTTGTGCAGCATGTGTGTGTGTGTGTGCGCGTGTGTGTGTATGTGTGTGTGTGTGTGAGCGATCAATTAATTTATGCATTACATTTACTGTCCCTAGCAAGCCCCCCCCCCCCCCCCATCCACAATCCTACCTATTTGTCCAATAGTGCTTTTCAATTTTCATGCACTTTTGAACCGATTTGCAGAACGATTTAGTTGATGAGCAGTCTGTTTTGTTTCATTCCAGTTCATTTCATTTCCATTTCATTTAATTTCCATTATATTATTATTATATTATATTATTATATTTTATTCATTCCATTCCAGTCTATTTCATTCCGACTTTAATTATATTTCGTTATATATATATTTATAATACTTTGTAACATTCTGATCTATTTCATGTCAAACTATTACACAAGATTCCATTTCAATTTATTTCAAATTGACAATTTTATTCAAATTCTTTCAGTTAATTTCATTCTACTTCACTCTGTTGCATAACATTTTATTCTATTTCATTCCATATTCAAATAATGCAGCTTATTCCATTTTAATTTGTTCCACTTCATCACAATCGAATCTATTCCATTCTATATCTTTATTCAACTTTATCACGTTTAAATAAATTCCATTCCGATCTATTTTATTTCAACTGTATTCCGCTTCATCACATTTAGTTCTATTCCATTCTAATCTGTTCCATTGCAACTTTATTCCACTTCGTCACATTTAATTCTATTCCATTCCAATCTATTCCATTTCAACTTTATTCTACTTCGTCACATTCCGATCTATTTTATTTCAACTGTATTCCGCTTCATCACATTTAATTCTATTCCATTTTAATTTGTTCCATTTCAACTTTATTCCACTTCGTCACATTTAATTCTATTCCATTCCAATCTATTCCATTTCAACTTTATTCCACTTCGTCACATTTGATTCTGTTCCATTCCATATCCAAATAATGCAGCCTATTCCATTTTAATTGGTTCCATTTCAACTTTATTCCACTTCATCACATTTAATTCTATTCCATTCTAATCTGTTCCATTGCAACTTTATTCCACTTTATCACATTTGAATCTATTCCATTCCATTCCATATCCAAATAATGCATTCTATTTCATTTCAATTTGTTCCATTTCAACTTTATTCAACTTCACACAATTAAAATCCATTCAATTCATTTGAATTCCATTTCACGGTCTTCATTTCTATTTCATTCCGTTTCATACCCTTTTCATGTCACCAAAACGATCAATTAAAAACAAAAAACAGATTTAATGTTTATTTAAGTTGATTATCATATCAACAATAACACATTTTTGCTATAAACTCTCTACACAATGAATTATGACTTCAACGGGTTCCATTCCAAAAGATCAAAAGGAAATCTTACCTTAAATGAAATCTGTAAATTCCCTTTTGATATTTTATTCAGCGTAGTTAATGCTACTTAATTATATCATGCAATTTGATATCTTGCGTGATGATTCCAATCCGGTTGAATTGCTCAACACTGGCTGAACATGAATTTCCGCCTCCAGGGCGACGTCTGTCGTCTGTCCCCTGTCAGCTGTCCACTTGTCGCAACAAAGTGAGTAGAAACGGAAACGCAACCGATACCTTTGCAGGTAAGGCGTGGGTGGTAAGATCGAGGGATGGCGGGGTAGTGCAAGAACTAATTGCGCGACCAGAGCGCTCATTAAAGCCAATCAATATTCAAATTTTCATGACTATAATACCCATGGGGTTAGAACCACCACCACCCCCGCACCCCCTTGCTAGACCGCTCCCTACGCTGTGGCCGGCGGCATTTTCACAGTTTAGTTTGCTAAGCGGATGCCGTTCAGCCCCTGACCATCCTGAAACGGTAGGTGTTTTTTTAGGGTGGCTTGGGGTTGGGGTGCGGTTAGACTTAGGCATTGCGTTTCGTTTCGTTGGGTTTTTTGGTTCCGCTTCTATAATTATGCATATGTGCAGGGATTGTTAGGGGGAAGAGCAGCGTCGCTTTTTGACGCAACTTAAACCCTTTTTAACCCCAATTGCGGATAAAGTTCTTGACTTAAGGTGAGCAGAGTGTGCGTGTGGTATTTGAGCGGAGGATCAAAATTACAGGTTTGCACGCAAGTCAACGGAAGTTACTTCGATTGTAAGAAACTGTCGCTTGTTCGCCGTTTGGTTCACTTGTCCTTTGGTTCGAAATAATGTTGATTTTGCGGTCAGTTGTGTTTATGGTTTATTTATTTGGTTTACGACACACGACTCACAACTTACGACTTGCAACCAGAGTGGTTGGGTGGTTGGGTGGGCTTACTACTGCAATTTGTGTCATGTTTTATGCATGCCCTCTGAAAAGTAGGCAGTGCCAAAGGACAAACTGCAGCTGCAGTTATGGCTGCCAAAAGGGTTGCATGGACAGGGCGCGGATGTGGCACATTGCAAATGTCGTATTGCATGTCGTCATGTGGAGCGCATTTAATGACACTAATTAGTGGCCAAGGCTCATGTGACAAACGTGATCCGGCTACGACATCAGCGACGTTCGTTTGTTGAGCCCAGTAACCAACCCCCAACCCCCAACCCCCAACCCCCAACGCAACCCAACCACCACCCCACTTGGGAAAATCACAAATATGTTGCATATGCCTCCTGCAACAGCTGCAAAATGGTAGCGCCAACTTTTGGTATGCATGTATGTATGTGTGCACATTTTTGAAGTGGCTGCAGCAGCATCCATCCATGGATCCAACCTCAACCCTTAAGCCCAAGCATTGCTCACCCTTAATTGGTAATTAATTTATTTTGCATAATTTTTCGCGCCGTCCGCTTTTGCCATTGCACATTATGTTGCTGACAGCCTGCCTGACTCTGCCTCTCTGTGGGTTGCGGGTTGCGGGGTATGTTGCTTATACACAGTTTAAGGGTAACGCAATTTGTTTATTTGGTTTTGGGCTTTCGGTTCGTTGTCGCGCTTCGTTTGTGCAACTCTCTGACGGACACAACGAAAGGTGTCAAAAAGTGCGAATTAAGTGCGAATAAACGTGCTGAGCGTGCAGAGACCACGCCCCCCTTGCCTTACCCCCCACCCCTCACACACATACACCTGTCTGTCTGTCTGTCTGGATTGCGGGCTGTGTCGCGTTGCGTAAATTTGCATTGCCTCGCACAAAAATCACATAAATTAAATTTGTGTGCACGCAACTTGCTGCAACCAGAGAAATTGATGGCAAAATTATGGAAAAATAATCAACTGAGTGTTAACAAAAAAATATATTGATATTTTTAAAGTTATAAAAGTCACACATGATATTGACATAAGTTATATATGTATGTATGTATATATGTATATATTAAGTTAATAAAAATATACACATTAATTAAAATAGTTAACAAGTTTTAAATATATATAAGAGTTTCGCTCATTTTAGTATTTATCCTAGCAGAAAAGTTGTTTATTTTCGACCGATTGTTCCTATGACAGCTATAAGATTTTTATAAAATTTGGTCAACATAACAAAAACATACTCAATCACAGAATAGGTCAATTTGGTAAATTGTATAATAAGAAATAGTAGTCCGATTTAAAAAAAAAAATTAACTTGAACATAAAAGAAGTGAGTTTGGTTGAGTTATCTTTAATATGAAGAGGTCTCCGATTTTGATGAAATTTTGTAAGTACATTAGGATAATGCTTAGACTCAGAATTGGTAAGTTTGATCGGGTTATCTTGAAAAATGTAATAAAAATTAAAGAAAATATCATCTCTGATTATATCTGAAAATGTGTTTGAGGCGAGTGATACACAGACATCTATATAAAATAGGCAATGTATAAAATCACGTTATAAACATATTAACTCAAAACATTGCCTACTCTGCGGCGCAATGAGCTAATTAGAGTTTGTCACAATTTAAAATGATTTTAATAGATTATAATATTTTTTTGGTTAGAGTAAATATTGTCAGCGTCTTTAAGGCCACAGAGCTTTAAAGATCCAAAGAAAAAACAAAAAGGCAGTTAGGAAAGACCAATTCCAATGTCCTTTGGCCATGCAAGGTTTCCGCACACAAATTAAAAATAAAAATAAAAAATAGGTAAACCAAACTTATGAAAAACAAAAGGTAAGTAGGAACAAAAACCAAAAAGAAAAACAATTTTCAGGTAACAATAGAGGCCAACAACAACAGCAACAACAAAGAACAAAAAAACGTCAAGTGCGCGATATGAAAAACTAAAACAATGCCACAAAAATAAATATAACAAGGCACGAATAAGAAGAAGAAGAAGAAGAAGTCGACAAGAAAATAAAACAAGAATAAAACAATAAAAATTCATTTTTAATTTTTATGCCATAAAAATGCAAAACTAAGACTGCAAAACGAGAGCACAAGCGAATGAGAGTGGGAAACAAGAGTGAGAGAGAGTGAGAAAAAAATGGTCACCAAAGCCTTGCAAAGCCAATCACGAAACAGAGTTGCCATACACAAAGACATTATGGGGGAGGGCGGACGGGGGCTGCAGAGAGTTAAGGACACAGTACAACGTAATGGCAAACATGTTGCGCGACAAGAAATAAGCTATGCATTTATCCCCTCCACTCTTCCAGCCGTCATTCGTTCATGACAAACGTCACGTCACGATTGCCTGGTCCATATTTAAAATACATGCATACTTATATAATAAATATTATGTTTTTTATTCTTCATTTCATACTCCTTAAGCAAAGTTATGCGACTCAAAACGAGCTTTTAAGTGGCCAGGACCAACACAACAACTAAATTGCAACGTTTACAATTTTTATTTTATGTTGTCGTTATTGTTGCTTTAATTATGGAGTTATGATTGGGGCAAGCGGTGTGTACACACTGAACAGCCCCATTGTCGTCCTTTACTGCTATGTCCTTTGTCCTTTAGGCTGTCAGCAGCATGTGCTACTCAACACAGTCGCACATACTTCAATAACAATTCCCAATCCTCGTGTTTTCAATGTTCTTAAACAGCCATAAATACCAATCAAAATCAAATGCACACACGGGTACAAAACATTTCTCTCCCTCGCTCTCCCTCTCTTTCAATCTTTCTCTTCACTGGTAAAAAGCTTCAGTCAATTGACACTGTGAAAATGTTACTGGCAGCAGCTTCAGGCTGAGCTCCTGTTCCTTATTATGTTATTTTAGACAGGCGACACATGTAACGGAAATAGTTTCAGGTTTTGTTGCAAAGAAAAATGTTGTATTAAATGCCCAATCATATATGATTATATAAATATGTATAATATACATAAAAAATTTTCCAAATAGATTTTCTAAAATGTTACTCTGATTTTTAGTGTAAAATACATACAAATCGTCAAGTTGAAAATGGCGGGGTCTATTCTGTTTTTAGACTATATAAACTAATATAATATAAATAATATAAACTATTCTTTTTCAACTTTTCTCCGAATTGTCCATAGATTCAGTTTTCACTGACGCTTGAATTGACCCACCTTAATGTATATACTTATTTATACATATATATATACACAGTATATCGTTTAAAAAAATTAATAAATATAAAACATGTAAAATTTTTTTTGTAAAGTTAAATAACTTAAAGTTAATAAACTTAAAAAAAAGATTCAACTGATGTAATAAAAACTATAAATGTACAAATTGTAATCTGTATAATAGATAATTATTCATAATTAATTGATAAAAATTAAATTTTTAAGTTTTAAATTTAATATTTTTGTTGAATAACTTAGAAAAGCGCATTGAAATGTTTGCTTTTTTATGTACGTAAAATAAAAACTAACCAAACAAAAAAAAAACGAAAAAGGTAAAAACGATTTGGAACAAAATGTTATAAAATATAATAATAATATAAAACTATTTCTAACATGTAATTCTTAAAAACGTTACTAAAAGCTTTTCAAATTTTATTGAAATATACATACATATATGGCATTTTCTATTTAAGAGACAAGTTGTATTACAATCAAAAGCTTTGCGAACATTTTGTCACCTGCACATTTAACAGCGTCTGTTAAGGCAGTAGCGTATATGAGTGCGCGCGTGTGTGTGTGTGTATGTGTGTGTGTGTGTGGGTGTCTGTATAAGCTTGTTTGTGTGTGCGTAAGTGTCGTGTTTGTGTTTACGTCTGTTCTAGTACCATCGAAAGTTTAACGTTGTTGTTTCTACTCAATCTCAATAACTAACAACAACATATAAAAAAAATATGAAAAAACAAGAAAAACAAAAATAACAAATGCTGCCACATGCAGTGAGAATTGACACCGTCGCTGTCGCCGTCGCCGGCCCCGTGCCTCAGCTGCCGTTACAGTTACGCCCCAAACCGAATTGCTTGTTTGATTTATGCACACTGTGTTGTTGTTGCTGTTACGGTGTTTATTATTGTGGCAACATATGGGGCAGGGCATATTTGTTGTGCTTGTAGTACATAAGCATTTGTAGTTGCTGTTGTTATTGTTAATCTATTTGTACAGATTTTTCTTTTGCTGCTTGCTGCGTCTCTAAGTGAGATTTATGCTGCACTCCCAACCCCACCCCCACAAATGCCAGCCCCCTTACTCCTTCTCGCCTAACGTTTTGGGCCGCGTCAGCGACACATTGCGCCAACAGCTTGATTTGTGCGATTCAACAATTCTCATATCCGCCCTCTCTCTCCCCACCCTCCCCCCCTCCCTCTTCACGATGGCTGTCAAATGATGTACAACACGACATTGGAATTTTTATTAAGTTGTTTTATGTATTGTGTGTGTAGTTTGCCATTTGCTGTTATTTCTTTCTGCTTAAACAATTACGACAAATTGCGCTTTTATGGACTGAGGCAAAGAATACGACGAAAAGTCAAAGACGAAGGCGAAGACGGCGACCGATGAGGATGACGATTATGTTGCCGACTTGTTAACGTCGACTGCGACTGCGACTGCGACGCTGATGTTGATGTTGACGTTAACATTGACATTGCTATTGCTATTCGCATTGTCATGTGCAAAGCCCACTGCGCTTATACGAGACTCAACTCCAAAGCAATGCGTGTGCGCTCGCTCCCAACTCGCACTTTGCAGCGACGCAGCAGCAGACGCAGCAGCCAACTTCAAACGGAGCTTAATTGCCTGCAAATGCCAAATGCAGTCGCCGTCAAGCGGCGTTAATTAGGTGAAAGCATCGACAAAGAGCGCACACTTTGTGCTCTTGCACAAAGAGAGCACAGGAATGAGAATGATAAAGCGAGGGAGAGGGAGTGTGAGAGTGAGGAAAGCTTTGCGTGTGATGAGCACGTGAGTCAAGTTCAATAACCATAGCATTCGTTCAGCTTGCTGTTGATCATATACACTGCACAGTGACCATATTTAACAAAAATATTTATTTTAGATTAATATTTTTTTTTGTTGGTTTAAAAATCACCCCTTATTACCAAAAAAAATCTTTTATTTTTTATACTCTTTTTTTTAATTTTTTTGTATATTGAGTTTGTGAAATGTCCGTCCGTCCGTCCGTCCGTCCGTCCGTCCTTATGAACGCAGGTTTTTTCCACAGTTTTGAAGCTAGAGCAACCAAACTTGGTATACGTATATACCATAGGCAGAATCAATCATCGATTATTTCGGATTAAAAACGATATGTTTGAAAAATATTATAAAGAACAAGTAAGAACGTTGCAGTCGGATGCACCCGACTGCGATATACTCTTTTTTTCGCCTCTTTGCGGAGTCAGTGGGCGTGGCAATTGAATTTCTGCTCAAATCTTTAAAGTTTTGCCATCAATTAAAATTTGGTTGGGCCTGTTCTACAGGTTTGGGAGAAACAAACATTGCTTGATTGCAAGGGCGGGGGTGGGCGTGGCAAAAATATTTTTATCCAATCTATTAAATAGGGCAACAGAATTCAACCTGCAAAATTTGGTGATTCTAGCTAAAGGGGTGGGGGAGATACAGACTTTGCCTATTTGTGGGGGCGGGGGTGGGCGTTTTCGAATTTTTTTTTGCCAGATCAATGAAGGATGTGATAAGTAGCCCTTGTGCCAAATTTGGTTACTCTAGCTATAAAACTGTGGAAGATATAGGTTTTTGCGGTTTGTGGGGGAAGGGGTGGGGGTGGGGGGGAGATCTTGACACTTTGTCTGCCTATGGTATATACCAACATGTATACCAAGTTTGGTTGCTCTAGCTTCAAAACTGTGGAAAAAACCTGCGTTCATACAGACAGACGGACAGACGGACAGACGGACAGACGGACAGACGGACATTTCACAAACCCAATATACTCTTTTTTCCTTTTTTTTCAAAAAAGTTAAAAAAAGAGTATAAAAATATAAATGAAGATTAAAATAATTTGATTATATATGCTAAAATGCAATCGAATGTTTGATAAATTGAAAATAACTAACTTTAATATGAAAGACATTTATTTGTACGTACAAATTTGCTAACAAGAGTTTGATTTTTAAAAAATTTAACTTTATTCCAACTAATATTCAATAAAATTGAAAGTCGTGAACTAAATATTTCTAGTTTACTCCAAAAACTGATCTTTTTATCGTTTTTTGTTCCCTAATTTTTGAGTTAGCCTTAGAAACTTTCAATATCTACAAAAAAAAAGGTCATTTGCATGAAAAGTTCAGTTTATGTTAACCAATCGGGTTTTATTGGGATTATCTTACGAAAACTCATTTCAAATTTTCGCAATCGCTCACTAGACCATCTCTAACTAATCTGAACTTGGCTTCATTCCTTGATTGGCTGGCAATATCTGAAAATCTGCCGGTCAATTGCTTGAATTTGCACGTGCTATAGATGATCAAAGGGGGCATTCACCAAATTGCATTGACGATCATGCGGCAAAAAAATATAAAAATGTTGCATTCAAAGCCAGTCAGTCGGTATTTCAACTCTATTGCAACTTGGCGCGCTTATTTTGCGCTAATTAATGTGTTTTCCACAAAATTAGCAATTTACGCGCAAATAGAAATTGCAACGATCGGCAACGATTGCTGACGATAGCTGTTGGATCGATCGTTGGCTGCCTTAGAAAAACCAGTTGCAGTTGCATTAACCAAACAAATACAAGCAAAAAAAAACTAACACAAAATAAATAAAACGAAGTACGGGCGTGTGGCCGGACGCACAATTAATTAAGTTGACGTTGGAAGCTGAAAAAAAAATACAAAAAAAAAATTAAAAAAAAAAAATACTGCGATTGCGAGTGCAACTCCAGCTTGGCATTGGCATGTCCATTGCCATTGCAATCGTCTAAGAATCAATGTAATTAGTGGCTCGAAGAGCTCTCAGCTCACAGTTCTCAGTTCTCAGCTCACAGCAGCAGCTGCTGCAGGTGCACGGTTGCACAGTTGCACTGTTGCAGCAGCGAGCGCTTTAAAAAGCATTTCCTTTTGGTATCACTTATGATTAGGTGGCATGCCGGCAGTTAGCCAGTTCAAGCCGTGGCAGGCTAGTTCAGTCGAGTCAAAGACAACCCAAGCCAAGCCAAGTTAAGCCAACAGCATCATTTAATTACAGACGCAACGCATTTTGCCAACTGCAGTTCGCATCCGTTACCAACTTGGCCAAGTTAATTGAACGTAATTGCCAGCCACTTGAGAGCTAACAGCGCCCCAACGAGACGCACATGGACCTCCAGACATACTACCACATTGCTTGGCTACTAACTGAAGTTACGAGCCATGAGCTACCCAGAGTGTTAAAGCCTAATTGAAACTGTCAAGTGACTGCGATGGCAAGACCGTAACGAATGCAATCCAATGCAATACAAATACAAAATGAATAAATAGTACAAAAGCAACAAACAAACAACAACAACAAAATAGAAAGAAGCCTGACTATGGATATGACTATGGTTAATGATACTGGAAATGGGCTTAGAATAGCTTAAGAATGGTTTATCAATATGGTTATATACACTGAAACAAAGCTTAGGGTTAATTGTCAGCTGTATTGATTATTCATATTGTTCACTTGGCTGCGAAAAATCAAGAGTCCCATAGAGCTAAGCATATCTATTTAAAATTGGCAATTCATTAAAATCTATAACATATTTCGTAAAGATCTTTGAAAATGAATATAAAGCAAGCTCCACGAAAGCTAAACTTCCGCCAATGCAACTTTGACCATCCATTTTCCACCCAGGGGGCTTAATTTTTCGGAAAATTGCATTCATTGTTGAATTTTCGCATAGATCTTTAAAAATGAATTTGAAGCATTTCGCACAAAAACTAAACTTTCACCCATACAGCCTTCACCACCCATTTTCCACCCAGAGGAAGTTAATTTTCAAATTTTCCGCATTTCTCGACAGAATTTTCCAAAAATCCGATCTTGAGGCTCACTTGCAGCATACGATGAAACTACTATAAAAAATTCAGCTTTCTAGCTGTTATGGTTTGGGCCCTGCGTTGATTGCCAATCGCCAATTTCCAGTGTGGCCAAACTCTTTTATATACAAACATACATACATACATACATACATACGTATAACTTATGTAGTTGTATAAATTGTATTACTGTACTTTGTATTCTTTAAGTATGTAATTTGTATTCTTGAAGTATGCAAGAATTTTGCAAAGTGTAAGACCTGTGAATTGTAACGATTTGTTAGAAAACAAAATAAAACTCAACAGGTTAAATACAATTTGAAACGCCTACTGTTTTTGGACAGTGTAAACTAGTTTTATGCGGCTATTAAAGCTTGGCTGTTCATTAATTAAAACAAACAATGTTAGATAGTAGCTGAGTGAGTGTGAGAGAGAGACATAGCACAAAAGAAGAAGATAGTATAGTGAATGGACAGCAAAGATGGAAAACTGATTGAACGTTTCTTGCAATCGTGTTGGTCACACTTGTTATTTTCTTATTGTTGCTGTTGCTATAATTATTGTTATTCCTGTTCAACTGTGTCAAATGCAAGCATATCAAATTGTTGATAATTATTAAGAATTTAATTTGCTTATTTGAAGTCGCATAATGTCAAAAGAGGATGCGTGGCAACATCTGCAATCACAAACATGCATATTTATTTACATAGCCACATATGTGTGTATGTATTTGTGCGAGTGCATGCATGTGCGTGTACATGTTGATACTTTGGCCACACAGTGGCTCACAAACGCTTACCATTACAGTTAATTACATTTGTCGAGCCAAATGAAAATTACGTACACATTTTCAGTTCAGTTCAGTTCAGGCCGGGCCCTTGTTGCCCAGTATACATTAAATAACGGTTAACTGCCTGGCATCATTCTCACAATTAACAACAACAACAACAGGACAATGTGCTTTTTCTCTCTGTGAACAACATGCTGCGACGTCATTAATAACAGAGCATCCGCGTTCAACATGGACGCCACTGACCACAATATACACACGCACACAAACACACACACACACACACACACACCCAGCAGCACAATTTGCATTGCACTGCAATTTATACAAACACACACACACACACATACACACACCTATTTACATAAGCGATTTTATGCTCCTCAGAAAAACCTTTTTTTTTATCTCTGTGGCGACTTTTGTATGCACTACCCAACATGCGGGCAGTACACTACAGTAAACGCTATATAAAGTGAACTCACACCTTATGTGAGTTGTTTATTCAAACGGCTGTTCACTGTAGTTGCATACCTGTAAATACGTACATATATTTTATTGCACATATATTTGCACAAAGAAAAAAAGTGACTTGAAAGATAAAAGAAAATATACATTTTAACATTTACTTCTGGACAAAAAAAAAGCTACTCAAAGAAACGCATTTGTCTTTAAAAAAAACTTGCTGTCATAATACTTTATAAATCTATGCATGCACATAAATTGCACATGCATCAACATAAATACATGAACGCATATAAATATGTACAATGCATAAATGCTTTAATCGCTAATTGGCAGGCTGTAATCACTGACCGTGCTGATCAGCAGTTACGACAACCCAACCCAACCCAACCCAACCCAACTCAACTCAACTCAACTCAACCCAAACCTGCACAACCAATAATAACATAAATGTACATAAGTTTTTTGCTCAATAATTCGGCACTTCCTCTCTCACACTTCCTCTCTCGCTGCCAAAAAGCTGTGCTTAAACTTTCGCTCCTGCTTTCACACGCTCGTTGAGCGCCGCTTCTGTTGCAGTCTGTGGCTGTCGAGGAGCGAGAGAGAGAGAGAGAGAAAGAAAGGCTCGACGCAACGCACAGTGGCTCAATTTGCATTTTGAGTTGAAAAAAAAACGATGTTTTTATGTGAAATTATCTAATGAGAATATTCAACGAGGAAGAATGCTCTAGTCGAGTGTGCCCGACTATGAGGCTCCCTGCTGCCAGCTGGCATTTCAAGCAGTTTAGCGGCAGCACAAGCAAGCAGCGCACTTAACTTGTCCAGTGCCTGTCAAACTGTTGCTTCTGCCTGCTGAGACGGGGGTAATAGCTTCTTCCATAACTTCGGTGTTTGTTATCCGATCGTAAATGAAATTTGCACAGCTGATTAACATTGATATAACATATATGTGTACCAAAAATCAAAGTCTTTTTCGATTTGCGGGGGTGCATCTGAAATTTGAAATAAACTTGATCTGCGTATGGTATACAGGAACCTACATACCAAGTTTGATGTCTCTAGCTCTTATAGTCTCTGAGATCGACGCGTGCATACAGACAGACGGACATGGCTATATCAACTCGGCTTTTGATGCTGAATAAGAATATATATACTTTATATAGTCGGAAATGCCTCCTTCTGCCTGGTACATACATTTGCAGTTCTTTATAACTCCCTTTTTCCCATTTTTAATGGAAACAGGGAGTAAAAATGTATAATAATAATGTCCATAAAATTGACACTTTTTATATATATGTACATATGTCACTATTGTTGCAAATAGAACGACTTTATTACAATTTGTAACAATTGCCCAAACGATAAGATTTTGATTTTTGCCACAGATAATACACGCTTGAGCCACTGTGCGACGTCTCTGATGTGCTGCGGCGGCTGCTGCCCATTCATTTCTTCTACATAGCTGAGCACGAATCGTTTTATCAGCACGTTTACACCATATTTACTTCATTTTAATAAAATTTCATGCGATTTTAAACGTCGACCAGGTCTGCAAATGAAAAGCGACTATGCATGTGTGCGTATGTGTGTGTGTGTGCGTGTGTGTGTGTGTGTGTGTGCGTATGAAAAATGCACAATTGCTCATTGAAATGGAAATTATTTACACATTGGACACTGATTTACTTGATGGCGCTGCAACAGCAGCCAAAAACAACAACAATAATAGCAACAATAACAACAAACAGCGACTGGCAATGGCATCCACTTGTCCGTGTGCATTCACACACATGCACACGCACACGCACATGCATGCATTTACAAATGTGTGCGTGTGTGTGTGGTTTATGTCGGTTTATTAATATCCTTTCTACTTGGATATGTTTTATGCGAAATTACTCAAGTGCAACCGACTGTTATTTACGCCGCCGTTTGTTTTGCCTGCCCCTCTCCCTGTCCCACTCTGTCTCTCGCTCTCGCACTGCTATTCCTATGTGTAATTAATGTATACATTTTTTTTATTTTTTTTATATTAATTATCATATGTTAATTGTTTTTTTATTTATATGTATATTTATTATGTCGTCATTGAATTAATATATTTTAGTTGCAATGACATTTTTCAAATGTTTATTTAAGCATAAAATATATATGTATGTATGTATATATGCCCGCATAAAAAGCACAAAAAAAATCAATCGTAATAATGATAATAATAATAATAAAAAGTAATAATAATAGCGCATAATGTTAACTGCTTAACATACGACGCTTAACAGCACGAAGGCCAATTAACAGTGAGCATGCGCTGTTAATTACAATTATTTAATTAGTTTTCATACAATAATTTGAATACACATAAATAATTCAAAAATTTCAAAAAAATTTAAAAAAAAAAGTATAAAAAACAATCTAAGCAAAACTGAACAATTTCAATTTTTAATTGCATTGAATATAAATTAAGCGATTGTTGATGTTAGTTAATGAATGAATGTCGGGTGATGTTGCTAATGTTGATGTTGTTGTTGTTGTTGTTGTTGTTGCTGCTGCTAATGTTGTTGCTGTGATGCAAGACAAATATTTTTAGTACTTATAAAGATAGCTAAACAATTGACAAAACGATGAGAATGACAAACAGCAAAATGGCAATTAACTACATATCATTTTTAAATTTTAATAATGATTTACAGCTAAGAGAGAGAGGAAGATTGAGAAAGATTGAAAGAGTGTATAAAAATATATTTTTTTTATACTCTGTTTTCCAAAATGGAAAAAAAGAGTATATTGGGTTTGTGAAATGTCCATCCGTCCGTCCGTCTGTATGACCGCAGGTTTTTTTTCACAGTTTTGAAGCTAGTGCAACCAAACTTGGTTAACATGTTGGTATATACCATAGGCAGACAAAGTGTTAAGATCAGCCAGATCGGGCCACTATAACATATACCTGCCATAAGCTAAAACTTTTTTTTTTTCAGGATAATTCAACCAAACTCACTTTACCTAATCTTAAGAACAGTTTATACATGCAGACAAGATCGGACGACTATATCTTATGTAGGAACATAGGAACAATCGGTTGAACATAAGCTTTAGTATGAACAACTTTTTTGTTGTTCAAGATAACTCAGCCAAACTCACCTAACCTAAGTTTAAAGATAGTTTATAAGTATATAAGCAATCTTAACACAAATGTAATTTATTAAACGTACAGAAATCAGAGTATATCGCAGCCGGGAGAACCCAACTGCAACGTTCTTACTTGTTTTATTTTGAAGTTTGTAAGTTTAAACTGTGGTAACATGTGGTGCAGGCCAACAAAAATAATTGTAAAAATTAACAACAACAAATTTGTAAACATTTGGTTCAAGCAATAAAAACTTCATGTTAAGCTTTTGCCACTTGCGGGATATTCGCAAAAAAAAAAACAAACCTTCAACAACAGGGACCAAGTTAACTTGACGTTAATTACAAAAAAATACAAATAAAAAAACTTTTCTAAAGCTACTATTTTAGATATAACAATTATAGTGTACAAGTAGTGATGGCACGATTAATCGAACAATTTATTTCAATCGGTTATTTCTTATCAATTAATGATTTGATTGTATCGATAATATCCTTTCACAAAATAACTGTTACGGAAAAAAATCTTTTTTTTTAAGCTTCGTATCAAAAAACATAATTACAAATGTTTTTGTCTACAAAAAAAAATGTAAAAAAGGACCAAAATATCATCTGCTTTAAATATTTGAACGACCAGGAAAAAATTGTTTTCATTTATTTTAATTTTTAATTTGATTAACCGATTAATCGGCTAACTTTTAGAAATTAATTGAAAATAATTTTAATTTCAATTTGTTCGGTTCAATTAATCATATGATACACCAACCGGTTATTACAACTAGGGATATAAATAATCATAAAATAATCGATTAGTTCGCTGATCCTTTTTATACCATTACAATCAATGGTGTTTCGGTTAATAATTGTGTCGAAAACTAATTTTTGATTTACACAAACACTTAATATATTAATCAGTCGCAATAAAAAGACAAACTTTTATATGATTATAATCGTTGATCGATAATCGTAGCAAACTAATGTATATCGACTTCGAGTACTCAACGATTAATCGATTGTTTTAAACAACAATTTATACAGTGTATTCAAGCGGCGCACAGTGCAGGTTCCTATATACCCCCGGAAAAAACTCCCACAGCCACAATTTTAAAGATAAAGCTTTGATTTTTAGTACACATATATGCTTACTCAATGTTGACCGGTTGCGTAAATTTCATTCCGATCGGATAACAGACACCAAAGTTATGGAAGACGCTATTACATCCCCGTATCAGCAGGCAACAACCGTTTGACATGCACTGGCAAGTTAAGTGCGATGCTTGCTTGTGTTGCCGCTGAACTGCTTGAAATGCAAGTTGGGAGCAGGGAGTCGCTTAGTCGGGCACACTCGACTAGAGTATTCTCACTTGCATCCGAAATTTGAAATAAACTTGATCTGCGTATGGTATACAGGAACCTGCATGCCAAGTTTAGTGTCTCTAGCTCTTATAGTCTCTGAGATCGACGCGTTCATACAGACAGACGGACAGACAGGCAGACGGACATGGCTAGTTCGTCTCGGCTGTTGATCCTGATCAAGAATATATATATAGTTTATATAGTCGGAAATGCCTCCTTCTGTCTGTTACACACATTTGCAGTACTTTATAACTCCCTTTTTCCCATTTTTAATGGGAACAGGGAGTACAAAATCAGTCACATATCGTTTTAGGTTTTGAAGAAACGTGCATTTAACTTTGTACAACAAAATTTGTTCACTTGTTTTTTTCTTAACGGAAATATTTGTCAACTTTGAGCAGGTCTAATAGCCGAAAAAAAAGTTAAAAATATAAAATTGATGACGTTTTCTTAGTGGTTGATTTCTAAATTGAGATCAATCAAGCTTTTTGCCATAATAAAAAACCTCAATTTTGAATTTTGCGACGTGCTTTTGCCGAACGAGCCACTGTGCGGCGACGCCAATGTTGATGCGACGCGCTGCCCCCCAACGACGCGACGCCTCGCATAACGTTTTTGTTGTTGTTGTTGTTGTTTTTTAACTGTCGGCGTCGTCGTCAGCTAAACGAAATAAATAAATAATTGGCAATAAAAATACAATTTGCACGATCATATAAGATTTTGTCGTGTAATTGGCTAACTAACTGAACGCATTGACTGACTGGCTGACTGACGGACTGACTGACGGACGAATTGAGTGAATTGCTGTGTTGATGTTAGCATTCATTTGGCATTTATTAATCTAAGCTTTTGCTGTTCGCTCTCTTTTTTGCTCTCTTTTTCTCTCTCTCTCTCTTTATTTAGGCTTATGCTTTATTTGCCTTTCGCGGCTCGTCAGCTTCCGCTATTTGTAGCGTCTGCTAACTATTATTGCATGAATTTATTTATTTTTGTTATTTTTTTTGGTTTATTTGCTTTTGTTGTTGTTGCTGCGCAGCCTTTCTGTTCGCTGTCCGCGGTCCGTTGTCGGTTGTCAGTTGGACCCCTCCCCGCCCCCTTGCATTTAATTTGCTGCCTTTATACTTTTGTTCTGATATGCGGCTGAGCGACGTTCGCTTAATTGGCTGCCAATTTATTTTATTTGCGCGAAATTGCAGCGCAAACAGCAACAAAAACAAAAACAAAAACAACAAAACGAAAAGCAAACCAAGCAACAACAACAAACAAAAACTAGGCAACATGTTGCGCTCCCACACGCAGTTTCAATTGCAGCTCAAGTTGTTTTTGCTGCTGTTGTTGCTGCTGCTGTTGTTGCTGCTGCTGTTGTTGCTGCTGCAGCTACTTCTGTTGTTGTTGCTGCTGTTGTTGCTGCAGTTGCTGTTGCTGCAGCTACTTCTGTTGTTGTTGCTGCTGTTGTTGCTGTTGCGGCAGTTGCTGCTGTTGCTGCTGCTGCTGTTGCTGATGTTGCTGCTGCTTCAGGCTGTGCCTGCCAATTAATACGCCGTTCTAATTTTTATGACATTATTAAGCAGCATCTCATGGCCATGATACTCGCAACTTGCTCGCCTGGCGACATCTTCTCTGCCTTTTATGTGCAGTTTACAAACTTAATTGTCGCAACGACAACGTCGATGGCACAGCATGTTGCATATGCGAGATGCGGCATAAGACTTGTACATGTGACAGCCTGTTCTTGAATTTTCGTTTACATTTACTATTTACAAATTTAAAGCAAAAGTTTTTAAACAGGCCTGTTCCGAATTCAGTTAGTTTTTGAAAACTTGCAACGAATGAATTCCAACCGATTTCCGTTTTACTATTCTGATATTCGATCGGAATGGTTTCGTTTTCGAACACAAGTGCCTTATAAAATGTAGTAATTTAATAAACAAGAACGCAAATTGAACGTCTCAATATCGTACTAAATACATTTTTTTCAATAACAGGCGTTTTTACACCCTGCACCCATTTCAAATGTGTTAAGGGGTATAATAAAGTACTGCAAAGGTATGTAACAAGCAGTTATAATGTGGATCAAGTGGATCTCAGCTCAAATAGAAACGAATGAATTCCAAACGATTTCCGCATTACAGTTCTGATATCCGATCGGAATGGTTTCATTATCTTTTTTTCGAAACCGAGTTCGAAGCCGAGTTCGAAGCCGAGTTTTGATAGTAAAAAGTCTATTTTGTTGTCATCTAGTAGGCATTGCTGAATCGAGATCAGCTACGTTTGCTTCCATGTTTTCGATTCTGTTTAACAGACATTTTTTTATCATTTTAATGTTACAAATGTTAATTGACTTTAATTTTAATAAAATTGACTAATTCTTTTCCAAATAAGATGAAGAAGAGATAAGAAAATTTTGTTAAAGACTTTGTTTTTACTCCCTGTTCGCCTTAAAAATGGGAAAAAGGGAGTTATAAAGTACTGCAAATGTGTGTAACAGACAGAAGGAGGCATTTCCGACTATATAAACTATATATATTCTTGATCAGCATCAACAGCCGAGACGAACTAGCCATGTCCGTCTGTCTGTCCGTCTGTCTGTCCGTCTGTCTGTCCGTCTGTCTGTCTGTATATACGCAAAGATCTCAGAGACTATAAGAGCTAGAGACACCAAACTTGGCATGCAGGTTCCTGTATACCATACGCAGATCAAGTTTAATTCAAATTTCGGATGCACCCCCCGCACCCTCGCAAATCGCAAAAGACTCCCACAGCCACAGTTTTAAAGATAAAGCTTTTATTTTTGGTACACATATATGTTGTTGATCAGCTGTGTAAATTTCATCACGATCGGATAAATAACACCAAAGTTATGGAAGAATCTATTACCCCCGTCTCAGCAGGCAGAAACAACAGTTTGACAGGAACTGGGCACGTTAAGTGCGCTGCTTGCTTGTGTTGCGCTGAACTGCTTGAAATGCAAGTTGGGAGCAGGGAGTCTCGTAGTCGGGCACACTCGACTAGAGTATTCTTACTTGTTTTTTCAAAAATTGAAACAAACGAGTTTTTTCCAGTTTTTTTGTTTTTGTTTTGTTTCTTAGTGGCCATTTAACATTGAAAAAAAACCTAAATTATAGTAAAAGCTGCACATGGTTTTTGAAAACGGTAATAATGCTGCTATAAACGTGTATTCGCACATTATCGCTTTTAATATTAGCTAGATACTAACATTAATATTGAATTTAAATCCTTTAATGAAAAATGAGTGTCCCATAAAGTATTCAAGCTGTTTGCAATGATTGCAAGTCCTTTGGGTTTTTATTTTGTAATCGCTGCTGAGGATCGTTTGTTGCCACCCTCGGCGCATTGGCAGCAACATGAGCGGCGAACAGCAGCAGCAACAGCAGCAGCAACAGCAGCAGCAGCACCAGCATCATCGTCATCGTCATCATCAGTGGCAACATGTTGCTCCCATTTATGTGTGAAGTTGTGCGCTCTACACGCCCAGTTCCTCCTCTTTGTCGTTTTCTTGTTGCTTCGTTCTTTTGTCTGCATTCCTTTGCAGCTTCATTAACAATGTTTGTTGTTGTTGTTGTTGTTGCTGCTGCTGCCCTTTTTGCCACATGTCTTTTGTTGTGTTTTTGCTACTGTGCCACACACTCGGCAGAAGACGAGACGGAGACGAAGGCCGCTTGCTGCAGGCCTTTCTGTTTTTGCTGTCGCTTGTTGTTGCTGCAACTTCGTTGGCCACTTGCCACTTGTTGCCTCGGCAGCGAAGCGTCGTCGTCTTTGCTGCTGTTTTTATTAATAATTGGCTTCAATGAGTTCCATAATTGTTTTGCTTTTGGACTTTTAATGATCTCGTCGTCGTTGTTGTTGTTGTTGTCGTTGTTGTTGTTGTTGTCGTCTCGCTGGTTGTTTTTGTTGTTGTTTTAGGCTGCCAAATGCTAGTCATCAGTTTTGCAGCCATGTCATTGCCAGGGCTGTGCAACAGCATTGTGTGACACTGATGCTGCTACTTAATTGCTATTAATGTTGCAGCAACAATACATGCATACATTTCAACAATATATTGTTACACAATTATGCATTTCAAGTGATTTTCAAAAGTTTTCAAAAGTACTTTTGACATTCTCAATTTCTTGAAAGGCTGAAAAATGCGAAAGCAGGCTTAACAACAACACCAACAAGAGGCAACAACAGCATGTTGCCTTTTGCTGTTGTTATTATTTTGTACAAGCAATTAAATGCCTGCTGCGCTGCTGATGTTGCTGCTCAGCTGCGCCTCACTCTCTCTCTCTCTGTCTATCAGTATCTCGCTCTCTGTCTATCTCGCTGCGTTGAGCATACGCCCCTCTAGCGCTGCCTGCCACGTTTTGTGGCGTGTTAATTAACTCAATTACGATTACTCGTCGACGGTGGACGTGGACGTCGCTGGCTGCACTTTTTGATAATTATAATATTTATAGCAGTTGCCTGCCATGGAACAAGGAAAGGAAATTTTCTTTGCCGTTTTGCGTGTGTGTGCAATAAAAGCGACAGCGCGCTGGAAAAACTCTAATTAAAGCAACGACAACAACAACAACAACGACAATAAGTGTGGCCATTTAATTTTATGACATTATCATGTGCAGCTATGTATGTATGTACATATGTGCATATGCATGTATGTATGCAACTCATATGTGTGTGTGTGTGTGTGTGTGTGTTTAATGGCATTGCGTGTTGGCAAAAAGGGTTGCCAGGCTAGCTGCACTTAATTGCAACCAAAGTCGCAACTCTTTGCGGCATATCTTGCGCCTAGGTGCTTGATCTTGGGGCGTTTGGCAGCTTAGCGTCGTAAATGGCATTCAAAAAATTATATGGCTCAGCTCAAAATTTATGACCAAAATGTATGCTACTACGCTGAGGGTATGTGAACATTTCTTATCAACCCCCCCCCCCGCAAAATAGCGCCCCTTTTAAGTCAAAAAGAAAAAAAAACAGTGTCTAAAAATACACGTAATGCGTCAAGGGTTGCGCTTTGATTTAATTACGCTAACGATTTGCATGTATGAGGGGCAAAAAGAGGGCAGCAGTACACACAAACACACATACATGCATACAAATGTGAATAACAATAAGAGGAATTAACAAACATAATTTGTCAGGCAGGCAGGCAGGCAGGCACAAAAGCTCTAGTCATCTGAGCACATTCAAGCTAAACCCACTCTTGGCTTATCCACACTTCAAACACCCATTCACTCTCCACTATTCAATCTCCCATCTTCACTCTGCACTCTACACACTCCCATCTTCACTCTCCAATCCCCACTCTGCACTCTTCAATCACCATTTTTCACTCTGCACTCTTCACACTCCCATCTTCACTCTCCACTCCCCACTCTGCACTCTTCAATCTCCACTCTTCACTCTCCCATCTTCACTCTACACTCCCCACTCTACACTCTGGACCTCGCTCTCCAAGCGTCTGGCTCTCAAATGTCATTTACAATGTGCTCGACTCATCAACGTCAACATCAAAAACAAAAACAACAACAGCAGCAAGAGCAAGAGCAACTTAAACGCTGCTGCTTCAGTTGCTGCCGCTGTCGACGTCTGCGTCTCAGGCAACGCTTTAAGTTGTCATGTTTTTGACAGTTTGTTTGCTAAATTGTTTTGTAACATGATTCAGACATAATGTTTTTATGTGTTTGTGTATGTTGTTGTTGTTGTTGTTGTTTTACAACAATAGAAAGAAACAGTTGACAACAACAAAAACATGCAACGCTGCCGAAGCGTGCAACATGTTGTCCATTAGCAAAAATACAAAATCTAGCAGCAGCAGCAGCAGCATAAACATTACAACATCAAGCAATGCCAAGCTAACGTTACAAGGGCAGGGGCATTATCCCGAAGCGGGTTAAAAAGGTAGAACTCTGACTATTTCATACGCAAATGGGAACACAAAATCGAAACGATTCGAAATAAAAATTTGTCGGAATTGGGCACAGGCTAAAACTGTAGAAACGGGGTTGTCACGCCCAATGATTAATCGATTTAAATAGTTACAAAAATAAATGTTCAATCAGAAGTTTATCCTTTCTTCAGAAACATTACAAAATCGCGTTTTTAGCTCAGTGTGACCGTATACTTATTAAACCAAATTAATCCAAATAATCAGTTAAGTCATGGATCGTTGAATTTTGATTAACATCGAAAACTAAATCTTATGTTCTTGCAGATGTAACTCTGTTTCCATCCTAAACTAACCATTTTTTAAATATTACCATCTAAAGTTTTAGGTTAAGAACAGATCAACAATAGATTTTTAATAGTTTTCTTTTTGATTGATGAATTTTGTTGAAAATGTAACCAACTGAAACTTATGTGCTCACAGATAAAACCCTGATTTTATCATTAACTTGTTAACTCGTTATATTAGCACTCGTGAGCACCCCAAGTGTATAAGAGGTTTTTACTCCCTGTTCCCATTAAAAATGGGAAAAAGGGAGTTATAAAGTACTGCAAATGTGTGTAACAGACAGAAGGAGGCATTTCCGACTATATAAACTATATATATTCTTGATCAGGCTCAACAGCCGAGACGAACTAGCCATGTCCGTCTGTCTGTCTGTCCGTCTGTCTGTATGAACGCGATCTCAGAGACTATAAGAGCTAGAGACACTAAACTTGGCATGCAGGTTCCTGTACACCATACGCAGATCAAGTTTATTTCAAATTTCGGATGCACCCCCCGCACTCGCACACCCCGCACACATCGCAAAAGACTCCCACAGCCACAATTTTAAAGATAAAGCTTTAATTTTTGGTACACATGTATGTTTAATCAATGTCTTTCGGATGTGTAAATTTCAACACGATCGGATAAATAGCACCAAAGTTATGGAAGAACTTATTTCCCCTCAGCTGGCAGAAACATTAGTTTGACAGGAACTGGACACGTTAAGTGCGCTGCTTGCTTGTGTTGCCGCTGAACTGCTTGCAATGCAAGTTAGGAGCAGGGAGTCTCGTAGTCGGGCACACTCGTTTTATGTTAAAATATATATATATTTAAATATTGAAAAAGGGTGTACATATGCAGCTTAAATAAAATGTATACCAAAAGCTTAATTCCTGATCGAGTGCTATTTGTTTTTTTAAGATGGAAGTAATAATATATTTAATGCTTCTGCTACTGAATGCCACAAATCGTGGCAATCTGCAACAGCTGTTGACATCTCAGACCCGAGGCACAGCCACAACAGACCCCTCTCTTTCTCTTTATTTTTTTTGTAATACTGCAACTTAGTGACAAATTGCAAAAGCAATTCAAACTAATCCAATACGAGTGCACTCCAAACCCCCCCCCCCCCCCTCCCCCCTGATGCCAAAAAATACTCTAGCCGGGCTTCAATTCAATGCAAGTTTGCAGCCGTGGGGCCAAACTCATTTCCTCCACAAATTTGCGGCGACTTCCGCTCAGTTGGCAGCAGCGCAGTGGCAGCAGCAGCAGCAGCAGCAGCACTGCCGCCACTCTGACAGCATTTGCTAATTTGCAATGCAAGCGACGGCTGGCACGCCCCCTCTTAACCCACTCGAAGACCACAGGCCGCCCCTGCTGCCCACCAGTGGCATGCCTCTAAATGACTGGCGCATAATTTTTCGTTTGATTTTTGTTCGTTTTTTTTTTTGCTCATCGTCATCGTCTTCTTCGTCTTCGTCTTCGTCTTCTTGACATTTTCGTTTGTTGCTCTGCCAAATGCGAAAAAGTGGCAATTAATTTTGTCAGTGTTGCATTTAATGGGCCCACCTTTAGGGTCTATGGGGTATTTACAAAAAAAAAAAAAAAAAAAGGAAGGGAGGGAATGAGCAGGGCCTGTTTGGTATTCCACTGATTTGTCGGCTTCTTGTTGTTGATGTTTGTCGATATTTAATTAATTTTAATTGAACTTATCAGTTAATGTGACTAAGCTGTATAATTTACACATGCCAAATAAGAAATACAAAAGCATAAAATGTTTCGTGCTATCATCGAATAAAGCAACTAATAAAATGATAACAAAAAAACAACAGAAATTAACAAAATGAAAAACCAGCCACCTGGTTTTATTATCAACATTATAAAACTGCACAGTTTAAAAGCAATTGCAACAAACTGAAGAATAACGGCCCCAAAAGCTGAACTAATGAAATTATGAGAAAAACGAAAAGAGAGAGAGAGAGAAAGCGCGAAAGAGAGCATATTAAAATAAGTAAGAACGTTGCATTCCCGACTGCGATTTACTCTGTTTTCCGTACGTTTACTAAATTACATTTTTGGAAAGACTTATTTTATATTTATAAAATGTTCTTAAGCTTAGGTAAAGTGAGTTTGGCTGAGTTATATTGTAAAACACAACAGTTTTTCGTACACAAACTTATTTTTCAACCGATCGTTCTTATGGTCCGATCTGGCCGATCTTAACACTTTGTCTGCCTATGGTATATACCAACTTGTATATTTAGTTTGGTTGCTCTAGCTTCAAAACTGTGGAAAAAACCTGAGTTCATACAGACGGACAGACGGACGCACGGACGAACATTTCACAAACCCAATATACTCTTTATTCCATTTTGAAAAAAACAGAGTATAATCATGAACAAAACATGCCTAAGTTGTCGTTAGTATGAGATTTACTACGTATACGTAATCACGAATTGATCATGATTATGATTGACGTAATCAGATTTGATTTGATTTTAAACTGCATATCTGAATACGGGGTTTTTTCAAGTCGACCAAAGCATTACAATTATCAATTTAGAAAACAATTTGATACAGATATGCTTTTAATTGCAACTCAAAACAAGGGGCTGCTTTAAAATATTTGATCATTAAGCAAAAATGGTTGTTGGAAGGCAAAAGAAAAGCAAACTTTTCAATAGTATTAAAATTGTACTAATGTGCATAATCAAGTCGTTAAAGTAAACTTAAGGTCATGACGGCTTTTTCACTTAAACGTTATACTCGCAATGCCGAACAAAACAAGAAATTCTAAAAAAAATATTAAAAATAAAACAAATTGAGTCAAATTTAAGCCCGTAGAAAAACCCATGCTGACAAGGTGCTCGTAATTTGCGGCTTAATTAGCCTTAAAATATGCGCAAGGTTCATTTGTTGGCTGATTAAAATGCCTGCTGGTATTATAGTTGCTATATATGTACTATATATGTTGTTGTCTATTGTCGTCGGGCCTTTTATGACAGCACTTTGGCATAATAAAACCGAATATAAGCTCAGCAGACATAGATACTACAGACCGACGATAGATGTACTATGAAAAAAAGTCTACACAATGCCGTTCTATATGATTCTCAATCTACAAAAGTAGTATTTATATTGTTTCTTATGTAGGAACCTTAATGTGATTTTTAGTTTTGATAAGCTAAGCGCTTTAATATTTTATATAATTTTATATAGCTACTTGTTTTTAAGATTGTTGTGGCTTACAGTTTTTAGACAAATGAAAACATTTCGACTTTGTAGACTTACCTAGAAAGATACAGAAAAGAGAGTACGAAATGTATACATTAGTTATGGCAGCTGGTTAAAAAGTAGCTAATTAGTAATAATTAAGATTAACACTAGATAATGTATGACTAGTTGAGATAATTATATGTTTTTACACATTATCTTGAATTATCATCTAATGTTAAAAACTGTGATCAGCTGCGCTATGTTGTGCGAAGTTAAATAATGTAAGGTGTTTTTGATTAATAATTGTTTAGTTTGTTGTTTAGTCTTTTTTTTGTTTAACTTCCATATAGAAGGAACTAAAAACTATATTTAAAACAGTTGCATTTGAATTCAAAGTATGGACAAATCTTTCTCAAATGGTTATTAGAACAGTACTTGAAATTGATTCGAAAATAACTGTAAAATAAGACATCGATTAAGGACACAATGGTTATTTTGGATAATCAACGCCTTAACTATCGATAGTTTCTTTCAGATATAATCGATAGAATATAAGTTAACGTTCCGTTTTCCACTTTCGGCAACATTTTGCGGAATTGAAATTCCATAAAAGGTTCAAAATTTCTTTATTGCCATTCGGGACATCGAATTGAATTCTATCTAAATAGCATGCCAATTCAATTCATGATCAAATGAAAGTGAATTCAATCCGCTAAGTCATACCACAAGTGAAAATGAGAACATTTGAGGGAGAATTACTTTTAGAAAATATTACCGAAAATGGAAACTGGGACAGGCCTGCTCAGTGCTTAAATGAATTAAAAAATGAAGATACTTTATAGAATTGAGTTTAATGCACATTAATGCGTTTCGATAGTATCGAATGTGTCTGAAAAACTATCAATATTATCGATAGTGTCAGCGATTGTTTAAGTTCAAATGTGCAAATCATCTTTGACAGATACATCAGCATATAACATGCATACATATGTACATAATAACTTATGTATATACCTAAATATGTAGAAACATACATACATATGTATGTTTGCATTTATTTTGTTTTATTTTGGCTTACAGCCAACTGTAACGAGCATTCATTCACACTGATTCAAATTCATTCATTTACATACACACGCACACACACACACACACACACTCACACACACTGCCCAGAATCAATCAATCAAAAATGTCGCCCTCAAAAAACCTCAGCAATTATGTACGTACATATGTAACTCAAAGTGAGTCTCTCTCTTTGCGCGCACTTCCTCACTCTCTTTCTCTCTCTCTGCTGCTGCTAATTATAGCAAAGCTTATTAATTTTAAGACAAGTACTCAAAATACAACAACAACAACAGCAGCATAAAAAGCAAACAAAAATAATTAAAAATAAATGCAATTGACCGAAATTTTTGTTCAAGAATCGACATGAAACTTGTCGCCGGCAGCGCTGCCAACGCTGACGCTGGCGCCGACTGCACCCTGGCTAATTGGCATGCTGCTGACATATGTATGTACATATGTATACTTATGTATGTTATGAACCAAAGCTCGCTCTAGCTCTTCTAACACTTTGTATTTGCCTCTCTTTCTAGTCTAATCGTTTTGCGTTTGCGCGCGCTGTCATTTAAATTGTAGAGTATATTTGTAGGGTATTTCGATTATGTCAGCTGATTTGTACATATAAAAAAAAATGTTGGCAATTTGTAATTGTAGAAATGTATATTCCTTAAAAAAAAACACTTATATTTTTAAAACTTTAATTAAAATTAAAAAGAGCATTGAAATGTCGTCTTTATTTGAACAAGGTTTTGTTACTTTTTGGTTTATTGTTTAACGATTGAATGAATTATACTTAAGTACATATGTATATGTATATGTACATTGTATATATGTATGTAATTAATAATCGAATGCTGTGTGATGTTGTTTGTTTATAATAGTTTTTGTTGTTGCTGTTGTTGCTTTGTGGTTGCTTAGCATTTTGATTACTTATTCAAGTCGAGTCGAGGCACATTTACATTTAACAAGGTAATAGCAACATTTTATTAATAATAAATCAATTTGCAAAGCGAACGCAAAAAAAACCGAAGCTATTTCAATTAAAATAAATAAATAAAAGTGAATCGTGATTGCTCAGAGTAGAGAATTGAACAAATGTTGAAAAAAAATATAAGAAAAATAAAACAGAAAAACATATCAACACTAATTAGTTTGTTATTCTATTCAAATTAGACACACACTCTGATTGTGGGTTGATGAGGAGGTGTGGGGTAGTGTAGGGTGGCTTAGGGTGTGGGGTGGGGCGAGCTATTGTGACGTTGTCAAATTAATGAGAGCGTAAATTGTCTCAGTTTCGAATGAAACTAATGGAATTAGATGCAAGAAAATAAATGAGAAAATTATATAAAAAAAAAACAAAAACAATAAAAATAATCATGGAAATACAATTTATAATTAAAAATACACTACAATAATAAGAAAAAAAAAACACAACAACAAGGAAAGCAATTCAATAATTTAATTGTGCGCTTTGCGCTTTAATTGCATTTGGTGGCAATAAAAACAACAACAACAATTATTAATTAACAATTAATGCACTTGGCGCTGTTGCAGCGCACAAAAAGAAAGCAAATTGCGAAAGAAAATCAAATAAAATAAAAGGAAAGCAAAGCAAACGAGCAACTAAGAAAAAGGCGTTAATTAAAAAATATATTAAAGTCTGCGACGATTGCGTCAAAGTAAAATACGTCCAACCATATTTATTATACATATGAGAATATATACAATTTATATATATATAATTAAAAACGACGCTCGTTATTATTCACAACTATGTATTTGCAATGCATGCATGTATGTAAATTATGAAATACGTTCAAAATAAAGACAAATGGGAAACACTCTGTAGCAACAGGGCGAATGCGTAATATGCCTGACTAACTAACTACTTCGAAGGAAATTCTTTTCATTTAACAGTTGAATAATGCTAAGCTTAAGCGTTAACAGCGATATGTTAAATAGATAACATTATGCTAATAGCAATTGTTAAGTTCTTTTCATTTAACAGTTGAATAACGCTAAGCTTAAACGTTAACAGTGAAATGTTAAATAGATAACATTATGCTAATAGCAATTGTTAAGTTCTTTTCATTTAACAGTTGAATAACGCTAAGCTTAAGCGTTAACACTGAACTGTTAAAATACATAACATTATGCTAATAATAAATGTTAAAATATTGTTAACTTGATAAAATATAAAGTTTCGTTAAGTTTTTAATCCATATATTATTATTAACTGGATACTATGGGATACGTTCGTATATTGCCATTAATTTCAATTTTTTCCATGAAATGTTCACTATATTTTTGATATTTCGATACATCAATGTAATATTAATGATCTCAAAATCGTTGCAGCTCAAAATCTTGGAATTGAATCTTATTACGCTCACCTAAAACAAATAATACTCTGTTTCCCAAAAGAAAGAAAGATGATATCATTAATTCACGTTTTCACCAAGAACCAAAGAAGCCTAACAAACAGAGTATAGCGCAGTCGGAAGCATTCAATATCAATGTTCACTTCGTTTGTAGACTCCCCAAGAGTTATCTCCACTTTCAGCTAGTGTCATCGCAACATTACACACACACACACACACACACACACACACACACACACACACACACACACACACACAAACACACACACACACACACACACACACACACACACACATGCGCTAATGACTCACATTGTTGCATTGTTTGCTGCATCGAAGTGATCTGCATTGAGGGAGGGGATGTTGGGGTTGCTGTTGTAATTAGCATTACTTGTCACTTAAAAAGGTTAAGAACAGCAGTTCTGGCCTGCTCTCTATGCTCCTAGATCGGGCCATAGCAAATGCAATGCTAATTAGAGGCAACAAATAACAACAACAACAATGCAACAAACAAATAAATAAAGTACTAGACGCCCACGCGTTGCACAACACTTTGCTTTGGGTGGGGGGGGGGGGGGGTTTTCTTTGCAGTGTGTATGAAAAGTCTGTGGGCTTTACTTTTCCTGACTTTTTTAGTTTCTTAGTTTTTATGTCTATGTGTGTGTGTAAGTGTGTGTGTGCTTGCAATGGCATGGCCATAAATCTAAAGCAGTCGCCTTCTGGTCCGAGCTGCCTGGTTGGGTGTCGCTGATCTGCGTTGAGTGTTCACTCATTAAGATGTGTGTGCCCCGTGTTGCAAGTAGTTGCTGTTGCAAGTTGCTGCATCCAATAGAGCTACAATTCTACTCAGTTCCTCAGGCAGCTGCAACTCTGCCGCCGTCTCGCTCTCTATCTTTCCTTCTGCTCTTTTTTTTTCATAACATAATTAACGAAAATTGAAACAAGCGCAGTGCCTCTACAGTTGGATCTCCATTGTGTTTGCTTAGCTGGCCGCCCAGTTGGGGATTTCGTTGGCCATTGTCGCTGTTGCAGTTGCAGTTGCAGTTGCACTAACGTTCCCACTACCGCTCCCTTTCTGCTCTCTATCCCTTGACTCGACTTGCCTGCCTGCCTGCCTGCCCTCCTACTAGCTGCTGTGTGTGTCACTGTAGGAATTTTAATGATGACTACTTTTAGACATACACGCCTCTCCATTGCACTCCTCTCTATCTCTCTCTCTCTCTTTATATCTATCTCTCTCTCTCACTCTGTCCGGCTCTCATACTCATTCTCTTCGCATGTGTAGGCTCGTTTCTAAAATGAATAGTTTTTTGCGCTTAACCAATAACTCACACTGCACAACAATCGATAGTTTGGATAGCTTAACTTAATTGGAAAAATAGCACATTTTTCAGGCAGCATAAAGTCTTCGAATTATGATTTGTAAGCTTTTCATCTTCATTAGAAATGGTTTGACTAAATTACCAACTCACATAAGTTTTTCAAAACAGAACCGCTTTTCATGTGAAATGATTTGTAAACATATGTCTTTCTATTTACTTTAATTTATTGGATTTGTAAAGTTTTAATTTGTTTCAAGAAATGAAAATAATATTTATACACTTTTTTTTTTTTTTTTTTAAAATGTGTTCGTCCGTCTGTCCGTCTATCTGTCTGTATGAACGCAGGTTTTTTCCACAGTTTTGAAGCTAGAGCAACCAAACTTGGTGTACATGTTGATATATACCATAGTCGGACAAAGTGTCAAGATCTCCCCGTCCACCCCCACCCCTTCCCCCATTAACCGCAAAAGCCTATATCTTCCACAGTTTTATAGCTAGAGTAATCAAATTTAGCACAAGGGCTACTAATCACTTCCTTGATTGATTTGAGTAAAAAAAAGCGTTTGCTAAATCAACTGATATCAAGCTATGTTGTGCAGTGTAATGTTGAAAATGTGTTAATACGTTGCATGCTCTTTCTTATCCCCAGACCCAAGACGCAATGACGACGACGACGTGATGATTACTTCGCTTTACAACTCAGTTTGCGGCGCGCAAATATTGACTTAATTGTAGTAATGATGCATGTAGCGCTATCTTAAAGTTGTTGTTGCTGCAGTGGTTGCTGCTGTGGTTGTTGCCGCTGTTGCTTCTCCTGCTGCTGCTGTTGTACGTGTGGTTACAATAAATGCTAATGACTGCACTAAATGGCCCATTTGCGTTGCATTGTTTGTTGGCTTTTGGCATTCATTTATTGCAATTATCGAGTCGAGTCAAGTCGAGTCGAGTTGGCTTGAGTTAAAGTCGAGTTTAGTTTTCGTTTTAGTTTTAGTTTCAGTTTAGTTAACTGCCGGCCTTTTGACGCAATTTTCTCGCAGCCGGCTGCAGTTAGCCGAGTTGTAATTAAAAAAAAATAAAAATAAAAATACAAAAAAAAAAAATAACAACAAAAAATAACGTTGCTTGGCCTGTCTGCCAGTTAGCCAGCTAACCAGCCAGGCTAATTGGCAACTGGGTGCCCCAGTCGATGGCAGTTGCTGCCAATCTATGGCCTGCATCGATAATTGGCAAACATACATACATATACATATAACTATACCAACAATAAAGCGCAAACAGAGAGCAGAGAGAGCGCTAAGCGCTAACAACGTCTTAGCCGGGCCTAAAGCTACTGCCGGCTAAATGATGAGCTGCATATTGAACGATGGATGGATGATCCACAAAACAAACAAACAAACAAACAAAACAAAAGCAGATCCCATGAGGAAGCGAAAGTCTCTAAACGATTTTGTCCATTTAAGTAAGCAGCGAATTATAAACAATTAAGTTAAAAAAGAAAGAAAAAAAAAAAAAACAATAAATGAATGAATATCAATTAAGCTATAACGAAAAAAAGCTTTTGAAATATAGAAACCTTAAAATCCGATCCAAACCCAAAACTATCTAATCATCAATTTTAATACAAATTTTGTTGTGATTGAAAATAATAAGCAAAAAATATATCGATTGTGTTGAATTAATCTTACCCCTTTAATCTAATTAGGTCTTTCTAGATTTTCCAGATTCCAATTCTTCCAATCAATTTGTTTGAAATTTAATCCTCAGCTACTTTTTTACTTTTTTTTTTAAATTTTTCCTAATTTTTCTTAATTTATTTTATTTTTATAATAAGGGTATTCACGTCCCCCTGTGCGCAGATGCCTATTGCGTACTTCTGCTCAAGTGAGCAGCCTTTTTGTGTCAATAGTATGCGTAGCTGTTAAGATTTCTTTCTTCTTCATAATTAAGAATCATAAACCTATTTCAATTACAAATGTCAAAAGTATTCTTATAAGATGACCAGAAAATGAGTAAATTAGCAAATAACACAAAATAATAATAAAGTAAATGCGGCCTTAAAAGAACTACGATTTATTGAAGGTATTCCAAATAGTAGGTATAAAATTAATTCGCTAGTCATTTGCAGAGACAAAGGGAATAAGTGGCTATACTGAAATCAACATTCAAGATTTACTCTCATGTTCAACTTTGGTTTGTTGTATGCTGCTTTTTCTCTTAAGCTTTTGACACTTCGTCAGTAAATTTCCCAAAAAATTCCCTAATTAAAGGTTGCCACTTTACCAGTGTTAGTTACAAAGTTACGTTTGTTGTTGAACACTGAAATCTGCACAGCCACCTAACTGCACAGCTTATGTTAAAAAGTAGGTCAGTACAGTTTTTTATTGAGCAGTTCGAAAAAAGTACGCAGTACGCAACTGCGCAACTACACAGGGGGTAATGAGCACCCTTAATATTTTTAATTTTAATTTAAATCATTGTAAATTTGAATTTTTCCTGTGTACGATATTCAAGAAAGAAGAAATTTTTCAGAATTGGAGGAATTTCCGCTGAATTTCCATCCAGAATGTATTACTATTTTTCCAACAAATATCAAAGAAACTTCACATTTCTATATTATTGCACTATTAACCTATACATTATCTATTTATAAGTTCAAGTTCTGAAAATATTGAATTGCTTGATCTTCAATTACCTCAATAATTTTGATTGCAATATCATGTTTGTTTATTTTTATCTTTAAATATTATTATTATTATTATTATTATTATTATTATTATTATTATTATTATTATTCAGATTCAGATGATATTCTGGAGCAGAGACATACTATTTTATTTAGTATACGGTATATACTAACAATAGTGCCATTGATTTCTTTGCAGTTACTTAGAAAGAGCCAATAACTTGGCAAATTCCATGACATAATAGTTAATACCTTAAGATGTTTTGTTATATATGGCTGCCAATCGTTGGTTTGCCTGGATTTATGGCTAAAATATATACATGATAATAATCGAATTGATATATTGCCTTATCATGTTACTCTCTCTCTCTTTCTCTCTCTCTCAACGTACAAGCTCAGACACGCACTAATTTTAAAGTGAGTGAAATCTGGAATTCGAATTGATTAGTAATCGCAGCATTTTACGAGCAACTATTTCTATTTTATCGTCTGGCAATGACTTAAGTGTAAATCTATGTAATCAAATCGGTAACAACAAAAGCAACAACTACAACAACAACTAAACAACATGCAACACAATCAGCGCTGACTCAGCCGCCGTTTGCCTTTTTGCCGTTCGCCTCTCGCCTCTCGCCAATTTAAATATTATTAGTTTTATACTCTGTTTACCCAAATGGAATAACAAATATGTATATTGGGTTTGTACTTTTAAGCATTAGGTTATGTACCTTAGGAATAGTGTTGACAACGAAAAGTAAATGAAACAAAATACATTTTCTGGATTCCACAGTTCGATGGAGATTGTATCTTGACAATAGTTTCGATAGATTTCTAGCATAGATACATTTTGGTGTTTTGAATTCCACGTTTAACAAATTATATTTAATAGACAAATCTGACTTTTGCTACAATCAAAAACGTTTTATTTGCATCTTTTACATATCTATAGCTATAACTTTACAAAATCAAAAATGAGAACTGAAAACAGAGTATATTGCAGTGTGTCGCATTCCCAAATGCCTGCAACGTTCTAACTCGTTTAGTTATGCATAGGCCGCAATTCAATAGGTTTTCTGTTATACATATACACATTCAATACATATATAGCATTTATTATATATATATATATATATATATACATATAAATCATGTCAATTTGCATGTCGATTGATTTTAGCGTTTTTTATTTTTGTTGCTGCCAATTTAAACGTGCGCATTAATCACACCTAAATCGAATCAAATCGTAACGAATCGAATGCGATTAGAGTTAACATCTTGCTACGGTTCAAAGTTATCACAAATCAATCTTAATCAAAATTGACATTCGAAAATGGAAATGGAAATGAAAAAAACAACAACAACTAAAACTGTCATAAAGTAGACAATTATAGCTGATTTTTTGCATATTGTTGCTTATTAGGGTCAAGTCAAGTGGGAAGACGCCTATTAAAAGGCAAACAGCTGCTATTTGGCATAAATACCATATAGTATATGCCGTTTAATAAGCAATTTAATCAAATCCAAGTTTATTTCCTATGCAAATGTTTTATAATTCTAATCAATTCCCTTTGGATCAACCATGTTCCAACTTAACGAGCTCATTTAATTGTTTTACAGCTGTTCAAATTATTTGAAATTAAGAAATGCAGCGTAAAATGCATTTCGTAACACTGCATGAATTTTATGGAAGCAAATAATTAATTTACTGTTGCTAATAGTATGTTCAAAACTTTAATTGCCTTCATGATTATATTATATAAAAACCGAAACCACACTGAGAATGATTTACTTTCAAGAACGGGTTATGAATCGTGCCCAAAATTTCTTATAGAAAAAAATTATATCATCATCATATATCATTTGTCTATAAACTAGATTGGCCTATCCCTTTCATATGAATTATAAAAGTTGAAAATACTCCAAAGACAAATAAAAAAGCCATTTTAAGCTAAAAAAAACTTTATCATTTTTGGAACAAGAGAGATTTATGAATACTCTAGAGAAATTTCGATGGAATGTTCGACACAAGTTTTTAAAATTTCCTCCGTTTTCGCTTAGCCCAAACACTTTTTAATAGTAAATGTTAATAACAAAATTAAATGTTTATCAAAATATACGTTTTACATCCAATGAGAAATCTAATTAATTACATCAAAAAATACTTAAGTCAAAACTAATTGTTAATTATATTAATTGTATTAAACTTAATTAACAGAAAACTTAATTACTAGTTATTTTTGATTAGAATCAAAAATGTAGCATATTAAAAAACTAAAATAAAAACCAAAACTCATTAATTACGACACAGTTTTGATATTTCTAAGATTTAGTTTTTCTTCTTTATACTCTTGCATTAAGTATTATACTTTTGTTACGAAATGTGTAACGGTTTTTGCTTTTTATACCCTTGCATTTTGAATTGATTTGATCCAAATTTGACTACTGTAACTTATTAGCTAATTTGGAAACAACACACTTTGTCTGCCTATGGTATATACCAACATGTATACCAAGTTTGGTTGCTCTAGCTTCAAAACTGTGGAAAGTACCTGCGTTCATACGGACGGACGGACGGACGGACAGACGGACATTTCACAAACCCAATATATTCTTTATTTTTTTTTTTTTTAAATAAAAAGAGAGTATAAAAACATACAAAAAAAAACAAAAATACAAAAATACAAATATAAAAAAATATAAAAAAATATAAAAAATACAAAAAAAGATAGATGAGAAAGGATTTATAGTTATATATAGTTGTATATAGTTGAATATAGTTGTAAATGAAGTTGTAAGTGTTTTTAGTAAAAAAACAACTTTTACAGTTTTTTCAACCAATTAAAAATTACAAATTTTATTATGTTTTACCCAAATTTTATGAAAATTAGATAACTTTATATCTAAAAAATTAAGTTTTTGTTTGCAAGGCTATAAATACTTATGCGACACCCACCAAGAAGAAAGTAACTGAACTTTGTTTATCCGAAACTGATTTATCAAAATGCGCATCATTAGCGACAGCTTTGTGCGGTGGATGTAAATTTTAGTTGGTGTCTCTAAAAGTTTAATGACTGGCAACAATGTTGCGTATTTTAAAGAGGCTTAATTAAAATACATACACATTGTCGTTGCGTATTTGTTGCTGTGTTGGCAACAGCTGCTATGTTTAGTGTAGTTGTTCTTGTTGTTGTTCTTGTTATATTTGTTGTTGTTGTTGTTGCTATTGCTAATGCAATATTGTTCAGCTGCCAGCGCCCAGAAATGGTCTAATTAAAATGATCGCCGACGTGTTGGCCGCTGCCTTCGACGAGACAACAAATGAGCTACCAAATGATAAATTAAACTTAACATACCCTGTATGAAAAGCACAATACAAGGGTTTGACATTGCTTGATGATCGTTTGATGACATAATTATCAAAGAATTTTTAATACCAAAATTCGGGAAAGCCCGACTGCGATATACTCTGTTTTCAGTACTTATAAACTGTCCTTAAACTTACATAAAGTGAGCTTGGCTGAGTTATATTGTAAAACACAACAATTTTTTTGTACAAAAATTTATATTTCAACCGATCGTTCCTGTGGCAGCCATATGTTATAGTGGTCCGATCTGGCCGATCATGTAAACCAAGTTTGATTGCTCTAGCTTCAAAACTGTGGAAAAAAGCTGCGTTCATACAGACAGACGGACAGTCGGACATTTCACAAACCCAATATACTCAATTTTTTTTCCATTTTGGAAAACAGAGTATAAAAAGACGAAAAATTCAAAACTATTTTTTTTTTTTTATAGCAAGCAACAATTGTGGTGTCAAAAGAAAACTTTATCAATAGTTTTAATTTGAATATTAATTGTGATTTGTTTTTTTGTTTTCTATTTTTACAGAGCATTAGCTAGTCGCGCATTGTGCGACAGCAATAGATTTTTGGCTTGTTGTGGTTGTTGTTGCTTAATTAAAGCAATCAAATTTAAGAGCAACCGTCGGCGCGTTAAACAATTTGTGCCAATTGTTGTTATTGCTATTGTTGCTAATTTTTGCTATTGTTATTATTATGATTGTTGTGGTTGTTGCTGTTGCATTTGCAGTTGCATAAAATAAAATTGAATTACGCGCTTGGCTAAATGCATTTTCACTAAATTTCTGCTGGCCATGCATAACAATATATGTATATTTTTTTATTTTTTAGCCAAGACACACACCCAAAAAAAAAAATTGAAAAAACAAAGAATCAAAGTTATCCACCCACAACATCATAACAACATTTGACGATGCGCCAGTTGCATGCTTTGTTGTTATTGTTGTTGTTTTTATGCTAATGCGTGTAGCAAAAAAAAAAAAACCAATTAAAATAACTGACTTTTGACAGGCAGCCTCCCACCCCCTTATTGCAACCCCCTTTCTCTACAGCTTGAGCTAATGCAATGCATTTTATTTGCATTTCGTTTCGTTCATTCATTTTTAAGCGCAATTAATGCAACTTTGAAAGAAAAAAAAAACATAAAAAGTAAGCCCAGAAGTAGTTTTTAATTTAGATACTCTAACATTTATAAAGATTAACAATAATAACTTTGTCTTGTTATAAAAAGCAGCCTGCAAACATTTCGTGTAATAAAATAATCACATTTCTATTCGTTAATTCTAATGAAATCCCATTTATTAACTGAGTTTCGAACCTTCAAGCTTATACCTCAAGTATCGCAAATCTAATCTTATAAAGTTTACTTGATTTGTCACCTTCTGTGTCAAAAAAAAAGGCTTAGATATGCTAACTTGATGTCGTTCATTAAGATCTGAGGCATAAGCTTTTCAATCTTACGTTGGAATTTCACTGTGATCCGTGGTATTTCTTATAGAAAACCGTTTCTTGGCTGTATTTCGAACCTTGGAACTTAAGAGTCAAGTATCGAACATCTTACATTGGTAAATTTATTTGATTCACTCTCATCTGTGTCAAATAAAAAGCTTCGATAAGACACTTGATGTCGTACTTTAAAATCTGAGACAAGCTTTTTTGCAAACTTGAGTTCGAATTCCACAAAAATAAGCTGCAGCTGGCTCAATTCTACAAAAACATATAATTCAACTCAATCATTTTGCCTTATTAGTTTGATCAGGCTAAGCTTTATTATAGTTATATAACAGTTCTTCAACATTTGATAGTGTAATCTTTTGCTGTCTTTAATGAGCTGTAAGTGAAGTTCTTATAGCTTGTTTAGCCAACTTGATAACTGGGCTATAATGCTCGCTGCAAGCAAATAATGCAAGCGTAAAATATCAACAACAAATAGGCATCAGGTAGGCAGTTAGTCGTCGTCAACGCCACCGCATTGTTTTCTCAATTATGGAAAGTCAATTAATTCTAATGAGTGTGTGTTGGTGTACTTATGCATGTGTGTATGTGTATTTGTTTGTGTGAGTTGCATGTAATTTCCATTTTTTGCGCGCTTTGGCAACTTAATTTAATGCGTTGCAACAACAACAGCAACAACAACCACAACACTGCTAACAACGGCAACCACAACTAGCAACCTAACAACAACAACAACAATAACAACAATAACAACAACAACAACAAACAAAAAGCAACAATTGCATCCGCATTGCGTGGCTTCGTTTGTGTTGTTTTTTCTTCTCTTTTTTTCCTATTGCCATTTATTTTATTTTTTTGCATAATTGCCTTTTGGCTTTATAATTATTGTTGCATACGCTTTTAATTCGTTAATTAATTACGCTGCACGTTCGTCGTCGTCGTCGTCATCGTTGTTGTTGTTGTTCGGCTGCTGCTGTTGATTGTTTGTTTCTTTCTTTATTGCGCATACGCAGCGTTATCTAACAGAGAGTTTTTAAAAGCTGTTAAAAGTAAGAAAACTTATAGAAATTGACTTTTTATACTATTTTTTTTCCGTCTGTCCGTCCGTATGAACGCAGTTTTTTTCCACAGTTTTGTAGCTGGAGCAACCAAACTTGGTATACATCCCCACCCCTTCCACCACAAACCGCAAAAACCTAAATCTTCCACACTTTTATAGCTAGAGTAACCAAATTTAGGGCTACTATTCACATCCTTTATTGATCTGACTAAAAAATTGGCCACGCCTACCACCGC
This sequence comes from Hirtodrosophila cameraria, assembly GCA_949708635.1. Lineage (NCBI taxonomy): Eukaryota > Metazoa > Arthropoda > Insecta > Diptera > Drosophilidae > Hirtodrosophila > Hirtodrosophila cameraria. The sequence continues at coordinate 22,539,365 of OX453090.1, read as the reverse complement.
CTCCACAATTGAGAAAAGTCTGTATCTCTCACACCCCTTTAGCTAGAATCACCAAAATATCCCGGTTGAATTCAATTGCCACGCTCACTTCTGAATCCGCAAAGGGGCGAAAAAAGAGTATATCGCAGTCGGGTGCATCCGACTGCAACGTTCTTACTTGCTTTTTCTTAAATTTTCAGTTGTGAAATTGTTAATTATTCTAATTCCCAACTGGTTTAAGTGCATACCACATAGTATGTTTTAGTGTAGTTAGTGTTCTAACAATATTATAGCTATTTAGTTAAGAAAGATCGTTCTGAACGATTTGTTTGAACGTTATACATAGGTGAAGACAGATACAAGTTGTGTGTGCTTATAATTCGCAACTGGTTCAAGTGCAAACTACTTTTATGTAGTTGCACAATTGAAGATCATTATTTAAATATAATTATTTAAACATTTATATCTATTTAGCATATTTTTTTTTTTGATTATTAAACATGTTATTTACACAGTGAGAAACATAGAGAAGTGAGGACAGACACACAAATTTCTTCAATCTATAGCTATAAACACTTACAAGAAGGTTGCCCTCTTCGAAACCGAAGATATCATTCGGTATCATAATTGTTAGTTGTTCTGAATACCTAAAAGAAGATTAAATAATCAGTTTGAAGAAATTGGAGCTAGTAAAAAGGAAAACAAACGTTTGGAAAAGGAACTCCATTTAACAAAAAAAAAAAAAGATCATGATTAAAAAGTGTTTTAAAAATTGTTTTTTTTTTTTTTTTTTGTGGTTAAATTGAAAGCAGACTTGAACAAATTTCAAGCAAAAGTTTTCAAAATGGCTCAAATAGAAAAAAAAAAAACAAAATGTTCTCATTTAGTTAGATGAAATGTATTTTAGATTTCAAATGCTTTCAAAAATAACTAAAATACCTCACATATCGCCAGTTTGTGTCAGTGTATGTGTGTGTAAATGTGTGTGTGTGTGTGTGTTAATGATGATAAATCCAAGCATAGGCCACAATTTGGCGTGTTGAATTTATGAACATGAACATATAGTCAATGCCGCTTGGACGCATTGCGGAATTTTAACAAGTTGCAATAACAACAAAGCTGTGCTAATTCCCCAAAGGCAACAGCAAACAGCAGTAGCGACTGTGGCAGCAACAACAATAAGAATCACATTAACAATTTAAATACAACAAGAAACCAAATATAAATGAGAAAGAAGCGGCACTGCGCACACACACACACACACATACCAAAAGAAACAACAAAAAAGCAACAAATAAAAATCCAAAATAAACAAAAAAAATTTTTAAAAAAAAACCTCTCGAATCGCGGACATGCAACAAAATTTGCACTTTTACAGGCAGCATACCAAGAAGAACCCGCTTTGGAACAGCAAAGAAAACAACAACAACAACAACAAAATAAATATATATATATAACAGAAAAAGAACAAGCTGAAAGCAACAACAGCAAGCAGAGGAGCCGACTGACTGCAAAGATCTGTCGAGGAACCTGTGGAGGCTTCTCTTAGTTTGTTCTCTGGTTTTGGTGCTGCTTCAGAATCCCCGAGAGCTCATTAAAAAATACCAAAATCTTTGTACTGAAAATGTGACAAAATTTTTAAATCACCTTCACTCAGCGACATTCGCTTTACTCTGGACACAGTGTGGCAAGCGTTTAACAGCAGCGCACAGTGGTGCCACTCACAGATTTTGTATATATAAAACTAAACAGTGTTCAAATAAAACTAAATGTTAATAATACATTTTATATGACTCAATACGCTTTTATTATCGCTTAAAAATGCTATATTTGTATACAGAAGCTGTAAAAGACGTTTAAATTTTTGAAAACATGGACTTACCAAATATTAAACTATTTTATTTGATTGAAAGAAAAAAAAATTAATTGAAATTTGATTCTATTTAAGATAACTCTTTTATATACAGGTCTGTACCGAACTCCGTACGAAAAACAAATGAATACGATCGGAACGCTTTCGTTTTCTTGTTTTCGAAGCCCAGTTCGAACGCAGGTTTTGCTAACAATTAGTCTCTTTAAAACAGACACAGTCACAGTTTTACAGACCCTTTTTTAATAAAATATTATAAATGTAGTTTGACTTTAATCGAAAACTAAAATGATCTAAATCATTTCTAAATAAGTTGCATAATTAAAGAAAATTTAGTTTAAGAATTTTAATTTTGTTCTTTAATTTGGCGATTACACTCCGCAAACTTCGAACACAATCGGAATTCAGAACAGTCTCGATTTCATTTGAATCACAAATTTTGATTTTCATCTTAAATTTCAGATGACCATAAAATGATATATTTAAGAGAAAAATAAGAGAATGTAAAGTTTTGCCATTAGTTTACACCACTGTGCCACACTGACCGCCGGAATGCGGCAGCCTTTCTGAGTCCAAGTCCAAGTCCAAGTCCTGAGACCTCAAACAAAAGTGCAAGTGATGCTCATGTACAGAATCAAGTCGACGTGAATTGAGGAGGAGGAGGAGGAGGCGGTTCCAAAAGAAACTCAGTCACTAGACCGGGCGACTTGCTTGGAACGTTCTGCAAACTGATTTTGAGACAGAGACTTGGAGACTGAAGAACTGAGACCTGGACTTTGGTGTGCTTAAGAGCTTGGGCTGCTTTATTTTTTTGTTTTTTGCTTCTTTTTTTTTTCAAATTGCAAGTTGAAAGTTTGCGCTTTTGCGCATTTTTTAATGAGGCTCTAATTGACATCTGCATTTATTTGCGACAGCCTGGCGATTCTCAGTCTAGAACCGAGACTGTGTGCCCTCAGTTTAGGTTGGTGCCTCATCGATCATGGGGCATGCGAGAGCGTACAGAAAACAAAAAAATATTTTAATTGGCATTTTAACTAAAAGTGTTTAGGCTTTAGTTAAAATTGCTGTGCGCGGCGAACTGAAAACTGAGAACTCAGAATTGAGAACTGAGAATTTAGAATTGAAAACTGAAAACTGAAAGCACTTAAAACTGGTTTTCATCTCAGAGCGCGCGGATTCAACAAAAGATCCGCGGTACGTTCAACCCAATTAACGCGTTCCTCAAGTTCCCTGTACCAGTTCTCTACCTTTCCCCGTCCCCCCTGTCACCCTGCTTCAACTTGTGTGCTGTTGTGGATCGGATGACATACAATTTAGTATGGGAAGGCTGGCGTATTATGCAAAAATGCATATTGCAAATTGATAAGCGACTGATCAGAGATATTATTTTAGAGTAAGGGGCAGATCGAGAAGAGGAGAGAATCGTTGCGGATTTGGCGGCACATAAAGCGAATGTCGCACGCACTGTTTGGCTTCATTTACTCAAATTGAAAGCGACAATATGTTTTGGGGGGGGGGGGGGGGCAGGGAGGTATGAAACCAGCAGTGCTGCTAATGATGATGTTCGCCCTGCGATCTGATCGCGATACACCATAATGATCATGATCATGATGATGCAAAAAGCAGATCTGCGCCATGGGGACCAAACGAAGCGTATACCAAAACACCAAATACAAAAAAGGGCAACAGAATCAAGCAAAAGGGTCGGGATCGCTTCGATTCGATTCGATTCGATTGGGTTCGGATCGTCGTACGCACCATGCCGAGATCGTCGTCATCATCATCATTGTCGTCTTCCTCTTCGTTGCCGCCGGGGTAAGCCAATTAAATGTGAGATCGTGTAATTGGCAAATTAATTTCAAACCAATTATAAAGAAAACGAGCAAAGGACGCGCGGCAGCAGCCAGCGATCGTCTTGCTTGGTTAACTTTGCTCTTCGGCTACTTCGGCTTTGACTTCGGTTTCGGTTTCGTCTTCGGCTTTTCCTACGGCTTCGGCTTCAACATTGGCTTCGTTTAAAGTTTGTTCAGGTGCGTGTGCGCTGCTCAGATAACAATCTGTGTAAATGAACCAAGAGCGGAAGAGAGCAAGAGAGAGCTAAACAGAGCAGCATGATCTACACATTGGTTTGAAAGCACAGTTAAATCAACAGAAGCGAGCGAAGGAATTAGCACAAGGATGTAATGCAAAAAAAAACATCGATTAAAACTGTTTTTTTTTTTTTTTTTCCTTGATATTTTCGATATGATAAAAACTTATTCAAATGTGTTTTTATACTCTTTTTTGATTTTTTTTTCAAAAAAAGAAAAAAGAGTATATTGGGTTTGTGAAATGTCCGTCTGTCCGTCTGTATGAACGCAGGTTTTTTCCACAGTTTTGAGGCTAGAGCAACTAAACTTGGTAAACATGTTGGTATATACCATAGGCAGACAAAGTGTCAAGAAGACTCCCACAGCCACAATTTTAAAGATAGAGCTTTGATTTTTGGTACACATATTTGCATCAATGTTGATCTGCTGTGAAAATTTCAACACGATCGGATAAATAGCACCAAAGTTACGGAAGAATCTATTACCCCCGTCTCAGCTGGCAGAAACAACAGTTTGACAGGTACTTTACAAGTTAAGTGCACTGCTTGCTTGTGGTGCTGCTGAACTGAGCAGGGAGTCTCGCAGTCGGGCACACTCGACTAGAGCATTCTTACTTGTTTGTTTGTTCATTTTTAAATATTTTTCATTATTTTTGAAATATTAGTTATTCAACGCAATCATTGTCAATTGGCAACATATAGCGCTGAATTGATTTAAACATTGACTAAGAATTTCATAATTGGGTATCGTTAACAGACAATTTAGCGGAATTTCGAAAAGTTTACAATTTCCGTTTACAATGATTTGTTCAAAACTGCAAATAAAAGAAGTCTGAAAGCTCTAGTTGAGTATGCCTGACTACGAGATACCATGTGCCCAACACAAATGCAACAAGCTGTGCATTACTTGTATTGCAAGCAGTTCAGCTTAAGCAAGCAGTGAAGTTCAGATCACTTCAATATGCAATTTTAGCTTGATAGACGTTAAAATGATTGTCTACAAATTTCGAAGTCTATGCAACATATTAGACTTGTAATTTCTAGTTCAATTCAGTGAAGTAGTTAATTTTCTACTGAATGAACTTTTCTTTGGTTTGAGTGCCATTATCGATTCAATCGATTCGAATCCCAATATTCCTCAGTAAATCATTTTGAACGCATTATGTTTCAACTGATTCGAATCCCAAAACTATTCAGTAATTAAAGGTTACAATTAAAAGTCAAAGCATAATAACAAATAATTTTTTAATTTCTTTGAATATCTAAGCTCACAATAAACGTGAAATTCGAACCGCGGAATTCAGAAAGCATTCTAAAAATAAGTCCCTCGTTTACCAATTAAGTAAAAGCATAATTACCCTACTATTGATGCCATTTAATTCCATTTATTATGATTTTTTTACTAAGTGTATAAGAAAAAACGGTTGGAATATGTAATCTAAAATAATACAAATACAAACTTTTCGAAAAAATCGCCGTTTTTGTTGCAGTAAATGAAATCGAAAGATTTGAAAGCACCGCACAACTCAAATCAGGTGTCCTTTAAATTATGCTCATACCAAATGCAATATATATATAAATATATGACCAGCAGTTTGTCACGCTCTTTATGCACTGCCCTGCATGCATTTAAACCCCTAGCCTCTCCACCAGACAGTTTGTTTTTAATGAAATTATAATAAAAACACATTATGTGCGAGAGGCCGTGCGCACTTCATTTTTCATTTTGGCGCGACGCATTTCCTTTGACAAACAACAAGAACTGAAGGAGGGAGGGAAAAGGAACTGAACTGAACTGAACTGGTCTGGCCTGGTCAGGTTTGTTCTGGTCTGGCCAGCCCAGTTCCTTGTGGTTGTTGCTCTAGCCCTGCACCGCTTTGTCCTGCACCGCACTGTACTCTCCTCTGCTATCCTGTTGCCAGTTTGCATGTCCCGTTCAACGCGGAGTCGTCAGGAAAATTTGATATAAGCCTGCGCTAGGGCGAATCGAAAGGCCCGTCCACAATTCCTGTCGCTGATCATCATGATGATAATGCTGCTGCTGCTGCTGCTGCTGATGATGATGATGATGATGACTGCTGACGATGCCTCTTAATTATTAATAAAACCAATTGCAAAAGCCAACTTGCCGCTTGCTCAGCTTACTGAGACTGAGAATGAGACTGAGCCTGAGACTCTTCTTTCGGCCGTGGATTCTCTGCTTCTGAATCTGACTCGAACACAAAGTCAAACTGAGAGTCGTCGTCGTCGTCGGAGTCGGAGTCGGACTCTGACCAGGCCAAACCGACATGTTAACTTTTTAATTAACGAGTTTTCTTTTTCGATTTCAATTTGCCAGCCAACACACACGCGCCGGCTGTGCTGCCCACAAAAAACTGGCCTGCAGCGTTCTTGTTGTTATTGCTGTTGTTGTTGCTATACCCTTTCACAGAGTATTGTTATTTTGATACAATATTTGTGTGTTTTTGACCCTTTGACCCTCAATTTGTCACACAGTTTTATAGTACAATCAGAAAAAAATCAAGGTTTCTGTACTCAAATCAAGTTTGAAGGGTGACAAAATCTGGCCAAGTACAAAGTAACTTCTTTTTGGCACCAAAAATCTTATATTAAGAACTTATTAAGAATTAAAGAATTTATAATTTATTTAGTTATTTATTTTTTATTATTAAATAATATTTTATATTATTAAATTCTAGTTTGATAATTCTGGTTCTAGAATTGGAGTACTAGGGTTGTCACTAATCCTGCAATAATCGATTCTTCGATTATAGAGGACACAAAATCAGAATCGATGCTGTTTCGATTAATCGCGCAGAATAAATCGATTTATCGAAGTGTCAAAACCATCACAAGAAAAGTTGTTTTCGCTATTTGATTTAAATATGGTTTTATTTATAAACAAAACAGGGTTTTTTTCTTTTGACCAAAACGCACAATATATCGAAATATTCAAAGTATTCAAAATTTACTAAATTACAAAGTTAGTTATGGAATTTTCAATCATTTTTTTGAAGATAAGCAGCATGAAAAACTATGTTTTTGTTTATGCTTCTTTAAGTTAGTTCAAAACAAACAAAATCGGATTACTATAGTGTAATATCGGCAATCGTTAGTAAAATAATTTTACAGCTAGCACATAACTCAGCCAAACTGAACAATTGCAAGTTTGTTCAAATTAGTTCAAAATCGTCATAATTTCATAGGGTATTAAATCTACTACATTGCAAAGAGTTTGTTATTTGTTGTTGCAAGTCGTTTCGCAGTGGCAGTGGCAGTTTCCGTCTCTGATCCGCAGCGTCGCCCAGTTACAGAGTTACCGTTGCCAGTTGCAAGTTTAGCCAGCTTCGCCAGTTGCCACGCCATGCGTGCTGCAGCATTGGGCGCAACCTTAGCGCACTTTTATTTTAATTTAATTTAGCTGCAAAGTCGTTGCATGCTTCGCTGCATAAAGCCAAAAGGAGACGGAGCTGCAGCTGAAACTGTAGCTAAGACTGTGACTGCGGCTGACTCTGTGACTGAGACTCAGGCTGAGACCGCGGCAAGTTTTGGTTGCAGGTACAAAACTGGACGCTAGTTGCGGGCCTTTTGGCGTCTCCCGGCATGTGGCAGCAACAGCAGCAGCAAACAGCAAACAGCGTCAGCGGCAAGTTGCACAATGCCATTTATTAATAAAATATTTGCAAATTGTTGTCATGTGAGTTAACTCCCTACCCTCCCTCACCGCTCACCACAGCTCTAGCATGGCATACCATGCCACAAGCTGGCGGCCCAAGTTCTAGTTGACTCCGTCGAGTGTCATAAATTAAAGGATTACAGCCACGGCAAAGCGGCAAAGGCAGCCCAGCTACAAAGAGAAAGAGAGACAGAGAGAGACAGGAAGAGACAGAGCGATAGAGAGAGCGAGGAAGAGAAAGAGAGTGGTAAGAGACAGCAACAAGAGACAACGCTGGCCTGGCTAAGCAAGTTGTTAGCATTAAAAGACCCCAGCACAATGTGTGGCAATTACACTGTTTAACATAAAATATCTTGCCACATTTGAGCTTGAGCATCTGTATCTGTATCTGTATCTGTATCTGTATCTGTATCTGTATCTGTATCTGTATCTGTATCTGTATCTGTATCTGTATCTGTATCTGTATCTGTATCTGTATCTGTATCTGTATCTGTATCTGTATCTGTATCTGTATCTGTATCTGTATCTGTATCTGTATCTGTATCTGTATCTGTATCTGTATCTGTATCTGTATCTGTATCTGTATCTGTATCTGTATCTGTATCTGTATCTGTATCTGTATCTGTATCTGTATCTGTATCTGTATCTGTATCTGTATCTGTATCTGTATCTGTATCTGTATCTGTATCTGTATCTGTATCTGTATCTGTATCTGTATCTGTATCTGTATCTGTATCTGTATCTGTATCTGTATCTGTATCTGTATCTGTATCTGTATCTGTATCTGTATCTGTATCTGTATCTGTATCTGTATCTGTATCTGTATCTGTATCTGTATCTGTATCTGTATCTGTATCTGTATCTGTATCTGTATCTGTATCTGTATCTGTATCTGTATCTGTATCTGTATCTGTATCTGTATCTGTATCTGTATCTGTATCTGTATCTGTATCTGTATCTGTATCTGTATCTGTATCTGTATCTGTATCTGTATCTGTATCTGTATCTGTATCTGTATCTGTATCTGTATCTGTATCTGTATCTGTATCTGTATCTGTATCTGTATCTGTATCTGTATCTGTATCTGTATCTGTATCTGTATCTGTATCTGTATCTGTATCTGTATCTGTATCTGTATCTGTATCTGTATCTGTATCTGTATCTGTATCTGTATCTGTATCTGTATCTGTATCTGTATCTGTATCTGTATCTGTATCTGTATCTGTATCTGTATCTGTATCTGTATCTGTATCTGTATCTGTATCTGTATCTGTATCTGTATCTGTATCTGTATCTGTATCTGTATCTGTATCTGTATCTGTATCTGTATCTGTATCTGTATCTGTATCTGTATCTGTATCTGTATCTGTATCTGTATCTGTATCTGTATCTGTATCTGTATCTGTATCTGTATCTGTATCTGTATCTGTATCTGTATCTGTATCTGTATCTGTATCTGTATCTGTATCTGTATCTGTATCTGTATCTGTATCTGTATCTGTATCTGTATCTGTATCTGTATCTGTATCTGTATCTGTATCTGTATCTGTATCTGTATCTGTATCTGTATCTGTATCTGTATCTGTATCTGTATCTGTATCTGTATCTGTATCTGTATCTGTATCTGTATCTGTATCTGTATCTGTATCTGTATCTGTATCTGTATCTGTATCTGTATCTGTATCTGTATCTGTATCTGTATCTGTATCTGTATCTGTATCTGTATCTGTATCTGTATCTGTATCTGTATCTGTATCTGTATCTGTATCTGTATCTGTATCTGTATCTGTATCTGTATCTGTATCTGTATCTGTATCTGTATCTGTATCTGTATCTGTATCTGTATCTGTATCTGTATCTGTATCTGTATCTGTATCTGTATCTGTATCTGTATCTGTATCTGTATCTGTATCTGTATCTGTATCTGTATCTGTATCTGTATCTGTATCTGTATCTGTATCTGTATCTGTATCTGTATCTGTATCTGTATCTGTATCTGTATCTGTATCTGTATCTGTATCTGTATCTGTATCTGTATCTGTATCTGTATCTGTATCTGTATCTGTATCTGTATCTGTATCTGTATCTGTATCTGTATCTGTATCTGTATCTGTATCTGTATCTGTATCTGTATCTGTATCTGTATCTGTATCTGTATCTGTATCTGTATCTGTATCTGTATCTGTATCTGTAACAACGTTTCAGTTTTGATAAAATCAATAATAAGATTTATTATTTTGTAATCTTTATATTATATTAATCAGAAATTAGAGTTATACCTTGAGTTTTATCATCAAAATCAGAATAACTTTTATGCCATAACTTTTACTTGGAAACTCATAAGTAACTCTTATATTTTATTTTTTCTTTTCAAAATGCTTATATAAACTATAACCGTTTCTTGGAAACTTGAAAGTTGGACCAATTTTTTGGTGTATTCCAAAATTTTGTAAATTTTCTTCACTGTGATTTTTTTGTTTTAAAATAATGAAATAGCTCTTATTTTCGGTCTTATTTTTCTTGGTTTGTCCTTTGAATTTGCCATCGAATTTGTATGTTTTTCCAAAAATGGCACAGAACTTTCTAATCTTCACTTCTTTACAAAATTGATGTTGTTTTCTTAAATTTGCATCTAAACTTTTATATATATTGTTAAATTAATGAGTTTTAATATTTTCTAATTTTGTCAAGAAATGCTGCTAAATTCAACAATTATCAAAGTTTTTCGAAAACGATCGGAATGCATAAATATATATTTTTTAGGTTATATATTTTTATTTTTTAATTAAGTGTTTTTTTTTTAAATAATTAAAACGACATAATTGTGAACAAAATAGAACTGCGTAACTTTTTAAATGGAAATTGCATATCAACGGAATTTTTTAGAATTTAGAACTTGAACTAAGCAATAAGAAAAACGGAAATCTTTAGATTTGAAAACAGTATTAAAGGCGGCAAAACATCAATGTAGTCAAAATTATCGAAAAAGTAGTTATTTTAAAATAAATATGCAATTAATCTGCTCTTAACTCTTATTTAATCAACATATTTCCGATAAAAATTATAGATATGTCAAAAATTATAGATATGTCAAAAAACATCGATTGTTGCAGAGAACTGAAAACTATCGATATAAACTATATTGACATCGATGTTTTACCAGCTCGAGTGTTTAAAGACTTATAGTTGAGTAGTGTTGGGTATAATGATGTTGGGCGTATGGATGTGCATATTTATATAGATATATGTATGTAGGTATATATGTATATGTAAGTATATGTTGTTTGTATGTTGTATATATGTGCATGTAGATATAGGTGCGTCTGCGTCGTCGTCTGCTGGTGCTGCTGCTACTGTGCGAGCTGCAAGTTGCGCGTGCGCGCCCTGCTGGCGATAAGATCGTAGGTTGGCGGATGAGGCGGGTGGGGAATAGAAGGCGAAGGATGTGCTTGTGAGTGAGAAGTAAAAGGAGGAGGAGAAACGGGTAGCCAAGGCAATAAGCCATACTAATAGGCTGTTGCTGCCAGAGGCAATCGGCGGCCGCATCAGCGATGAAGTTGATGAAGGTGCCTCCTTTACGCGCTCGTTTGTCTGTCCGTTCGTCTGTGCCGTCCGTCTGGGTCGTCCGTTTCGTTTCGTACCGCCCGCCAACGCTTACATTTGCCACATTTGTATGAATAATTTAATTATTGTTTAAATGTTAATTAATGCAACGTGAGTCGCGAGTCGAGTGGAGTTGAATGGAGTCAAGACAAAAGAGAGAGAGGAACAAAAAGGGAGACGGGAGGAGGCAATGCACTTCCATTTCTGACTTGGCTGCAGTTATATTTTTTCTCTCTTCGTTTGTCTTTAATTTTGCACCTCCACTTTACACGCTCCAAAAACAAGCGAGACGCCCAGAGTCTGAGTTTAGACTACTCGTAACTTGACAGACACGCATTTGGCATTAATGGCTTGCTTGACTGACAACAACAATAATAATAATAATAACAACAACAACAACATACAACAATAACAACAAAGAAAAGTCACTGCTGTGGGAGAAAAGACAACAGAGAACACAGACAACCACCAACGCACTCTGCATTGAAAATAGGGGGCAAATACTTTGTGGGAGAGAGTAAGAGAGTGTGGAAGTGTGTGTGTCCAAGCGAGAGCGCACGATATACCATGCAAATGCGTAAAATTTGCAATTAGATGATAACGTTGATCGTTAGGGTGGCTATATAAGTCGACTTTACCTTTACCACACACACATGCAGATAAAAGGGCTACTAATTAAGCTCCCAAGTTTCTTTTCAGTTTCTATAAAATATTGTTGTTTTACACGTACACGAAAGAAATGATGAGAGCTTTTTCTTTAAGATAAGAAATAATAATAGCTTCAACTCTCGCATGGAATGATCGGTCGTAACATTCATAATTATTAATTATATCTAACTTTAGCTCTCTTAGACAAATTTCAACTAAATTCAATAGCTTTGAATTCCGAATCGTTCTCAATTGCAACTTAATCAGCATTGTTGACGTTTTCAATAACTTTGAATTCCGAATCGTTTGCAATTTAGCTGATTCTCTCGCCTATATACACAATTTATAAACGAAGCTAAATATTTAGCTGCTTAAAAGAAGCATATATAATCAGTGCTGCTCCGGATTCCACTTGCGGAATGAATTGATTTACACATTTGACAAGTTCTTCGGATTGAGTTCACTTGACTGTGATCAGTGATTGTGTTTCATTCATTTACTAGCTCTACGACTGAAACAAAAAGCGTCAAATTTAAGGGAAATTCATTTCCGCAAAATGCTATCGATGGTGAAAACCAGAACATGCCTGATAATCTCTCTTAACAAACTTTCAATGTTTATATGCAAGTACTTTTAATTCCAAATCGTCTTATTTTATTATTTTCGGTTAGTTTGCAGTACGCTTTTCAAATGTCTTACGGAATTCAGAAAAAACTAGATGTATCGATTCCAAATGATTTGATCGGTTTTTATAAAATCAAAAACAAAATCAACAAATGAAATCGATTTTGTAATTATAATGCGTGTTTTGTTAAAAATGAATTTCAACCGTTTTTATGGAATTATGTTCCAACGTGTTACGGAATTCAGAACAGCTGGGAATTCCGATTTCAAATGATTTCCAAATGGAAACAGCTGCTTAAACCAAGTTCTTAAACATGTTAATTGTTAACGTTTAACGAAAAAAATATGTATTCAGATAACTGACAAATTCACGTACTTTCTTAGGTTTCTAGAGCTACTTCTAGCGTATGATTGTCTTTAAATAATCTTTATTACATTTTTAATTCATAGGCTTTGGAATTCTGTAGTCTTTCAAACTAAATAATCAAAAACTATTCCCTTTTTTTTGTTAAATATTTATGCTTATTTGGATTGACGAATTGATTTCAGCGCATTTTTAAGTATTATAAATTATTTTGTACATTTACTTTAGCAATTTACACTCAAACTGTTCTTATGCAGAAATGAGAACATGTCTGAATGATGAATTTGATAATGTTGTGTTAATAATATGCAACTTGTTTATTGATAAGATCGCATAGCTTTTGCTCAAATTGCGAAACTTGATGCCCATAAGCTGTCAAAATAAGCAGAAATTACTTCCTGGGGAACAAATATTGTACACTGGTGGGCATAAGTATATGGACAAAAGTATGTGGAAAATCTACTCATCATTTATTATGTTTGTTTTGAAAATTACTAAAAAATTACTATTTGAGACACTTTTTTCTCCTTTTTATACAAAATTTGGATTAAGATCATGTGAGTAACTTTTTGCATCAAAACATTTTTGGTTTGAGCCCGTGGAAAAGCGTCAAAGAAGCAGCCCTTCGCCAAAAATTCTAAAATTTCAATGAGTACTCAATGGGTTAACCCTTTTGGGACAATACGTGCCAGCAGTTTTCAAACATTGGATTTTAAACTCATTGGCATAATATGTCCCACTATTGGCATTATATATCCCAGTAAAAAGGCCGATTTCAGGATTTTCAAGTATGCAATAAAGGCTTTGTATCATATTCCAATGACCTTTCCATTAATGCCAAAATGTACATGAAGTAAATTCAAATTATGAGAAAATTTTGTTAAAATACTTATGTTCACCAGTGTAGTTCTAGAACTCAACAGGGTAGGTATATTTTCGAAAAAGTTTCAAACTGATGGATTTTCTACATAACAATTTCATATTTGTTGTTGTTGTTGTTGTTGTTGTTGCTGTTGTTGCTGTTGAGGCTGTTGTTGTTACTGTTGCTATTTTGGCGTAAACGCAGCGAAACTTGAAACTCAAGCAATTAACAGAAAAGATTTGCGTTTTGTTGTTCTTTGGGGTCTCTCTCTCTTTCTTGCTGCCGGTCTTTTCTTCGCTCGTTTTCTTCTGGCCTGCAGCAGCGACAACGTCAACGACGACGCCGACGACGACGTTAATTAAAACAAATGGCAAAAATAAACAAGCGCAGCAGCAGAAACTAAAAGTAAACTAATTAAAAGGATCGCAGCACTAAAAGTTTCGACTTACATATGCACAAAATTGTTGCTCTTTTTGCTGTGAAGGGGGGGGTTGCTTTTTTGTATTCTTCTTCTTCTTTTTAGCGTTGTTGTTGTTGTATTTTGTTCGTTTCTCCTGCCGGCCGAAAGGCTTTTTTTTTGTTGTTGTTCTAAGTTTGTGTTTTTTTTGCACACGGGGAATGTGGCTGCTTTTGTTGTTATTGTTGTTGTTGTTGTTGTTATCGTTGTTTTGGTTTTGTTTATGTTTTCTGTTATTTGTTGTTGTTGCTGTTGCTGTTCAGTGCTAATTGAGTGCGAATTTTACTAGTCGTATACGTACTTAAAACGCATGAAAATTGTTGCTGTGCACACGTGCAACGCGTGCGTTAGAGCGAGCGAGCTTTAGTGTTAGAAAGAGTGAGAGGAGGGAGAGCGCGCGGGTGTAGCCGTTAGACGTAAGCGGTATGCGCGCGTGATTTACCGTTGATTGAATTACTACAGCTGGCAAGAAGAAGACTGCTGCTGCGACTGCGGCTGTTGCTGCTGCTGTTGCTGGCGAGGCAAGATCAGTGCGAACGAGCGAGAGAGAGTGTGTGTGAACGTGAGCAAGGTGAGAGAGCTGCCCGACACCTGCAACAACACACACACACACAAACAAACAAACAAAACACACGCGAACTGCGAACTGAACTCGACTCAATTAGTTAGCTCGTAAATTAGCATATTTTAAATTATTGCTCCACACACACACAAGCACACACACACACGCACGCAGAAAAAACGCAGAGGGCGGTTGTGGCGTACAAGCACACACACACGCACACACTGTTGTTGTTGTTGTTGTTATTGTGGCACATAAACACACACTTACATAAATATGTTGGAACAACAAAAAAAAAATTAATTTTATTTATTTATAATAATAAACAATGCGCTTCGCACTTTGCACACTCAAAAATTTTTTGAATTTTGTCGCGTAACGTAATTTCTTTTGCTACTTTCTGCTGCTGCTGCTGCTACTTGTGATTCTGCTGCGCGCACACACGACCGCCAGCGCCGAAGTTCACTTGACGAATGCGACGAGGCTGCATGAATGAAAACCGAATTGCGAAAAGCGGCAACTGTTGTTGCTGTTGTTGCTGTTGCTGTTGCTGCTGCTGCTGCTGCTGCTGCTGCTGCTGCTGCTGCTGCTGCTGCTACGGCAATGTTAGGTGGTTGGGCCCAACGTACTACGCTCTGACGCTCTCTCGCTCTCTCACTGGCTTATCAGCTGCTGCTGCTGCTGCTGCTGCTATTGCTGCTGAGACCGGCATTTGTTGTTGCTGCTTTTGCGAGGGTTGTTTTGGCTCTTGCGCATACACATACACATACACACATACACATATATATTTTACTAGCTCCTGTTTGCTTGCGGGCTGTGGGGGTTTTTGTAGTGTTTGCTTTTTTTTTCGTGTCTTTTGGCCTTTTGGGGCTGCGCTGCCATTGGACGCCAAATGTTTGGTGTTTCGACTGCCAGCCGCCTATCGCAGGTGCCGGCCAAAACGAGGGTAGCAGCAACAGCAACATTAGTTCGCTTAACAGCGCACTGTTAGGCAACACCTGTGCGTAGGCGCGCGCTGTTAACTGGCTATCAAGTGGCTTCAATGTATATTATGTACATAGGTGGAGCTTGCGATTCTACTATGTTTCTATGCTATTTTCTTTTCGCTTTTTTAATTAAATGACAAACCCTTTTCAAAAGCACTTAATAACCCAGGCAGCATGCTTTTTTTATCATCACGTTTCTAATGAGTTGACAAAAATGTAATTTTTTATATTTGACGTGAAAGTCCTGTGATTTTTTTGGGGGTTGGGATTGTTATTGTTATTGTTATTGTTATGGTTGGTTTGGCTGTTGCTGGCATTTAGCCATTTATTATTTTGCACCTCGTACTGATTTGATTTTTGTCGGTTTACCAACCAACTTGACAGACATAACAATGCTACTGCTGATTTTTGTGCTACCCCTTTCATCACACAGACAGTCCATAACAAATTTGTTGCAAAAAAAAAAAAATTATATATATATATATATATATATATAGAAGAATATGTAATACATAATACAAAAACAAAAAGTGAAACGCAGGGCGCATGGACAACCACATAATGAATTGGCTGCATAAATAATAGGCTCAAACTACTTAGGATAAGCATAGCACACGCACCCAAGACACAAATTCACACACACACACACACCGCACAAATATACATAGAGAATATGTGACGCAGCGAATCCACCGCAACCCCCTGGGCTGCATCCCTTTGGCAGGACGACTGCTGGCAAAGAGCAGCATTATTCATACATAAAAAGCCAATTAAAAATTTATAATAAGCCCCGCGCGCCGAAATGCAGCAACCCCCAAAAATATGTATAAATAAAAATAAATGTAAGCAACATCGAGCTGTGCGCACAGTGGTTCCAAAATTCTTATACATATCAAATTGTTTAGATCATTGCGGTTCGTGACTTCTTTAATCTTCATCTCATATCTGCCTGATCTTTAGCTTGAATTACTATGATTTCACGCAGATACTAGAATAATATGAAAACTGTTTACCCTCGATGCAATTACTGTGTTGTCATTTTCATGATTCAAAGAATTCTAGTCAAAGATTAATCATATTTTAACTTTATGATACAATTCCGCATTAAATTTGCGTAATTAAAATTGCCTTAAATATTCACATCTCAACAAGATTTGGCGGATTGACTTCACTTGTCCTTAGTGTCGATTAGATTTCACCTGTATTTATGGTAAATTTACTTTTCAAATTTTTGACGAAAGTGGACACCAGAACTGGTTTTGGAAGAAAAACGGTTGCGTTATCACGAAAATTGAATAGATTTCACTTGCGAATTTAAAAAAAAAAAAAAGTATGTAGCATACTTTTTGGAGCAGTATAAAATTAAGCAGCTTAATTTTCTTTTAATTTTAATATTAAACAGTGATAAAGTATTAATGGTAAATGTTTAGTTTGACTACTTTAACGAAATCGTTCCTTTGAATCGGTTTTTGAGCTCAACAAAATGCGGAAATGTGGCGAATGGTGAATTTGTTTTTGCAGAACAGTCGCTGTTACCAAAAGAGCAGTATGGCAAAAAACCAAAAAATAAAGATATCCATTTCAATCAGCTCAGTCCCACTGTGTCACAAAGTGAAAAAGCTTCAAATCATGTGAGAATTGTACACAGGACGAGTTTGTCGTAACAAGGAGCTGGAGATTTAGTTGTGGGTTAAAACGTGGTTCGGGGGTCGGGGTTCGGGGGTCGCACACGCATATCGCATCGAGCGCTAAATTAGATGTAAAATAATGAACATTTCAATTAAAATAATTAATATTATGGAGTGCAGCATGGCCTGGTCTCTGACAATGGCCAAAGCAGATGAGTTCAAGATCCTGAGGCTGCTGCTGCTGCAGCAAGTCGAAGTCTGAAGACCCTGGCCACTAAGCACTCAATTAACCATTTTAATGTTTATGGGACCAGGTTATATGTTTGAAGCATGTGTGAGCGAGTCAGAACAACTCTAAGCGTGTGTTCGAAAGAGAGACAAAGAGAGATGAGCCAAGGCTTTTTAATTATAATTAAACATGCGAGCGAGCGAGCAAATGCTTGGGTGGATGGTATGATATGCTTTTGATATGGTATGGTATGGTGTGGTATGGTTCTGGGCATGGTTCTGGATATGTTGTTCCTATGGCTTGGCATAATCACTTAGCCGCGTGCAGCGCAGCATTTAAAATTAATTCTACTCAAGTGCGTTTTTGGCGTCCCAAAACACGTGGCACACGTGAAGCGAGAGCGGCTAGCAAATGAGGATGTGCGGGGGGAGCAGGGGATGCCGGAGAGAAGTTGGAAGATGGCCTACGATTACCGTTAGCATTTTTGCGAGCGAAACAAATTGCACGCTAATTGCTCATGTTCAATTAAAACCAAACTCGAAACGTAACGAAACAAAATGAAACGAAAACTCGGCACACTGCCACCTCTCGCCAGTGTTGGTCAATTTAGCTATTTTAACGCCAGATCTGGCATTTCCTTTTAAAAAGGTTAAAAGCAGAACACTTTGCCTGCAAATCATGCTTTCTTAGCTTGTTATATTTTATGAAATTAAAGCTAATAAATAATCAATTTACCTATCTATATGTAAAAAAAAGTTTGTCCTCAATGGCGATAAAGCATAAGAGCTAGAAGTCTGAAACTTTCATAGTAGCTTAGTCCTATGCCGAAAGTGAGCGCTAATCCCGGAGGTTGGAAAATTCGGCCGGGAAATGTAGAAAATTCGCGGAATCCGATCATCCGATCCGTGTCAAGCTTATTTTCATAGACCTATATAAAGTATAATTTATGACTTCATAAAAATTTTCCGGACAATTCACCCCCCTGGGTGGAAAATGGATGGTCAAGGTTGTATGGGCGAGAGTTAAGCTTCAAGCAAAGAGCTTCAGGCTTATTAAACTATAATCAAATGAAAATGTGTCTAAAACTGCATACCAATTTTCCGGAAAATTCAACCCCCTGGGTGAAAAGTGGGTGGTAAATAGGGCGAAAGTTGAGTTTTTATGCGATTTGCTTCAAACTCATTTTCAAAGGTGTATATCAAAATTCATTGAAAACTGCATTCCAATTTTCCGGAAAATTCACCATCTGTGTGGAAAGTGAGTGGTAAATAGGGCGAAAGTTGAGTTTTTATGCGATATAAATATTATATAAGTTCTGTTTTGCACTCAATGTATGTTGTAGAAAAGTTTTCCACCTAGATGCTATTATTTTCGTAGTTAGGTGCATGAAAGGATCATAATTTTAGATCTAAATATTGTTAAAAATTACAATTTAAAGAATAAAATGCACATTGAAACAACAAATTTAGTTTTTTTTTTCAATAAGAGTGTATGAGTATACTTCAGTATAACCCGGTTTTCACTTTTGGAAAAACTTTTCGGATGTGAAGTTTCTTGAAAACTCACTACTTTTGACAAGATTCTAGCTCATTTATTCAGTTGTGTTTTAACCACAGTTTTACCGCTCGGTACGGTTCGTGAACCTTGTATTGAAAATTGTTGTGCTCAATTTTTGATTGGAATGCTGAACTTAGTTAGTGCTTAGTGCAGTTAAGTTAAGCTTAGAAAAATGTTTAAATTTTTGATTTACCTAAAAACAGATCGATCCAAGCCGGCTCTAACACACAAAACCCCGGGCTCGATTCCCAGTCGCAAAATCGTTGTGCATTTACTACATATCATTTTCAATGTTTAAAAAATTAAACCAGTTATTTATTTTGTCTAGGGGATAATTACCACCATTCGATATCGTATGAATTAATCAATAAATAATTTGAAAAAAAAATTTATTTCAAATGTAGCTATTTTTTTATAGCTGGGCAACACTATGCCTCGCGTTGCCGCTTTGGAATTTTTGGCCACAGTGTGCGCTTTCCCACAAGGCAATGAGCGAACCAGCTGTATAAGAGTGGGATGGCGAGAGAGTGTGAGGGAGAGAGAGAATAACGGTGGCAGAGACAGACTCTGGCAATGCTTTTTGTTTTGGTTTTGATCCTTTGCGCAAATAATTGCCTAATTGTCTCTGGTCGGGGCATGTCACTGGCACACATTGTTGCTGCCTCTGCCTCTGCCTCTGCTGCTACTGCTGCTGCTGCGCATGCAAATGGCAACGCATATTTCTTACACAAATCCATTTTCATCTATTAATTGGGCAGACCTCAGCAGCTGCTGGCCAGAGCAAGGATGTGGATGAGGATGCGGATGAGAACGAGAACGTCGCTCCCTTTTACACAATTAAGCGCTTGTGCAAATAAAAATTGAAACCAACGATGTGGTTCTTCTCATCGCTCTACATAAATATGTATGTAAATTTTCCACTTGAATTTTTTGTTTTTGGTTATTCAATTTTTGCTCGGCTTTCGCGGCACATCCAAAAGATGTTCCAAGTTCGTTGCAACACAAGTCTAATTGGATGCGGATACCAACCACTTGTGCATTTTTTTTATTTTTATACTCGTTTTTAATTTTTTTTTTTTAAAAAAGAGGAAAAAAGAGTATATTGGGTTTGTGAAATGTCCGTCTGTCCGTCCGTATGAACGCAGGTTTTTCCACAGTTTTGAAGCTAAAGCAACCAAACTTGGTATACATGTTGATATATACCATAGGCAGAAAAAGTGTCAAGATCTCCCCTCCACCCCCACCCCTTCCCCCACAAACCGCAAAAAACTAAATCTTCCACAGTTTTATAGCTAGCGTAACCAAATTTAGCACAAGGGCTCCTAATCACTTCCTTGATTGATCTGACTAAAAATTTGCAGGTTGAATTCTATTGCCCTATTAAATAAATCATTTTGCCACGCCCACCCCCGCCCTTGCAATCGAGCAATGTGTGTTTCTCCCAAACCTGTAGAACTGGCCCAACCAAACTTAAATTAATGGCAAAACTTGAAAGATTTGAGCAAAAATACAATTGGCACGCCCACTTCTGACTCCACAAAGAGTCGAAAAAAAGAGTATGTCGCAGTCGGGTGCATCCGACTGCAACGTTCTTACTTGTTTTTTTTTGTGTACTTCGCTTTTGCTCAATTTGATGATATTCTACATACATAAGTAAATGTGTAACATGCAAATTTTTAGAGCCTTTCAAAGATTTTTTACTTGTTAAGGAGTAAAACCAAATCAAAGATACATACATCGCTCATACACTCAGAAAAAAGAGTCATTACATTTAGAAAATCGTCAAAAAAATAATGAATAAGAATAACATTTCTTAACAGTAAAAACACTTGCCCTAAACTGTGTTTTTAGAAACAAAAAAACTATGGCCAAAATGTCCTTTTCTTAAAATATATGTCGATATCGTCTAATTTTAGGTTATTTTTCTCTGAGTGCACATTTGATTTCGCAATTCCTTTTCAAGTTGCATCCGCAAACGTTTTAGAAATTGACGTTAACTTTTTAAAATACTTTTTTTCCGAACAATGCAAATATCATTAGAGTTGAAAATGAATAAAAAAAATTTTATGGAAAATTCAGTGTATAGATTCATAAATTTATTTGAAATTAAAAAATAAGAAACTGGTTATGATATTTAATTAAATTTGTTTTTAATTTATTTAGTTGACAAAGTTTAGATTCAAGCCCTAGATCCCCGAGTGCAACAAAAGTCAGTCGACCTGTTTATAAGCGACCAAATCAAATGTGCTAATACCATATTCCATTACTAAGCTGATAGAATTTATGTTTGAGAATTCTAATGCTACTCACACTCGACCAAGCCCACGTTTCCCGCTATTTCTTATCCTTTTAAATAGTTAATTGATCAATGTTTTAAAAAACACAAGTAAGAATGCTCTAGTCGAGTGTGCCCGACTACGAGACTCCCTGCTCCCAACTCGCATTTCAAGCAGTTCAGCGGCAACACAAGCAAGCAGCGCACTTAACTTGTCCAGTGCCTGTCAAACTGCTTTTACTGCCTGCTGAGACGGGGGAAATAGATTCTTCCATAACTTTGGTGCTATTTATCCGAACGTAATGAAATTTACGCATCCGATGAACATTGATTAAGCATATATGTGTACCAAAAATCAAAGCTTTATCTTTAAAATTGTGGCTATGGGAGTCTTTTGCGAATTGCGGGGGTGTGGGGAGGTACATCCGAAATTTGAAATAAAGTTGATCTGCGTATGGTGTACAGGAACCTACATGCCAAGTTTGGTGTCTCTAGCTCTTACAGTCTCCGAGATCTGTGTGTTCATACGGACAGACGGACAGACAGACAGACGGACATGGCTAGTTCGTCTTGGCTGTTGATCCTGATCAAGAATATATACAGTTTATATAGTCGGAAATGGCTCCTTCTGCCTGTTACACACATTTGCAGTACTTTATAACTCCCTTTTTCCCATTTTTAATGCGAACAGGGTGTAAAAAAAAAGAGTACTAATGTGCCAACGCCTAGATAATGTACAAGTTTTTTTTTACAGAAATTGTTTGGGATATCTTGAATTTCAAAAAGGTTGTCATATCGTTGATATGGCAAACATGAAGAGCATGCATTATCTCAGAATTGGTCAGTTTAGCTGAAATACTTTGAAACTAATCGTTTCTATGGCAGCTATATGTTATAGTAAACCGATCTAGTGCATTTCGACATATGGACTGCCTGTAGCAAAGACAGATATGACTAGTTTTGACTCGAATGCTGATGATGATCGAGAATATATATGTTGCTTGTTGTCTATATGCTGATTGCCTTTGTTAATAACTTGTAAACGAGTGCGCAAAGGGAAAAACGAGAAGGGCGGCAAAAGCAGCGCTTGTCCGCTCTCAACGCTTCTAATTGCGTTGCATTGTACGTCAAGCAGTGGCTGTGGCAGTGACAGTGGCAGCAACAACAGCGATATCCAATTTCAATACCTAATTTATTAGCTGTGACTGTGAAAAGCGTACGGACGCTCAATGCACTTTAAAATTGCCTTGCCCCAGCTCGTTTATGGCTACTTTTAAGCAGCGGCAGCGGCAGTGGCAGCGCCATTTGCAACCCATGATAAATGATAGGGCGACGCCTACGCGCGTCAAGGGTTGTCGCTGCTGTCGCCGTCGTCGTTGTTGTTGTTGTTGCTTTTGCTTTTGCTGTCGCATTTTGCGGTGCGCCGCAACGCCGATCAAATGCCCGCGATAAGTGTTCAAAACAGCACCGGCAGCGTTAGAAACCTGGACTGCGGTTGACATTGCAAACGGTTGCAAGTCAAAATTAATTAGAATTTTCAACAGCAGTAAGATATGTTGAAAGCAACAAAATTGACACTGGCACACCGAACTCAACATGACCTTACAAAACTGGTATGAAAAAAAAATGAGTTACATTTTTGAAAAATCAATGCAAAACTCAAAATTCAAATTCCAACAATTTTAAATGAGTGACCAAATTTGAAAAATTTAATTCAAAATCATGAAAGGTGTAATCATTCCGCAACGAACTTGTCAAAAGTGGAAACCGGAACAGGCCTAACGAAGACTTTTTAAAGCCTGTTTATAAGTCTAAAATCAGCTAAATATTGTTGTTTTTATAAATATACCAAAATATTATTGATATAAAAATCAAATATTGTTGTTTTCATATACCAAAACATTATTGAAATCAAAATTAATTTAATTTTTTTATATTCATTATATTGCAGCAATTTGTTCTCAATTCCGAGAACTTTTCTTACCGAATCGTTTTCAATTTTGTATTACTGTTTTCAAATATACAAACAATATTTCTAACTTATTTTAAAGATGAATTCAAATACTTTTCATTCAAGTGTCTCAAAAGCAAAACTTTATAATTTGAATTTTCTATTGATATTCGAAATTCAGAACAGCTAATAACTTCGAATGTTTTGATCGATGTTGGAAGTGGAAACAGGTTTGATTAACTTTGATACAGTGCTAATTATGTATACAAACTCTAAATTCGTTGCCAATTATGTCAAAAATACTTGCAGCCCTACCAAAATTGGAAAACCATATAGTATTTCATTTAAGATAGTACGATTTCTGTTATGCGAAAACAATATGCTGCCTGCTGCACGAGCAAAGTTGAAGAATGCGTAGTGCGAAAGGGTAAATTGCAAGCGCCAAGCGCTAAATTGAAATCAGTACAAAACAGCAGCCAGCAAAATAAAAAACGATCATTAATCATCGGGCTAAAAGGGTTGACACGCTCGACAGTGTGCCCAAAAAACCAAAATACAGAGAAAAACAAAAACAACAATGACAACAAAAACAACAGCATGCACGAAAGGGTGGCTTGACCGGCGCCACACAACAAGAACAATTGAAAAAGCGAATTACAAGAATAAAGCAAAACGCAAAGTTACCTTTTGGTTAAAATTTATTTTTATTTTTACTTTTACTTTTAGTTTTACTACACATTAATGGGATTACGGGATTTAGTTGGCTTTGATTCCTCCTCATCGGATGAATCTTCCAGCATCGATTCGAGAAACGCCGCACTATTTGTGCTGACCACATCGCGCAACGCCGCCGCACTCCGTGGCTCTTTCAACAATGCTGCCACATTGGAATCATTTATGGTCGGATTATCCAATAGAGAACTACGCAGCGTCTTGTAGCGACTACGAATGCGACGCCGAAGTGCGTCATCGGAGATGTGCTCCTCCTCTTCCTCCACGCCATCTTCCAAATATTGTATGGCTAGCCCAACATCGTTGGAGGCACGTTCGAGTGCCTCGCGTGCCACACTCTCCTCGTAGCCCATGTCATTGACAAGCTTAAGCAGGCCAATCGCCGATTCGTTATTGTTATTCTTATCCTCTTCGTCTAACTTCATCTTTTTGTTTAACAACAAATTTAATAAAATGTTAAATGCGAGCGCGCTTCTTTTGCGTCTTAGTGAATCGCAGTTATCGATCAACTGGTGGTTGTCAAATATCGTTTCACACTAGGGGTACTCCCTGTACTAATATTAAATTTAACTTCGACTTGTTCTCAGTTCTGCAAAATTTCAATGGTGTTCTAGTAATCAAAAAACTAAAAATGCTTCAAATGTTTTAGTATTTGTTTATTTAAATTAAAGCAAATACAAACCTTCACCAATCAAAGCACACTTAATTCAAATTAGGTGTATAATAGAATTTTGTATTTAGGACTGATTTTACAATATCCAAATAAAGCCATACATAATATTATGAATCAGATTCACAAGCAATTTCCATTTTTTAATCGACTTATAAAATAAGCTGATTTGTCACGTTAAAATGCGAACTCCAAAAATCTATGAAGGGTGGCAGACAAAGTTGATCAAAACAGCTGATATTTCGTTAACAGTATCAAAAACTCTCTACACTGCCAGCGCTTAAGGATTTTATTCGTACTCAATGGCCCTCATCATATTTGTGAATTTCAAAGAAACCCGGAATGTTTCGATTTGACTCTACGAACTTAATGTGCTTTTTGGATAATAACAATAACATCCTTCAACATATAATAGAAAAATATGCCATCAGCTGTTTTTATGTAAGATTAAATTACTATATAGCCCTTATTCAACACATAGCGACACATAGCACTAATTTGGGCAATGAAAAATGTAGACGTTTTCTTGATCATTACTTACATATATGATTAAGATTTGTAAAATTTGAATATTTAATTTTGTACAACCAAAATTTTATGAGGACAGCAAAAACGAAACATAAATTGAACAAAATACATGCTCTTCAAAACACAATCCCGGAATTACTAACATTTTCAATAGTCTTAAAAAACTATTTTCTAAGTGTGTTAATCGAAATCGACAAATACACCAGAAGGTACTTAATAGTTTATGAGCGGAAATCGAAGCATCAATATAAAAAGTTTTTATTAAAAACGTTTCGGAATTGCTGCGAAATTATATTTCTAAGGTTAGGGGAAAAGACTTGGCTGGTTGGGTGTGGTTCCATGATAAATAAAATAAAAAAAGAATAAAAAAAATAAAAAAAACAAGAAAGAAAATATATCTTCGGCATGCCGAACCCTGCTGAAAAGTTGTGCATCAGGAAACTTAATTTTCAACAGATTGTTGCTATGGCAGCTATAAGATATAGTCGTCCAGTTTTGATGAAATTTTGTCAACATATGTGGATATACTTTAAATTTGGGCATAGTGAGTTTGGTCGAGCTGAATGAAGAACGTGCTTTAACATAGATATAGAGAGTTTGGTTGAAATATTTTGCAAACACAAAAGGTTTTCTCAAAAAAACTTATTTTCAACCGATCGTTCCTATGGCAGCTATATGTTATAGTGGTCCGATCTGGCCAATTCAAGTATAGATACTACATGCAATAAGAAGAAGAATCTGTGCATAGTTTCATTAAGATAGCTGTAGAACAAAGTTTTGAAAAACGCATATAAACAGACGGACAGACAGACGTACATGACTCGGCTGTTGATGATGATCACGAATATACAAACTGCGTTACACATTTCTTGACAAAATTATAATATATCCTCTGAACAACTCATTTCGGAGTTTTGAGCATTCTTTCGCTATACGTTTGCAAAGGTTTTACCAGATACAAAGGTTATCTAAAAAAATTTCATTCAGAGACGTTTCGGGAGAGCCCCTAATATGGCGATATCTTCTGCGCATCGATACCAGCTGAGTATCTTCAGCAGCAAGCATCGAGATGCTCTCGCGAGCAATGAAGTTTGTTGCTTACAAAAAACTTTGATAAGCAAAAGTTGGGCAGCAATTATATCACACACACACACACACTAATACACAAATGGATTTATACAGCTGCTGTCTACTTTTGGTCTGCTATTTATGCGTTGCACAATTTTAAATAATCACCCCATTGGGAAATTTCACGGAAAGACCAACGAAATACACAACAATCGAAAACCCTTTCGAGTCTTATTTTTGCTTTGCATTACTTTACTATTTGTATTTATATGTATTAGTTTGTGTGTGTGTGTGTGTGTGTGTTTGTTGCTTACACTGATTTATTGCCATTTACCCAGTGTTGTTGTGCTTTTCGGTCAACTCTTTGTTTATAAGCAGCCCTGGGACAAACAAGTGGTCCTTAAAACACATTGCCGTACACCCTCATCTATCACAATTTCTTGGCTACTGTTCTTACATTTTTGGGTTTAAAAACGCATTATTTCGCTTTTTGGTAATTGAAGTTTTTAGTTTTCATTAGCAGCAGCCCGGCAAGAGACAACGGTGACAAGGGACGACACAAAATAAATGTTTGTCTAATACATAATACCTGCATACATACAATACATACATACGTACATAACTATTTAAAATAAAGACATACAGCCATGGGCGCATTAACTGTGGGACAGGGTTCCTTTAGCTCGCCCGCCCGCTCATAAAAACTCAATTTTTTTTATTTTTTTTTTTTTTAAAAAGAAAAAAATTGTATTTTGGGTTTGTGAAATGTCCGTCCGTCTGTCTGTCTGTCCGTATGAACGCAGGTTTTTTCCACAGTTTTGAAGCTAGAGCAACCAAACTTGGTATACATGTTGGTATATACCATAGGCAGACAAAGTGTCAAGATTTAACGGTCAATTCGATATATTTTCCCAAGTATCTTAGACCGATTTTCAACGATGACTTAAGGTTAATGCTTAAAAAAAAAAGACTATAAAAACGTATCGAAACCAATGAAAAACTATTTTCGAAAAGAATGTGGAATTGAGTTGTTCTCAGTCAATATAGACTGAATTATTTTCGATTCACACACAAAACAACTTTTCGCAGCCCTGGCAAATATGGCGCATCAATGGAATAGCAAGAACAAGGCGTAAAGAGAACGGTAAGTCGATACTTTTCAAATGCTCACGGACTCTCGGTCGTATTGCAACAATTTTAAAACGGATATCAACATTTTTAACTTGAGCATTTGAAATATGGGCAAAACGTGCGCTGACATCGACAGCATCGACAGCGGCAGCGACATCGATAGTTATCGCAGCGCCTTTTGCAATTGTTCGATTTAACAAATGGCAAAATCACTTAACACACCGTTAACACCCACATTAGTTGTACTTGGCCGCACACACAAACACGCATGTATGTACATATGTATGTATGTATGCCTGGGAAATGCACAGCGCTCCACTTACAGTTTCGTTTCAATTACTTTGAAGCTACCCCAGTTCGAACTTGGCAAAGGGATCATAATCGAATTAAATGCAATGCCAAACAGAACTGAAACGCAAAAGTCATTAAAAACGCAAGGCAAACCGATTGCACGCAAATTTGTTGGTTCCTGCACCAGGTTTCTCCTTCCAGTTCTTCTTCGCATCCCTTCCCTTTCCGACACCCGCTGCTTGTCACACGCGCACACATGCATACTAGTGTTGTACTTTCCAGATCAATTCACTGAAGTAGTTCGTTCAGTGGTTCAATTAGCATTGTTGAATGAACTAATCCTTCATTAGAGTTAATTGATTTGAATAACAAAATTATTACATTTTTTTATGTACAGGCTTGTTCCAAATTCCGATAAAGTTTGAAATTTTGTGGGAACGAAACACAACTCAAGTTATTTAAATGAACGACACTTTCGTTTAGTGCAATGATTAGTTCATTTGAACTATGTTTGTCTGAACGATGCGATACAACTCTCATGCATACAATACATACATTCATACATATGCGTGCCAAAAACTATGGTCCATGAATTGAATTGGAATTGGCAATCGCACGTGGCTTGCTGGTCACCCGAGATAAGCAACTGTCGACGCGTGGCCCGTTACTGGAATGCTCTCACTATATTGCTGTCTCGTTTGCTCTTGCGGCAGATAGAAATCAATGCGCATTGGAGACTGAGATAGAAAGAGAGGGAGAGAGAGAGAGGTACGCGAGTGGCGTTACGTATTTATGACTTGAAATCGGATTGTCAGATTCATTTCATCATGATTATCGTTATTAATATTATTAGTGTTTGCACTAAGCAGCTGACTTCCGTTTGATTTTGATTTTTGTCTTTTATGTAGAGGCGTTGAACTGTGAATTTAAAAATTTAAGCATGCTGAGGATTAATTTAATTTTGTAACTTTATTAACAGTTGTAAGCATCTTTAATATAGTAAAGATTCAAATTTTACGCCCGGCGTTTTTATTCAGTGAAGGATATCCGAAAATGTATCCGCTGCAATTGAAAACTATAATTTACATTTGAATCATTACATTATTCTCTAACAAAAACAAGTAAGAATACTCTAGTCGAGTGTGCCCGACTACGAGACTCCCTGTTCCCAACTTGCATTTCAAGCAGTTCAGCGGCAACACAAGCAAGCAGCGCACTTAACGTGCCCAGTTCCTGCCAAACTGTTTTTTTTTGCCTGCTGAGACGAGGGTAATAGATTCTTCCATAACTTTGGTGTTATTTATCCGATCGTGATGAAATTTACTCAACTGATTAACAATGATAAAAGAAATATGGGTACCAAAAGTCAAAGCTGTATCTTTAAAATTGTGGCTGTGGGAGTCTTTTGCGATGAGTGCGGGGTGTGCGAGTGCGGGGGGGTGCATCCGAAATTTGAAATAAACTTGATCTGCGTATGGTATACAGGAACCTAGCTCTTATAGTCTCTGAGATCGACGCGTTCATACAAACAGACGGACAGACAGACGGACATGGCTAGTTCGTCTCGGCTGTTGATCCTGATCAAGAATATATATAGTTTATATAGTCGGAAATGCCTCCTTCTGTCTGTTACACACATTTGCAGTACTTTATAACTCCCTTTTTCCCATTTTTAATGGGAACACGGAGTAAAAAGTGAGTTTGGTCAAATGTTGGTTCATATGTAGTTTCCAGGTCAGTTTGTTCTGCACAAAACCAAACTGAATATGGTTAAGGAAAAACACTCATTTTGTGGTAAGTGAAAAAAAGTGAAATATAAAAGTTTAAAGCTCACTGTGCACCGCGGGCGCTACCTCCTCGGAGACCAGCGACACCTCTCTCATGTTGGACATTCTTCGATTTACAAATGAATTAATTAAACAAAAAAAAATTTTAAAATTAGATTTAGTTACGATTTGATACTAAAATTTATAGCTTTCAACGTGTATTTCAAAAAAATGATTTTTAAGATTGAAAAGTACATAATTTTCAATGAGAAGTTAGTAAAGGCAAAGCCAAATTAGTAGACCCTTATCAATACAATACTCTTTTTGAATTTTTAAGAACCAACGGTAAGCATATTGATTAAAATAAAATAAACCAAAATATATAGCCAAAAGTAGACGCTTCAACTTAACATATTTTAATTAATTTACTTAACAATTTTTTCTCACTATTATTAAATTAAGAACAGAGTATATTTAATTCGGTAGCTTACGACATGCAACGCTCTTGTTATAATTAAGTTCTCGGCGATGAAAACCATGAAAAACTCGCGGAAAACCGTTGTATGCAACTTTTTTGTTTATCATCCGATCAGCTTTAAATTCATTTTCAAAGATCTATGCAACAAATAATTTATGACTGCATACGAATTTCCCCTTAGGTGCAAAATGGGTGGTCCAGGTTGTATGGGCGAAAGTTGAGTTTCTATGCGATTTGCTTCAAATTCATTTTCAAAGATCTACATAAAAATCCATTAAAAAGTACATACCAATTTCCCAGATAATTTACCTCCCCGGGTGGAAAGTGGGTGGTCAAGGTTATATGGGTAAAACTTTAGTTTTAGTGCGATTTGCGGTAGACTCATTTTCCAATCTCTATTTAACAAAATATAAGAAACGTAATTTTAAAATTTTGGAAAGTCCGCCGGAAATGTCGGCAAATGGTCGGAAAATTGTTGTATGCAAGTAATCTGTTTCTCACCCGATCAAATTCATTTTCAGAAATCTATGTGAAAATTGATTAAAAATGCGAATATGATTTTATATAGGGCGGAGCACCGCACACTGGAAACTTTCTAGTATTTTAATAAATTTAATTTACATTTATGGTTCCCTTTTTTGGCCGCTTATAAGGTTATTGCCCCCACCTAACCTAATCTAACCCAATTACCAACACTCTGCGCACTTGAAATTATGCAAATCTGCTGCGGCAGATATAACCTAGGACAACGCACTGTGGCAGCAACAATACTTTCATACGCCATACGCGCCACCACCCTCGAATTTCGTATGCCCCCTTATCAACCTTTATGCAACCAACGACCTGATGCCTTATGTGTGTCGCATTCAAACTAGAAGTTGAAAAACATCAATGTCCACATCGATTATATTGATAGCTATTCACTTTTCTCACTATCGATATTTTTTCAATATGTCAATAATTTGTTTTATATTTAACCAGAAAATATTGCTCTCAGGCAAATATTTATACCCTATTTCTCAATTAGAAAACTAAAAAACTAAATAATTGTCATCTTAAGCTGACTTTTAACAAGTAACCTAAAAATATGTTAATTAATTACACAAAGCATCAAATTTAAAAAAGAAATTGTGCCTGAAACAGCCACTATAAGTTTAATATGGCTTAATTCATTTCAAACTTCACAAGGGATATTTTTTATCAAAATCGATGAACAAATAATTAAGTTATTAGCTATTGAGTAAAAATGAGAGCATTCATTTTTAGTGTGACACGCGTAAATTTCATTAAGATCGGATAACAAACACAAAAGTTATGAAAGAATCTATTACGCCCGTCTCAGCAGGCAGAAGTAACAGTTTTACAGGCACTGGACAAGTTAAGTGCGCTGAAATGCAACGAAATTAAAATGAAATATCAACTATGGAACGTTTTTATTGCAAAAATCACAACTTATCAACCAAATAATTTATTGTCCACATATTAAAACCATTTCATAAACATATTTATATGCATTTAGTCGACTTGAGCTATTCTGCTTTGTTTGACAAGTTTAAAACTGAAGAATAACTCGACTTAAGCTGTTTTGACTTGTTTATTTGTTTTTTGAAAGACTTATTTAAATTGTTCTCAAGGTAATATTTCTACCCTTGCAGAGGGTCGTATGCATACTGACAAAATTTCAAAAGAATCGGAACAATCGGTTCAAAAATAAGTTGTATGCAAAACAATTTTGTTTCTCAAGTTATCTCAACCAAATTGTTCATTCTCTTTTGGTATGTTTTCTTTTTTTTTGCTGACCAAATTTTTATTAAAATCCGACGACTATATCTTATAGCTGCCATAGGAAGAATTTTTAGAAAAATGCGTTTTTCTGTATAAACAACATTTTTACTTATATGGATATTTAAACCATATCATCACTGACTATATTTTATAGCTGTCAAAGGAACAATCGATGGAAAATTAAGTTATTATATGCAAAACTTTTCTGCAAGGACATTCATATCTAAAACTATCGATAACATGTGCATCGATGCTTTACCACCTCAAATGCACATAAATATTCATATAAATTAAGCCTGTAATTTGATGCATATATTTCGGGTAAAAAGAAACAAACGGAATATCAAGCTTAACAAATCACAAATTTATGAGGCAATCCATCAATGCCAGGCCGTAGTAAACCAAATTTTAAGGAGGTTCACTCACAGGGAGGGGGTGGCAGCCAGTCAGAAGTGTCGCCACCATTCACGGTCACGGCAACTGCCACTAATCGCTTCCCACGATCGCTGAGCGCACAACGAACCAAAAATTGCAATATGTAAAATTGCGCCTTCATTAATCCGTAAATTAGAAGCATTGAGTGATATCAGGCTCAACTGGCTGACGGACTGGCTGACTGACTGGCTGGTTGACTGTGCCGCCGGCACCGTTTGCTGCCGTCACCCTCTCCAAAATGGACTGTGGCTGGTGCTGACAAACAAGCCGCTGCTGCGTGTTTGAAGTGCACCCTGCAGCCCTACAACAAATCACTGCACACACACACACACATACACACACACACATACATTTATGAATTGAGAGTTAAACTGCGTCAGCTATGAAGGACAATTCGGCAAATTCAATCGCAATGCCACCACCAAAGAGCAAAATAAACTAACGCAGTTCTGCTGCACACTGGTCAGACGCTTATAAGCATGTGATCAAATTCATTTAGAAAATGGAGTATATAGAGTATGTTAATCGAAAACGAAAGCACACAATGACTACAAAAGCTCAATTTCTGAGCGATTGTTTTAATGGCAGCTGTGAGCTTCGGATAAGAAAAAGCAAAGTGCTCTGGTTGCTCTTGAGCACTGATTTTCCACCAAGGCGGGTAAATTTTCCGGAAAACTGGTGTGTAGTTATTGTTGAATAGTCGGAGATGCTATCTTATGCCTGACCCATTTGACGCATTTTAAATGGGTACAGTGCTTAAATACTAGTAAATACTTAGTATCATGCAAGAATTGCACCTATCCCGCACTTTTCAAAACACTTTCTCTTTGGGAATACCGCGGGATTACCCATCCCGTTCCCACATTTAAATGTTGTATATTTTTTTTATAATATTGATAGTGAAGTTTTATCAATTTAATTTATGAAAAACAGAACACTTTTAAATTTATAAATTTTAATATCTAAAAGTATAGAATTACATTGGCACCACTGTGCACTGTGGCAGTGACATGTCAACGACAAAGACAACGATGACAGCGAAGGATGACACAAAATCAACAACAACTACAGACAAAAAAAAAAAAAAAGAAAAAAAAAAAATGTGTACCGAAGATTTAATACCCTTGCAGAGAACTTACGAAGACTTCTCTCAGCACAAAACTAAATAATTTCCGAGCAAAAGATTCGAAATCGAAATATTTAACTATTCTCTATTAACTCAGAACATCGATGGAAAATTCGATTTAAGAAGTGTGACAGTGAAATGTGAACTATTTGAACTGATCTTTAGAAAGGAAGATCGATTTATATTTCATTTGGAAAAAGAACCACAAAATTGAGAACGATTCGGATTGAAAAGTTCTCGGAAATGGGAACAGGTCTGATTTTCAGATCACTCCATGATGCAAAAATAAAATCTGAACCAATTTTCAATACGATAAATAAACAGACATCTCAACTAGACTCTTGATCAAGAATATATATGTATGTGTTTAACGTGTTGCACATTTGCTGCCAAAGTTATAAGAACTCTTCGCAAAGCGTATTCAAATTCGAAACGAAATGAAATTAATATTAAAACTGAATTAACCTTAACGCTCGCTGCTAAAGTCGACGTCGACGTCGTCGTCGCTGCCACCGCCCAGGCCAGTACCACTGTCACTGTCGCCTGCCTGCCTGTCAAAATCAGGAACGCATCCTGGGTTAGGTCATTTGAATGAGGCTGGCATACGCTTCCCCCCCTTTCCCTTTACCACCGATCCAGCACCAAATTGCACGCACTGAAGCATGAAAATTGCGGCGACCACAGGAGCAGTAGCAGCAGCAGCAGCAGCAGCCAGGACGAGCCAGGACTCAATTCGAGTGTAAAAACGTAAGGAAAAGCAGTCGCGACCGTTTGACATATTCGTGTGCATAATTAAATTACGCAACGGACAGAATATGAGATGGAGAGCTACATATATATACATACATCGTGCATATATCATACATACTTACATACATACGATACATATTTAGATCCATTAGCAGGCCTGAAAAATGTTCAAAAATATTCCATACTGGCAAACACTGTACTGGCAAACACTGTGTTATAATATCGTTGTCACTATCGATTTTTAATTATTTCCGACAGTTTTTATACTCTTTTTTTTTTAAATTTTTTGAAAGAAAAAAAAAAGAAAAAATGAGTATACTGGGTTTGTGAAATGCTCGTCCGTCCGCCCCTTCCCCGACAAACCGCAAAAACCTATATCTTCCACAGTCTTACAGTTAGAGTAACTAGGGCAAGGGCCAAGGGCTACTAAACACTTCCTTGATTGATCTGACTAAAAAAAATTTGGCCACGCCCATCCCCGCTCCCACAAGTAAGCAAAGTCTGTATCTCCCACACCCCTTTAGCTAGAATCACCAAATTTCGCAGGTTGAATTCTATTGCCCTATTCAATAGATTGGATAAAAATAATTTTGTAACCTGTAGTGGGCACTTTTGAAAAATACCCTGAAAATGGGAAAATATGAAGCAAAACGCCACTAAATAGCAAAAAAAGGAAATTTGTTCAATTTCAATGCCTTTAGTGGAGTAGAGCAGGTTGCTGTCGCATTACATTCGATCAAAGAGGAAATAATATTCTCTCTTTACTTGTTCAAGAGATTTTTCTTTTTAATGTTTTATCGCAATGATTGAGTGCCCACAACCAGTAACATATTTGTGGCATCAAATTCTTGATCAAGCCGATATAAAGTCACAAGAAAAATATTGAATTTCTTTCGGAAATGTATTTCAAACTTACCTTTTGCAATAATTCACTTTAATTTATCGCACTTTGAACACAACAAAAAAGTTGATCAAATTTGATTTTCACACATGAAAAGATGTAATCGACTGAAGATACTTAGCAAATATGTCTGTTCAATTCGGTGTCAAAACTTAAAAATCCTGCTGGCATAACGCATTAGGATTTTTTTTATATTTTTTGAATAAGAAGAAAAGCTTTGAATGTTTCTCGTGTGTTTAAAATCGTTTCATGGTGCTTGTTCTATTACGGACTTTCCAATAATCCTTATTTTTCTTCTTGTTTACAAAAAAAAGTCACAGCAGTCCTTTAACTCTTAGGAAGAAACTTTAGGCTTATTGACATCCCCATTCATAGTTATTAAAAATTGTATTGATTATGGAACTCACCACTTTAAATTCACAGGTTGTTGCCGCTGGATTTAGTTCGATGTTGATGTTGTTTGGCTCCATGATGAGTCCTAGACTCTGGAGATTACACGCCTCCGGCATCTGCATGGTGGGCGTGGGGACTTTAAGGACCGCAACTATGCAATCGATGCTGCTGGCGGTCACCGTTGCCGTTGCTGGCAATGTTTCCGGCATTTTGTGGTTTTTTTTTTTTTTGGATTTTTTTTTTGTAACCTAACAGGTGTTGCGGTTGTTCACCTTGTCGGCGCCGCTCGGCAAGCACTGCAAAAGATAAGATCATAAAATTATGTATTAGATATATAATTGTGGTTATCCAACATCTTTCATTCGCTTGCTTCTTCTCGCTTTACAACTCGATCGCTGTAAAAGCTTAACCAATTTCAATCTTTTTCGTAAATAAAGTCGATAAACTTTTACATTTTATCCTACACTTCCCCAATTGGAAATGTTGAAAAAAAAAACTCTTAAGTTGCTGGTAGTTTTTATTTTTTACCAGGGAATTAAACCAGTTCCGGCTTTCTTATGTACTTACGTTTCTGTAAAATGTTGGGTTTTGATTCTAGACTTATACAGTACTCAAACTAGACTTTAGAACGGGAAGAGAAATTCGCTTGCACAATCCTTAATTTTGCATGGCTTAAAGAAGAGATGGGAATGGGAAAAATTCATCACCGATTGTTTTCAAACTATCGAATTCCGAATTCAATACGAATGCCTTCAAGTTAAACTCCTTGCAATGTCAATGTTTAATGTTGCATTGATAATGCAAATTATAATTTAAATAAATCAAAACACGAAGGATATGTTATCTTCGGCGTGCCCAAAATATGTACTCTTGCAGAAAAGTTTTGCATAGGAAAACTTAATTTAACAGATTGTTCCTATGTCAGAAGATATAGTCGTCCGATTTTGATGAAACTTTGTCAACATATGCTAGACATAGTGAGTTTGGCCGAGTTATTTTGAAAATAAAAAAAGTTTTTCATACAAAAACTTATTTTGAACCGATCGTTCCTATGGCAGCTATATGATAGTGGTCCGCTTTCGATACAATTTTGTCAACATGTGTGAAAAGTGCTTAAACTTAGGAATAGTGAGTTTGGTCGAGTTTATTTTTAATACAATAACTTATTTTCAAACGATCGGTCTTATGGCAGCTTTATGTTATAGTGGTCCGATCTGGCTAATGCAACTATAGGTACTTCCTGCAATAAGAAGCATCAAGTTTCATCAAGATAGTTATAGAACAGTCTTGAAAATCGCATGTAATCAGACGGACAGACAGACTGATATGTCGGACATAACTTGGCTGTTGATGCTGATCACCATCTTCGGAGAGCAGATAAGTTTTTCATACAAAATAAACAAATTTTATTATAATAAAAAGATATAGTTGTCGATTTTAAGCCAATTTGAGAAAACTACGTAAAGTAGCTGTTAAGATATGAAACAAAAAAGTGCTTTTCATGCAAACCCTCAATTTTCAATAGATTGAAGCAGAGCTAGTTATAAGACAAAGTATACCGATAATATTCAAACTTGGTCAAAAGTTAGTATTGGTGTAAACAAGTTTTCCATACAACTCTTCTTTACCAATTATCTATTGATAGATATAAGATTGAAGGTTCGATTTTGGTCTTCATGTTTGGCATAAAGAAGCCATACTACATTTATCCACTATATTATAATTTCGTTCCGATTCGGAGGTGCTTTTAGGAACTGAAAGAATTTCCGTTGCGATCCAATCTCTAGTCCAAGGTATAATTACGGACCACAGATGTATTTATTTTTGAGAGTTAATACAAGTTCAATGTCGTAACAGGTAGGAATAGTAAATAAAAAATGGATATCTTAAAACAATTGAGTTTCTTCGCTTTTATATTCGACATTTGTTTCGGTTCAATGTATAAATACCAGTGAAGTTTCGATTTCAAACCAGTTGAACGGACCATATTTTTTCTAAGATATCTTAACCAAGACTAAATAAGAAACACCCTACTTATAGGTAGCGTTTTCCCCCGATGTTATTTTGGTTTTGGCTTATTTATCATAACATATCTGGAAGGTAAACCAAACAAAACTTAATTTTAAGAGCGCATTATATTCATTTTTTTAATGGTTTTTTTTCTAGTTTAAATGCGAATGCGTTTGCAGTTTATTTTTAGTCTCAAGTTTTGGTATATAACTTCGCCTTAACTTAATCCAACAATTAAATGGTAGGTTTTATATAATTAAGTAGCACAGGGTGTCTCCGTTTGAAAGCGCAGCTGCAGACGAGAGCTAATACAAAAAAATACAAACAAAACAAACATTTGATGCGTTGATAAATTAGACAAGCAAATCAAAAAAAAAAAAATTAAAATCATCATTGTGTTGTTGTAGTTGTAATATCAAAACGATGCGAGGATTGGCCAAGGCCGAGAACTAATTATTAGCTACTCCTGCAAGCGACGACGAATCTCATTGGGCAGCTCAGCCAGCGTAACGTTCGACTCCTGCCGCGTGGTTACCTCGCGCAGCTTAACAATGCCCTGAGCAAGTTCAGCATCGCCCAGGACGATGGCCAGCGGTATTTGATGCTCTTCGCAGTGCTGCAACTGCACCAACAGTTTGGGATTCAGTTTGTAGGAATGCTCCGCCTAAGCATAAATCGAAAATTCTTTAAGCATATATTGTAAATGATTATAAAGCTATTTGACTGCTACCTTGATGCCCGCATCCCAGAGCTGATTGAGCACGCGCAGTCGCTGCTCATGCAGACCCTTGTGGGCGGAGGCGACATACACCTCAACTTCATTGGTGCGCAGCTTCCTTTTGCTTGCGGCAAATTTGGCTTCTAGCACAGAAAAGATGCGCTCCACACCAATAGAGACGCCCACACAGGGCACAGCCTTGCCACGTGGATCGAACATGCCAACCAAATTGTCATAACGTCCGCCACCTGCCACAGAGCCAACGGTACCGGCGCCAACCTGCTCCGTCGCCAGATCACCATTCTGCAGCTGCGTTTTAACGGGTGAACCAACGGCACCAGGTTCGGCCTTGAGCACGCCCTCGTAGATGACACCCGTGTAATAGTCGAGGCCACGTGCCAGACTCAAATCAAAGCTGATGCGCTGTTCGAGTCCGAAGAGTGCACAGTATTTGAGCAGCAGCTGCATGCCCTCCAAACCCTTGACCGCATTGGGTACCGCTTTAAGTTTAGGATCGGCCAGCAGTTGCTCAACTAGCTCCATGCCGCCGCTAAGACGCACATATTCGCCTATTTTGTCAGCAGTGTTGCCATCCAGGCCCTTTTCCTCAACCATTTCCTTGCGCACATCCGCCCAGGGTGACTGTAAACAAGATTTGATTTGTAAATTATAAGCTGACTTTGTGTTTGATCAATTTATGATTTACCTTGTCCAACTTGTCAACCGCCGAGCATATTGCACGGAAATTATCCGCTGGCACGCCGCATGCTTCAAACATGCCATCCAGCAGCTGGCGATGATTCAACTTAATCAGATAGTCGCCAAGTTCCAAAGTATCCAGCACCTCGGCAACAATCTTGACGCACTCGGCATCAGCCAGCATTGGATCATAGGTGCCGGCAATATCAAAATCACACTGATAGAATTCCCGATACCGACCACGTGTCATCGCTGGATTATCACGGCGATAGACCTTGGCAATATGAAAGCGCTTAATGCTAGATATCTTGTTCATGGCCAAATAGCGTGCCAATGGAACGGTCAAATCATATCGCATCGATAATATCTCGCCGCCCTGATCTTTCAGGTCGTAAATAAGTTTCGAGTCCTCGCCGTATTTGCCCATCAGCACATCCTGTAATCATTTATATTATTAAGTTGCATTTCTTTAGAAATTTTATTATTTATTATATATATTAGAAAAAGCAATATATTATGGACCCCAGACACGACAATCATGGTTCAACTAAGGCATGCAGATGGCTAAGTCGATTTAGCCGTATTCGTATGAGCTTTATCTATATATATAAAACTGTAGAACCTGACTGACTGATTTCCAACTATTGCACAGCCCAAACCATAAAGCATAGAAAACAGTAGGTTCTGTTAAATTCGGGTAGCGATTCGTCATCCTAGCATTCAAACTCGTTTTCAACGATATATATGAAAATTCATTTATAGCTGTTTAGCAGTTTTCCGGAAAATTTACCACTGAGTGCAAAATGGGTGGTCAAGGTAGTATGGGCGAGAGTTAAGCTTCAAGCAAAGAGACTCAGGCTTATTAAACTAAAATCAAATGAAAATGTGTCTAAAAGTCGGCTAATGGCTGGAAAACTGTTGCATGCAACTTTACTGTTGTTTTTTTTTTTTACCCGATCGGGCTCAAATTCATTTTCAAAGCTCTACATGACAAATTATTAAGAACTCGATTTTCAAATTTGGGAAAATCCGGAAAGTGTGAAAAAAATACTTCATTTTCCATTCGAAGAGATTCAAAATCATTTCCTCAGCTCTATTTGGTAATTTCCTAAAAACTATATTCACTCTTCTGAGAAAATCCACCCCACTGGGTAGAAAATTGAAAGGGGTGTCATTTTTGATCCGATTTCAAATTCATTTTCAAAAATTTAAAGAAAGTCAAAGTAAAATTATTGAAAAATATAAAACGTGCAAGGATCGAGGCAAAATACGAGCTTAACGAACAATTATTCTGCAGACTATAGATGTGTTCTCTTCTTAAGTTTCTTTTTTTTTTTGTATAGTGAATGGAGTCCATAAGACGTTCGTTGTTACTTGATAGATTGCTTGTAAACGTAAATGTTTCTTACCTTCAGCTCAAAGACGGGCGTATCGATGGCCTCACCGCCATGTCGCTTGAACACCTGCGTAATCTTATCCAGCACACCTTGGCGAAGCGTCATCTGCTGGGGCGCATAGTCGCGCGTACCTTTGGGCGTTTTTAGGGTGAACTTTTGATTGGTGGGCGCCGCATCGCCGCCAAGTTTGGCCTTCAAGGCTAGCAGGCGGGAAACCTCCTCATCAATCTGCAATGGATGAAATAAAAACAAAATGAAATTTGTGTTCAAATTTTCTAATGTTTGGAATAAGTGCACTTAGATGCTAACCTTATGTATTTCTTGTTGTTGTTGTTGTTCTTGTAATTGTTGTTGTGATTTCAATTGTTGTCCAACGGCTGTTGACATCGCGCGCCCTTCGCTAGATGGCGCCAGCGGCAGCAGCTCGCGGGCAGGGCTAAGGCAACGGCACTGAAACGCAGCACTACAGCGCCACTGGCGGCCAATTGAACGCAACATTTTGAATTTAACTTTGAGTTTTTTTTTTTGCTTTTTTTCTTTTGTTTTTAATTATTACTGATTGCAACAACTCATTTGCATAAGCTCTTTTCAAACCTAATAAACAACAACAACAATAAAAAAAAACCGATTAGAGTTGTATTTGTTTCTTATTTTTTAGTTTAAACTAATTTATATATTTCAACTCTTGCGATTTGGAGACTAATTAACGTTAGTTACAAAATAAGTGAAATTGTTAGCTGTACAAAAACAAATATATGTTTGTATTGGTGTGTGTGTTAGTTAGGGTATGTGTGTGTGTGTGTGTGCAGAAAAAAATAAAATTAAATCTAAAATCTATAAAAATTCTAAATTTTAACGCTGTACAAAATTATTTGCGTTCTATTGACTGCCAGTTTGGATCTGTTTTTAAATTTAATTGTTCTTTTTTTTCTGTTTTTTTTTTTTTTTTTGTTTTGGGCATGAAACATGTTTTCAAACACTTTTGACACTTTTGTACACTTTAATTTTTTAGAAATCGAAACAAAATACGAATCACGCCGCGACGGCCTTGCCACTTGTGTTCAAGTTCAAGGACATTTTAAATACATAAATGCATATGTGTATATGTAAGCTCATTTTACATTCAATGCATCATTTTTTGGTTCAGTTCATATCAAATTTCAAAAATACATTTATTTTCCAATTAAAATGAAAGCATGGAATATCCGCAAAATCAGTCTTCGATACATATAAATATATCGATAACATAAACAGCGGTTAACTTTCGTTAAACTGCAAAAACAGCTGATGTGTGCGCTCTTGTTCTTGCAATTAACGTTTTTAAAACAGTTGTTGTAGAAATAACTCGAACATCAAAGCTGCCTGCACACACACACACACACATATACATACATACATACACATGTGCCAGCTGAGACAGCGTCATTTGTTGCTAAGCTGGTTTTGCACAACAACCGCTAGCAGCGATATGCCTCTTGTTTGACCAGTCATCATTAACAGAGTTGCAC
The DNA here is from genome assembly GCA_949708635.1 of Hirtodrosophila cameraria. Taxonomy (NCBI): domain Eukaryota; kingdom Metazoa; phylum Arthropoda; class Insecta; order Diptera; family Drosophilidae; genus Hirtodrosophila; species Hirtodrosophila cameraria. The sequence goes on along the minus strand of OX453090.1, from coordinate 22,497,619 downwards.
ATTGCAGTTCAATTGAAATAATCAGTTCAGTAGTTCAATTGGTGTTATAGTTCGTTCAGTCGATTAGTACGTTCAATCCTTCAACGCTCAAAAATGTCAATCGGACATAAAAGAGACAACACGATCTGTAATCGAGTTCAAATTAACAAAACGAACTGTAATCGGAGTCAAGTGAACAAAATGAACTATAATCGGATTCAAATGATCGGAACGAACTATAACAGAAGAGATACGTTATCTTCAGCGTGAACAACAATCAAGGATACAGATCGTTCGTTCAGTTTGATGAATAGTTCAAACGAACTGGTTCTGAACGATACGAAACACCACTAATCAGCAGTCGGTCAGGAGCACAAACTAACAATAACAACAACATCCATTACAATTCAAAAAAATGGAAACAGATGAAGAGTGAATGGCAAAAAGCAACAAAAACAAGTAAGAATGCTCTAGTCGAGTGTGCCCGACTACGAGACTCCCTGCTCCCCACTTGCATTTCAAGCAGTTCAGCGGCAACACAAGCAAGCAGCGCACTTAACTTGTCCAGTGCATGTCAAACTGTTGTTTCTGCCTGCTGTGACGGGGGTAATAGATTCTTCCATAACTTTTGTGCTATTTATCCGATCGTAACGAAATTTACTCAACTGATTAACAATGATAAAAGAAATATGGGTACCAAAAATCAAAGTTTTATCTTTAAAATGGTGGTTGTGCGAGTTTTTTTGCGATTTACGAGGGTGCGGGGGGTGCATCCGAAATTTGAAATAAACTTGATCTCCGTATGGTATACAGGAACCTACATGCCAACTTTGGTGTCTCTAGCTCTTATAGTCTCCGAGATCTGTGTGTTCATACGGATAGACGGACAGACAGACAGACAGACGGACAGACTGACGGACATGGCTAAATTGACTAGGCTGTTGATGCTGATCAAGAATATATATACTTTATATAGTCGGAAATGCCTCCTTCTGCCTGTTACACACATTTGCAGTACTTTATAGCTCCCTTTTTCCCATTTTTAATGGGTATTATGTATTATTTGAAGGCTAAATAACAGTGCGCAACATAACAACAACAAGCACAGCTTTTGAATTGTGAAAGTTCTGTTTTTACCGTTGCTAATGACAATTAAGCTCTCTATTATGTGCATGCTATCTTATTGGAGTGATACATATATGGATATGTACATATGTTTGTAATTGTATGAAAGAGCAAGGACAACAACGGTAAAGGTTCCAATAACGTTAACGCTGGAGTGCTGGGGTGAAGGTGGAGAGGGAGAGGGAGGCGTGTATCAAAAGTGTTGTTGCAGGCTGAATGGATTCTTGATTAAGGGAAATGTTTTCCACTAAATGACACACAAGCATAAACATACGTCTGTATGTTTGTAAGCAAGTGAAGCTGATGAAATACATAATTATAATTACAAATTACATGTGTATTAGTAACAAGCAAAGAGTGCAACAGTATAAGAATGAAAAGTACTTCATTTCAAATTGAGTATTTAAATAAAGCATAACAAACTGCAAATGCACACATACATAACATACGTATGTACATACAAATTGTACAAAAATTGCACTTGTTAAGCATGTATGTTTATATGTATTATGTACACACACACACCGAAAATAGTTTTGTTTGCATGCATTACACACACATAGATATACATATATACATATGTGTCTTGTACTGACTGACCTTTTCTTTGGGCTCCTTCGCTGCTTTAAATTGACGCACGAGATCGCCTTGTAATTTTATTTGTTCCAAAATCTGTTCACGCGTATCACTCATATTCCAATTGCCAAAAAACAAAACAGCACTTAAACAATGTAACAGTAACAATACCACTACACAATTATTTGAAAATGATTTGCAATTTTGCTTTGCAGCGTCGTGGCAAAAATATGTAATCGTTTGCTTTTGGTGTTTTCGCGCCGTTTGCAAATACTTTATTGTTGGCTGCCACAAAAAAAAAGTTAATGCACGCGGCCAGCCGTAAGAAGAGGCACGTAAATAGCAAGTATCAACGTAAGCGCAAAAAGAGCGACGTAAGCGCAATGTGAGCAACGTAAGCGCATGTAACGTAACATACCGTAGCAAATAGGTCACAATAAACTAACGACGCACAAATCGCTCTAAATGTTTACTTTGTAAATGTATATATATAAAACTATTAAAAATTTGTAAGTACGGATTTATAAAATCAACTGTTTTGTAATTCGAAATAATTAATTTAACCGCAGAGAGATGCCACATTAAAAAGAAATTTAAAGTAGCCGCAAAACTTACTAATAGAATGTTGTTATTTTTAACAATTCTGAAAAATTCTATTACCATTGATTTTGTTCATATTTTAAAACCAAAAAATAACAATAAACAGCTGTTAATTAAAATGGCAGAGATAATTTAGCTTGGGGTACCTTAAAACGAAAAAAAAAAATAAAATGGCAGAGTTGCCAGACTTTAAAGCTCACGAAATTCATGACTCATAGTCAACTTTCAGGTCAAAGAAAAATCGTGTTTTTCTTTTATGAAATTTGCTTGTATATAAACGTAGTCTATAATATTACATATATCAATAATGTCCAATATGTAAATAACTTATATCAATTCGTATGCGCCTTTTGTTTTGCTAATAGCCGTATACTCACAGCTGAAAAATGGCTAACAGTAGCGCCCTCTGTGCTTAACTTGGCGTACTAAAAAAATGATCGGCATTGCACAGCACTGTTTGACGGTTACTAATTTGAAACACAAACTTAACATGCGTTGCATTTAATTTTATATTGTTTTCCATTCAGTTTTTATTTTGCACTCAAGGAAATGAAACTAGCTGAGAAATTTATACAAAATAAAACGAACATATATTCTTCAATGATCTTTGTCGGCCACAAAGATCAATAGCACAACAAATACTATATCAAAATGAAACACAACAAAACCACGCAATATCAGCGCATTACCAAATCGCAACCGTATGACAATTTGGACACAGACGTTGAGAATGCCCGCAAAGCGGTTGAGCGTAAATTAAACTATTTATCGGAATCAAATCACGTAACAAGAAATTCACGAGCTGGCAAAAGACGCGGTCAACGTTCTAGCGAAGGTGGTAATCATCATCACAATCGTCGCAAGCATGCAAACAAAAAGGCATCTCAATTGAAATTAAAAGATGAAATACATAATAATCAACACCAAAAGGGTGGAACCATACAAAGTAAGTAATATAGCTGGCATATAAAATTATACTAAAGGCACTATCAATTGATATTGCCTTTATCGAATTGATTGTTGTTTTAAAAAACAAAAAACAAAAATCCAAAATTTCTTTAATTAAAATATTGAATTAGAGATACATATTAAGTGATTATAGTACCATTTTAAAAAATGGTGATGTAAAACCTAACTTAATTTGATGTGTTCAGCAAAAACGAAAAGTAAATGGACCAAAATACATGCTCCTGAAATGCTCTTTAGACGTTGCAAGACTTCAGTGCAATTAACTTGCCCTAGTCAATTGTCTTATCCGGAAAGGAGCTAAAGAAACAATCAGTTCTTCTATCCGAAAAGGAACTAATGAAACAATTAGTTCATTTATCCGGAAAAGAACTAAAGAAACAATTAGTTCATTTATGCGGGAAGAAAATAAGAAACAAATAGTTCATTTATCTGGGAAGAAACTAAAGAAACGATTAGTTCTTTTATCCGGAAGAAACTAAAGAAATACTAATTATTTTATTCGAAAAGGAACTAAATAATCAATTTGTTCTTTCAGCCGGAAAGAAACAGTCAGTTCTTCTATCCGCAAAGAAACGATTAGTTCTTTTATCCGGAAAGGAACTAAAGAAACAATTAGTTAACTTATCCGGGAAGAAACTACAGAAACAATTAGTTCTTTTATCCGAAAAGGAACTTAAGAAACGACTAGTTCTTTTGTCCGGCAAGGAACTCAAGCAACAATTAGTTCTTTTAAAAACCTTTCTTTTTTGTGCATGTTGCTCGAAACGATCTTGCATGCAAAATTGTCTCGTTTTTTCACGGTGAATCGTCTAAAGCTCATTTCAAAAGCTCGTATTTAATCGATAACTATGCATGCTTAACTGAGAACAATACTGTTAGTGATATTTTTGTCTATCGATACTTTCTAGTGTTGGCACTATCGCTGTTATCGTTTTGATCAGCTTTACTGAGTAGTTTTGAGTATACCATGTATTTTAAGGAATTCAAGGTAATTGTCAAGCAGTATTAATTTTAGTTTTAATATTTCGATGGGTAAGGGAAATTACTTAATATTCTTAGGCGGGTGGTTTTTAAAATTGAAAAGGCGGAATATGTACCGAATCAGGGCAATCAGCAAATGTATTTTTAATTCTTTATTTTTTGTCATTTTTCAGATTTACCCTTTTTGCAATCGCCACGTCGAAATGGACTGTCTCCACGTGATATTGACGATGATGAGGACGAAGATGATGATGGAAAATTATCCCGCTCGATGCATGGCGCCATGCAGGAGGAATTTGAGCATCATATAACCATGGCCACCACAAATCGTCGCAGTCAACTGAGCATTAAGCACATTCACAAGCCCACCTACAGCTGCAGCTCGTGCGGTGCCATATTCAATATTAAATCGCTACTTGGTGCACATCGTCGCACCCATGACGATGATTTCAAGGTGCGTTTCCGTAGCCGTCGTGCGCGTGGTGGCGACAGCCAAACTGTCATCGTTGCAGCTGGCAAGCAGTGTAAATTCTGTGATCGCATCTTCGATTTGGAGCGGGCATTGCGCATTCATCAGCTGTGTCATTGCAATAAGATAACACCGCAGCAGCGACGCAAATTGGGCTTTACGGATTTGGCACACGAAAAGAAGAACGCACCGTTGCCAAGTTTTCAGCGTTTGCCAAAGAGTCAGGTTATGCCATTGCATACCGTACCGGATCCAAATATGCCATATGTGGCACTCGGTCCGGGCGCAATCAAGATGATTGAGCAGGAGCAGCAGATGAAAGCCAAGAGACGAGGCAGCAACAAGTATACTGTTAAGGTGGCTGGACCGATGGGACGTTGGCGCTGAATGTGGGCAAACAATGACAATAACAGAAACTAAAACTAATCTAGAAAATCATTCAAAAAGAAAACAAAAACATTCGCTTTGCAATTGGAGTAATTGAAAAGAAGTTTGGGAGTTTGGGCGTTTAAGTGAACAGTTTGCCTTGCCATACATATCATAATCAATTGTATGCCAAACAAATTAAAGCGAAATTTCAGTGATAGATCTCGCATTTTAATCGATTATTTATGTTTGAAAACACTTTGAATTCAATAGCATAAAAAACGCGAATGCTAAATCCAAAATTGGCACAGACACGTTCCAATTTGATTTTTGCTTAAAGCTTACAAAATTAGTTTCAACTTATTTAACAGAATTTAAAATTTTGCCAATATAACTTTGAATAGCCGCATTTTGATATCGTTGGATTTTGGATCTTGACCAAACTTGAATTGAATTGTATGAAAAATTTGCTTGTATTCCAAGGTATCTGCACCAAAATCTCCTATTCTATCTTCAGTCGAAAATTAATTTTAAATTTTGAATACTTTTCTTCAAGGGTATATTTCTTAGTATGACGAAAAAGCAAACCAAAAACGTGTTTAATAGTACAAAAACAAAGTTTTATACCAATCTTCCCCATGACATGATGGTCCAATTGTGCTTAAATTTCATAAAACTTTATAATTTAACACAAATTTTTACCGATTTTTACTCTAACATATATAGAATATGGACTTGTTTACAAAACTGCTTATTTTGAAAAGTAATTTCGCTACAATTTCTAAAACGTTTTCACTTTCGTGTTCTGAAAGCGAAAAAATGTGCAAAATCTTCAAAATTATCTCATTATCAAACTCTACCAAACTCACTCTTGATAACTTATAAGCACATTTTAAATATGCTGAAAAAAATTCATCAAAGTCAGACGACTATATCTTATAGCTGCCATAGGAACAATCGGTGTGGAATGAAGTTTCTATTTGCCTAACTTTTCTGCAAGGGAAATGTATTAGTCTTAAATTGAAAACCTTTCGAGACGTGTCTACATATATTCAAAACTCAAATATGGGCATTTCCGCCAGAAATTCCACCAGCACCGAAAATTGAAAAGTCATAATTAGTACCTATTACTTTCGAATTATATGCTTTAATCTAATTAAATTGTTAGATATTGATTAAATCTAATAATTTACAATCCAGTTCAATAACTATCATGAGCAAATCGACTGCAATCTGCAAAAAATGGCTTTTTCACCTTATTTTGTTCATTTTTAGAGCGTTTTCTCTTTAATATTTACATTGAGCTGATACAATATTTTTTTTTTATTTCATAACTTGCAAAACGAACTTGTATTCTTTCAAATCGTGATAAAAAAGTTTTGTACAATAAGTCTGGCCCAACTCGCAGAGTTTTGCAGTTTTCTAATCCAAACCTAAACCCACTTCCGTTTTTTGTAACGTTACGCCACACAAATCCTTGGGGTCGATTGGTGTGATTTATTTTACTGAATATTACTACTATTGCTACTTAAATAATTCGCAAAAAAGAAAACAATTATTTTTAAATTTGACTTCAATTTTTTTTTATATTTTGTCGTCCAAATATCACGTTACACCACTATGGAATTGGCCATAGTTTTTTGAAACTCCTCGTTGGGCACACAAGACGGCGGTACCGGAACTAAACTCGTTTGATCTTGTGAACTCTCAGACGATGATTTTGGATGCATAGTCTCTTCACCTATGTTGAGATCGTCCGAGCTGTGGCTACTATCATCAGACAAGCTATCATCAGACAAGCTATCAACTGACGGTTCCATGTTGCATGCCTGCGACCTGGTTTGTGGATCCGTCTGGCAATACCGGCTGCATTTATCCTCGTCATTTAGTTCGCTCGTTGATGTGGCCACGCTGAATGTGAATGTGTTCCCAATCTGAGGCATAGCTGTAACGTTCTGCTGAGCGTGGAAGTTTAAGCTCTGTAGCTGTGTTGCAGGCATGGAACCATCGAAGCGATTGAAGCAAAGGTAGCGTGTGTCGACAACTCGTCTTACGTCCTGCTGCGTCAGGACAAACATTTCATTTCCCACAACAATTGGCACTTTATGGTTAAGGAAAAACACTCATTTTGTGGTAAGTGAAAAAAATTACATATAACATTTTAAAGCTCACTGTGCACCGCGGGCGCTACCTCCTCGGAGACTTGCGACACCTCTCTCAAGTTGGACATTCTTCGATTTACAAATGAATTACTTAAAGAAGAAAACTTAATATTTGGATTTAGTTACGATTTGATATTAAAAAATTTTAACTTTCTACGTGTGTTTCCAGTATAATGATTTTTAAGATTGAAAAGTACATAATTTTCAAGGAGAATGTAGTAAAGCCAAAGCCAACTTAGTAGAACCTTATCAATACAATACTCTTTTTGATTAAAATAAAAAGACAGAGAAAAAATTTGACTGGAACGAAAAAGAAACAAAAATATACAATCAAAAGTAGACGCATATCTCTTCAACTTAACATATTTTAATAAATTTAGTTTACATTTGTTTTTCTCGTTTTTATTATCAAATTGAGAACAGAGTATATTTCATTCGGTGGCGATGGCGATGACGATGGCGATGGCGATTGGCAATCAACGCAGAGCCCAAACCATGGAAAATTCGCGGAAAACCGTTGTATGCAACTTTTATGTTTATCATTCGATCAGCTTCAAATTCATTTTGCAATAAATAATTTATGACTGCATACGAATTTCCGGAAAATTCACCCACTGGGTGGAAAAGGGGAGGTCAAGGTTGTATGGGCAAAGTTGAGTTCTTATGCGATTTGCTTCAAACTCATTTTCAAAGATCTATATTAAAATCTATTAAAAAGTACATACCAATTTCCCGGATAATTTACCTCACCGGGTGGAAAGTGGGTGGTCAAGGTTATATGTGTAAAACTTTAGTTTTAGTGCGATTTGCGTTAGACTCATTTTCCAATCTCTATTTAACAAAATATAAGAAACGTAATTTTAAAATTTTGGAAAGTCCGCCTGAAAAGTCGGCAAATGGTCATAAAATTGTTGTATGCAAGTAATCTGTTTCTCACCTAATCAAATTCATTTTCAGAAATCTATGTGAAAATTGATTAAAAATTGCACACCAATTTTTCAATTTATACTGCTGGGTAGAAAACTGCTGGCTTAGATTGTAGGTGCAAAGTTAAATTTTCGTGCTAATATGATTTTATACAGGGCACCGCACGCCGGAAAATTCTAGTATTTTCATAAATTTAATACACATTTGTGTGCGCTTATAAGGTGGTTGCCCCCACCTAACCTAATCTAACCCAATTACCAACACTAACAATTCGGTTTCTTCTTCACACACACATCCACTATCAATGTTTTTCCAATTTGTCAATAATTTGTTATAAAATTAATTTATATATTATATAGTATATAATATATACCCTGTTTCTCAATTAGAAAACTAAATAATTGTCATCTTAAGGTAACTTTTAACAAGTAGCCTAAAAAGATGTCAATTAATTATGTAATGTAACAAATTTTGAAAAAAGCTTCTACCTAGAACAGCTACTATAATTATACTCTTTATTTAATAAAAAAAAAAATTATAAGAGTATATTGGGTTTGTGAAATTTCAGTTTGTCCGTCCGTCCGTCTGTATGTCCGTATGAACGCAGTTTTTTCCACAGTTTTGAACGTTCTTACTTGTCTTAAATTGATGTCATTCTACATTTTTCTTGGAAATGTTTCACTCACTGTACTGATAATTTTAAAATTGTTTTCAATTTTTTTATTGGACTGTTTATTTATTTTATAATTGTCAAATATGTTTTCATCCCTTTAAAAAAACGTGTACATTAGAGATGCCAAGAATTTTGGGTGGAATCGGAACGGGAGGGATAAATTTAAAAATGTGTATTCGTGATTTGCGAGACCCGATTGAAACTCCTTTCTCGTTCTCATCTCTAATATGGATAATTTTAAATCCGCTTCATTATAAATGGTTTGATCAAACCTGAAACCTTCTTGGTTGCCTAGCATTTACTCACTTAGTACAAACTACAACTAACATAAGTAACCGTAAGTAATAAACTAAAGTATACACAAATGCAGCCACAAAAACCGTATTAAATAAGATGTAATAAATAAATAAATATGGTCCGAAGATTAGTTTTCGTGTGATTTGCTTCAAACTTATTTTAAAAGCCATACATATGTATGTACATAAATATAAGCAAGTTTTTGGAAAGTCTGCCCCTTGTGTCGGAAAACGGTTTTGCTGTTTTTTGACCAAATCGTGATCAAATTCATTTTTAAAAGATTTTTACGAAAAATTAATTTAATTACCATTTACCGATTTTGTGAATTCCCCTCCACTGACCCCTTTTGAACGGAAAATGAGAGGAAAACGGGCGCAAACTGGGACGGGCGAGATTTCTACATGTTACCGAAATAAATACCTACGACGGTGGGAACGTAATCAAATTTTCTTCCCGTTCTCATCTCTCCTTCAAGCTTAGTTTCTGAGGTCTGGCTTAAAAATCGATACACGTGTGGGTCAGGGTTAGAAAAATCTACTCAAACGGGCCGGAAATGGTGGTCAGGGTCAAATATGATCCGGTGATCAAAGCCTAGGATATAATCGGCCACGGGCGGGGAATAGTAATTAAGAAAATATAAATAAAGATCCTTGAAAATGAGTTTAAAGCTGTTAGGATGATAAACAAAAAAGTTGCATGCAACAGTTTTCCGCGAATTTTCCACTAGTAGATCCACATAGATCAAATAGTAATAAATTATATCTTTAAAAAAACAATGAGTCATGTATTTATTATTCAACGAGTCAACTATCAAAACGTTTGAAATCGACGAAACAATTTCACTTTCTAACAAATGATCTGAAATTGTAATTGAGAACAAGGCTGATAATCTTCCCAAGTTTGATTGAGTGCTAATTGTTAAGCTCAGCTTGAGCTTTGAGCTTTACACGTCATCTAAATATAACAGTGTGCACACATACATTTGTACATACATGCGCAGAGTCATAAAGGTAAAGGCTTCAATATCGTATTGTAGATCGTATGTACGATATGTACAATGGTAACACATATATGTATGTGTAGCTTTGCCGCTGCTATTATCGTTTATTGCCAGTTTCGTTTTCATTTTTCCGCTAAGCTCACATCGTAACTAATTTGCAATAGAGAGAGAGAGAGAGAGAGGGCAGCGTAGCGTACTCTGAGCGGCTCTCTTTCTGTACTATTTGTGTGTGTGTGTGAGTTCTTCCTACTCTTTCGATCAAGAACCGTTCAATTGTTAAATAAAGTGCATAAAATTGGCAAGAACAACTAAACACAACAAAAACAAAAAAAACAGTCTGGAAATGAAACAAAGTTGTAATGCGGCGTCGTGCGTCTCAACACGGCATCAGTCGAAGTCAATCGCGACAGGTGCTCAGTTAGCTGTTTGTTTTTTGGTCCGGGACACCAGCTGAAGAGCAAAAGAGAATTCGCGATAAGCGGCTGTTTTGTTGTTGTTGTTTGTTTTTTTTTTGTTGTTGTTGTATTGCGGCTTTATTTGATTATTGCTTGAATTCATAATTTGCATAGTGTTTATTTATTAATATTATTTTCGTTTTCGTTATTGTTTTGGTTTTGTTTTTAATATTAGAAGTCGGTCAATGCTCGAACGTGTTCGTTTTTTATAAAAGTATTTTCGAAATTCAAGTTTAAATTTGTTTAGTTGAAAGGTTATAAAAATTATCAAAATGAGGTAAGTGCCATTATATGTTTACAGTCTGTACAAATTTTAAAATTAGCTAAAGGGGACTAATGGAAAAGCAAAAGTTTGTAACCGAATTTACAGAATCGGTATTGACTGCGGTTCTGAATCCCCCAAAAAGCCAAACTTTTACGATTTCAAAAGTTTTGCTTTTTTTTGTCCGTGGAATGAAAAGTTATTGCCAAATCACAAAGATAATTCCAAAATCAACTGCTTAAACTCTTTCTTAAATTCTTTATCTTGCTTAGAACGAATTATATGAGTTTTTCTTTGGATTTGAGTCAAATAACATTTTAATATTACAATAAAAGACTGTCTGTAAAAAAGAATCAAAAACGTGGAAGCAAAAAAAAAACGTTGCTGTTCTCGATTCAGCATATGTATGAAAACTAGGTTTTAAACACGGCTTCGAAAAAGAGAAAACGAAACCATTCCGATCGGAAAGCAGAACAGTAATTTCTAAATCGTTTGGAATTCATTGGTTTTTCCTTTTCAAAAACGTACTGAATTCGGAAACGGGCCTTAATAATCGAAAAGTGAAAAACAGTGAAAATTTGCAATATATAGCGTTAATATTAGGCATGCTTGATTATTAGTTTATGGTATATGTATGTGCTGTGTAAATTTCATAACGATTCGATGGTGAACACTGAAGTGCACTGCTTGAACTGCAAGCAGTGTACTGCTTGATGCGTGTGTATAGTATGTGAAGATGTACGTGAAAAGCAGAGCTTTCTACAGGGTGTTTTTAGTTGGGCACGCTCGACTAAACTATTTTTACTCGTTTACTATGAAATCTTATAAGATTATGTAAACACATTTAAGCAATAGACATTAAATCAATAATATTCTGGATATTTCAAGTGCAACAGGATAGTTCCAAGTCGTGCATTCTCATTGTTATGTTTATGTGTGTTTTGTAACTGTAAACTATGTACAATTCATGTGAATATGATAAAAATGAGACATAACAAGGTCTGAACGAAATCGTTTATTTCGTAACGAATTGTTTTTATTTTGCTTTTTTCGAACTAACGTCTATAAAATACATAGGTGAAGCGAATTATCTTGAAATAAAACCAATAATAATTAGAACTGTACGCTTGTAATTAAAATGTCTCTTAACTTTATTTCAACAAAGAACGTTTTCTTATTGTAAAACAGATTTTTTTTGTTTTATCATCATTATTATCATCAAATTGTACCATATCAATTGTACCAATAATAATAATAATAATAAAAACAACAACACACAGCAAGAAAAAACAGGGAGAACAATCAAAAGACAAACAGACCTTGGCAATCATATGGACATACTAAATATTATAGTCAATCACAGACGTGTCGCGATTGTATACCCTATATATGTCTCAAATGGGTATATTCATTTGTGTAACAGCAGTAAAATATAAGCAGCAATATGTTTTTAATATCAAACGATTTTCTTGACTGGGAATCGAACTACGAAGCCACTACGCTACAGTCGTCCACAAAAAACATAACTCAACTAAAAACAAGTCAGAATACTCTAGTCGAGTGTGCCCGACTACGAGACTCCCTGCTCCCAACTTGCATTTCAAGCAGTTCAGCGGCAACACAAGCAAGCAGCGTACTCAACTTGCACAGTGCATGTCAAACTGTTGTTTCTGCCTGCTGAGACAGGGGAAATAAGTTCTTCCATAACTTTGGTGCTATTTATCCGATCGTAACGAAATTTACACATCCGAAAGACATTAAAAAATTAAAGCTTTATCTTTAAAATTGTGGCTGTGGGAGTCTTTTGCGATTTGCGGGGGTGCAGGTGGTGCATCTGAAATTTGAAATAAACTTGATCTGCGTATGGTATACAAGAACCTGCATGCCAAGTTTGGTGTCTCTAGCTCTTATAGTCTCTGAGATCGACGAGTTCATACGGACAGACGGACAGACAGACGGACATGGCTAGTTCGTCTCGGCTGTTGATCCTGATCAAGAATATATACAGTTTATATAGTCGGAAATGCCTCCTTCTGTCTGTTACACACATTTGCAGCACTTTATAACTCCCTTTTTCCCATTTTTAATGGGAACAGGGAGTAAATATATGTAAAACAGAACATTGTCTTAATATTTAATACTTTTGATGAAACTACAGGGTATCTCATGAACAATCATTCATTTGTACGGGATTTATAGTAATTAAAAGTTACGTGTAACAGAAGTTCGTACAAATGTCAATGTGCAAGGAAATGAATTTTTTAGAAAATCGCTTCAAAAAATAGCTCGTGTTATTGTTATTTTTTTTATTTCTAGTTTTCTTGCTAAAAAAAAAACAAAACAAAAAGAATAAGTCTTTTATCGAAGCGCCTTTCACTTATCGCTAAGCACTTGTCAAAATTTTGCAATTAGGCATTTTTATAGGCCAAATTGCTACATTTAATTGGGGGCCCCATAAGATATATATGGTAGATATGGTACTAATTACAAATGCTTAAGCTGGGGGGGTGCAATCAAAATTTACGATATGCCTTAAATATTTGCTAAATGGATTATTGCACCGCTTAACTGGGCTGCTTAATAAAGCCATTTATAATTCTAGTTGGGCCCCTTTTGATAAGATTAAGAAAAGCAAAACGGCAACATATTAACAAAAATATATCGTTTTACAATATCATTATAAAAAGTTGTTCAATGCTAGAAACTTTAAGCAGATCTATAATACAAATTGGTTAAAAGATATATGAAAATATATTGTATATATGAGCATTTCCCTAAAAAGGTTCACCAGCGCCGAAAACTTCAAAGTCATTATTAGTACCTATTATTTCTGAATTATATGCTTTAATCGATGTAAATTCTTAGAAATTAATTAAATCTAACAATTTACAATTCAGTTCAATATCTATCATGAGCAAATCGACTGCAATCAGAAAAAAAAACGCTTTAAGCTCTTATTTTGTTCATTTTTAAACCGTTTTCGCTTTAATATTTACGTTGTCAAATGAGCTGATACTTGATAAAAAATATTTCTTAAACATTCAATAACATTAACAACTAACTAACAAATATGATAAGCAATCAATTTAACCAAGCTTAGATGTAAATATTCAAGTGCAAAGTCAATGAAAATCTTGTAACGTTCGCGATAGCTGTAAATCTTTTTTAAAAAAAAACTATCCGAATTATTTCAAAATGATAAATAAATATTGAAAACTACATTATTTCTTTATAGTTTGAAATTATTTACCATTAAATATTTCATTCAAAATCGCAGACTTGTAATTTTTCCAGATACACTCTAACGAGACTTCTATATTTTGTAACGTTCGCGATCGCTGTTTTTTCTCAAGTATTCCGAAAACGTTAAAGCTATAGAATTTGACGTTTGCATTGAAAAATAGTGCACCCAAAAAGCAACTAAACCACAAAAAAAAAAATTTTAAAAATATGTTTTTGTTATTTTATTTTCAATGTAAATGCGTACGAATGTAACGTTCACGAATCTGGAAATGCCCATATACATATTTATATCGGAAATCTTTCAGATTGCAGTTGATAATTGTTTTATATCGGGAAACTTTTAAAAAGATACCAATCTTAATAATTATCGAGTCAGTTGTAATCGAAATTATTAAGCTGTTCTGAAACCCAGACAACGATTGAAAAACTATTCAATCATAACGTCAAATCTATAAAACAAAAACATTTGGTAATTAACTCGAAAACCGAAACGTATAAAATAATCTAAAAGTATCCGTAAAACTTTTTTGAGCTTTGAGTTTTCCCCCCAAATTCCAAATGAATTCAATAATTATATACTTATAATTGTAAATAATTAAACGTGCTTTAATCATATATTTATGTACGTACATAAATAAATATCTTCATTGTTGACGTTACCTTACTCCCCCCCCCCCACCATTCATTTTGACATTGACCCTATTGCACGTAATCACATTTTTTTTGCAAAACCGTAAAAAATCAAACGGTTGAATAAATTATAGATGCAAAAAAACCAAAGTAAACACATAACAAAACAAACAAGCTTTGTTGTAAACCAGTCAGTTGTCTGAACTCCTATAATAATTTGCTTGACAGACAGTTATTGAGAGAGCAGACATCTGAGACCTGGTACCTGAGATTTGACACCTGAGAGACCTGTGCTCAGGCACGTTATA
The DNA here is from genome assembly GCA_949708635.1 of Hirtodrosophila cameraria. NCBI lineage: Eukaryota > Metazoa > Arthropoda > Insecta > Diptera > Drosophilidae > Hirtodrosophila > Hirtodrosophila cameraria. Next base: position 22,482,597 of record OX453090.1, on the reverse strand, counting down.
GCTGTACAGCCCTAAACTAATACCTATAAAGATTCGTAACCCTAAAGCGTGGCTAGTTTATTTGAGGTATATACTTTATTTATTACGATTATAAAAGAAACAATAGGTATTAGGTGATTTGAAGATCGTTATTTTAAGTATGTTGAGAAACAGAATTATAGTTTAATTTTAATGCATAATATTGTTTTTACTTTGGTTGTTAATAAATTAAAAAAAAAATTAAAAAATTGTAATCTGGCAAGTTACCATCACTGATGCCGATTTGGCTATTTCCTAGCTAGTTCTGGCTATTTTTACAGTTTGATTGCTTTGTTTTTTCGGTATTTTCGAAAATCGAACCGAGCAAAAAACAGCTGATCTTTCAAAAAATTTTATATTTAATTGAAATTTAATTTTTTTTTTCAAAGATTGCGGGCTTTAATAGAGAACCGTTAAGCCTCTTTTAGAAAAATGTTAAGCACAAAAAAAAAAACAATTCTAGAAAAAAATGACGCTATTCATTTTAATTTTTGCGATTTTTTTAAATAATTGCTATTTTTGGATGCAGTTCGATTCGAAATAGCGTAAAATGGCGAAAGTGGGAAATAAGCTAAAATCAAAGTTACCGAAGGACACGCGCCCACAAACAGCAACAAATTTAAGCTCAAAAAGAGATATTTTAAGTTTTTGGACAAAAATCAAAATAAGATGGTTAAATTGTCTTATTCAAACACTATTTCTCTTTTTTCAAAAACCAACCCCACAACATTAAATGCTGCAAAATCCATAAAAATCGTTAACTCTGTTAACTGTTGACAAAAAAAAAAGTTTTCGGAAATGAAAAGAGACCTAAATGTGTAAATTTATAAAGATCTATAAAACACAATATCCCTTACTATAAACAGTTGCAAAATATCTAGTTAAATACATATTTTAAAACAACTGTGACGTAGTTAAACTGTCAACGTCTCTGAAAAGCAAATAATTGAAAAAAAAAACTATGACAATAAACTCTAATTGTATGCCAAATATTTGACTAACACATAAAATAGACTCTTGATAATTATGGTCTAGATTAGAGTAGCATTATAATAGAGTTTGTAACACCTTTAAGCCATTTAACATATTATATTGTTTATTTATATAGGTTGCATTTTTGGGGAACTTTCAACAGAACAATCATTAGTAGAAAAGAAGCAAGAAACAGTTCTGTTTTTCTTATGATAATACACTAGGTATCTCACGTGAGTACTTTACACTTTTTAAGGGCCTCCAGTGATAGCAATTCCTTGAATTAAATATATAAAACTTAGTTTTCATTATAAATTTTGATCAAAGTTCGCTCTAAACAACTAATGAATGGAATGGCGGCACTCGAAGAGCTACGGAAACTACCGAAAGATTGTAAAACTCAATCATACAAACATGGTATAATATCGTAAAATGAAAAATGTCTAATACACATAAGGATTAAGCCATATTTATGGCCACACATACAACAGTGATCTGCACAAAATGTTTCGGACCCTAATCGATAGACTTGATCAGGACGTATTTCAGACAGTGACATGCAAAAATCTACGTACCACTTCAATTTACTCAATTTGCTAAATCTATCTTCAAGTGTTTTTTTTTTTGGCTTAGTCTTCCCCGCCTTTGAACATTGCAAGGCAAAAAAAAAAAAAACATATTAAAAATCGTTGCTAATTATAGAAAATTGCTTGTTAATGGAGCTGTCGAGTTTTATGACCATACCAGCACGCATCTTTATGACCCATGCTATCTTAATATAGTATGTATACTAACAAGCGTTCACTGATAAGGGCTCCAACTGAACAACTTTCCACTTGTGTCTCGGATGTGCGGGAACTACAAGAATGACAAGCTGAATTTGCCAGGCAGCACTGATAATGTTACAATCTCGTGGTACTTAAAACCGATCTTAAATACAAATATTTATTCTCACTTTTTAAAATTATATTGCTGGGTAAATTTTCCGAAAATTCAAAAGATTGCCTGACAAAGAAGAGCTCAATTTTCCAAAATCTTTCAAAAAGAGTATGAGCCTTATCGCATTTAAATTACACCATCCTTCATATGACCTTCGCGGGTACATTTTTCACCCAGGGAGGTGTTTTTTTTATCAAAGTTAGTTAAATATGTGTCGAATTTTATATCTTTGAAAATTAGTTTTTGCCAGATCAGATGAAAAACAAAAAAAGGTTTCACATATCTCCATTGAATTTTTCAAGATCCCTTCTTAGTGCTCACTTTCGGCATAAGATAAAACTTTAGGTACCTCTTAAGGTTCATCTTCTTTTATATATGCAGATTATCTTTATACAATACAAATATATATGCCTATTTTGACTAATTTACATTAAAACAAATGTTAACAAATAATATTGCTTTAATTCCATGCAAATTAGAGTTCACAAGTATTTATAATGATTGTGTAATTAATATGGATAAATTATTCACTGCCATATTCTTACAATAAAAAACACAAATTTACGAAATTTTCAATATGATTATTAATTTTGGATTTCACGAGATTTTTATTTTAAGTTTATTATTAAACGGAAAAATTTAAGAAAATAATGGAATAAAACACTCATTCACTGCTCAATAAAAGGAAACGCTCAGTTGTTGAAATAATGGAATGAAACACTCATTCACTACTCAATGAAAGGAAACGCTCAGTTGTTGAAATTCACAAAACACTCAGTTATTCGGTTTGAATTCACAACATTTTGTAGAAATCGAAACAGGCCATACAAAAATAGAAGTTCTAAATTTTAAGTACATTTTACAAAGAATGCGTTGCTGTAAACTAGTTCCAATTGGTATTTCGTTTTTCAAAAGAGAGTATACAGTTGTGAGTTTGCTTTGTAGTAAATAAATATATATATATTTTCTGTGCTCGTGCAACAACAGAGTAAACAGCTCTGAACAAAAATAAACAAAAAAGAAAGAAAAAAAGTAGAAAATAAAAATATAACCGGCTAATCAAAATCGATTGTTCAATTGGCCACTCAATAAAATCCCAGCTGAAGCACTTGGCGAGGGGGAATCCACTTGAATTGAATTTTGCCATTTCATTGAATGCCAATGAGTTTTCTACACTTTGAAGCTCTGCTAATAGTTCTATATATTGCATTTTTGCATTTCGCATTTCACAGACTTGTCCTAAATAAGAAACTCATTATATGGCTGTTGATTGCCGCTGTAATGGTAACTGGTCTGACGCTTGGCCTGGTCTTTGGCCTCCGATCGAAGGAAGCGCGCAGCATCACTGGCGCTGTGGTATCCAATGGCATTGGCTGTGCCGACGTCGGCGGAAGTATGTTGAACGATGGTGGCTCTGCGGTGGATGCCGCCATTGCGACGTTGCTCTGTGAGGGTGTTATGCTGCCACATTCGATGGGCATTGGTGGTGGCTTTGTGGCAACAATTTATACGCGTCGCACTCGAAAGGTGGAAACATTGATTGCACGTGAATCGGCGCCAGCGGAGGCGCATAAGGACATGTTTGTGGGGCAAAAGGAGATAACGGGCGCCCGGGCCGGCGCTGTGCCCGGTGAAATACTTGGGTATTGGGAAATGCATCAGAAATATGGACGCCTGCCATGGAAACATCTATTTCAGCCATCAATTAAATTGGCCCGTGATGGTCATGTGGTGTCGCGTTATCTGGCCAGTGCCATCAATACCAAAATGTCGTATATCAAAAAAGATCCTGGATTATCTGAAGTGTTCCTTAATGAGAAGGGAGAGCCTTTTGTTGAACATGACTACATGAAGCGCACCCATTTGGCGGATACGCTGGAACGCATCGCCAACAATGGCGTCAAGGAGCTATACGATGGGGGCGAGACGGCCGTCAAGTTTATTGAGGACATACGCAATTTGGGCGGCATCTTAACAGTCAATGATCTTAAGAATTATAAGTAAGTAACATTGCTAAAAGTAACTAAATGTTCCAATTTTCACTATTGATAAGAATTTATGTTTCTAATCTTCAATGATAGTGAAAAACGTAAGATTTAAGAAAAATGTAACTCTGAAAAATCTTGAAAAATTGATTTAAAAAGCATACGTTTTTCAAGTTCCCTCTCGCGCCTTATTATAACAGGCATAAGTTAAGTTGATGGTAATCATATTTTTTAAAATTACCTACATATATATATTGATACGATTACGAACTATAAACGCTAATCGATCAAACATGTTCGGGCTCTCACATTCAACTCCCCTCGAATGTTGCCATTTTCAGTTATGACAAGATTTTGCGAATTGAATTAACTTACTTTTGATCTTAAAATAAGCTTGCAATATAGTTAAAATCATCAGCTTAATGAAAATCAGGCCTGCACCCATTTCCGAGAACGTTTCATTTCGAATAGTTTTCAGTATTAGAATACATTCTTGAACTCGAATTTAAAGATATTTTTGAATACTTTACATTCTACTGTCGCAAACTTTTTAAATTGAATCGGAATCGGAAATGGGAAAAAGTCTGAATGTGAACGTTTCAGGATAATTTAATTCTGCAAAACGTTAACAAATGTGAAAACTGAAAATAATCTATACACTCTTATAGTGTATTAATCAGTTATTATGAACTGTTTGAAATATATATATATATTTATATATATACTATACTTTAACTTGTCTCATTTATCATTCACAGAGTGCGCTGGGAGAGCGATGGTCACATAACGGCTAATGTTACCGGTGGCTTTAAGCTATATACAACGCCGCTGCCGTCAAGCGGTCCGGTTATGGCCTTTATACTGAACGTACTAAGTGATTTGCATATCGATAATGAAGCCATTTACTGGCAGCGTGTTATCGAGACCTTTAAACATGCCTACGGACAGCGTACCAATTTGGGTGATTATGAGAATGATCCAGAAATGGGAAACCAAATCAAGGAGCAGCTCGAAATGATGCTTGGCCCTGAGCTGGTGCAGACCGTGCGCGAAAAAATAAAAGATGATCGCACCTGGCAGGATTTTTTATACTATGGCGGAAATTTTACTGTGGAACCAGATCATGGCACAGCCCATATGAATGTGCTGGCAGGCAATGGAGATGCCATAGCCATTACTAGCACCATAAATAACTAGTGAGTATTAGACGTGGGTCGCTCCGATCTGAACTAGTTCTAAAGATCGGGTCTTTGAAAATAACTATTGAACTATATCTTTGATTATAGTTCGTTTAGTTCCGTTAGTTTGTTTAGTTCCTTTAGTTCGTGTAGTTCCTTTAGTTCGTTTAGTTCCTTTAGTTCGATTAGTTCTATAGTTCTTTGAGCTCCCTTTCTTGCGATTTCGCCTGCGCATGTTGGTAGTCGGTAAAATATAAAATTGTCAATATTATTAAATATGACATAATTTTGTCTGTATTTTCATCAATATACGATCCAAATAATTAGTATACTCATATTTAATATCAATTAGTTTTTACTAAGAACTATATAAAAGATTTAATATCTGGAAAAAACTATAAAACAAATTTGATATTTTATCCGCAAACGAACTGTATAAAACATTTGACAGATTAGTTCTTTTATCCGGAAACGAACTAATGGAACTAAAAGAATGACTGGTTCTTTAATCGGGAATCGAACTACTGAACTATATCCGCAAAAGGAATTATAAATTCCAACTCTAGTGAGTATAGTTAACAAACTAAAACTTTGCTTTTGCTTATATCGTTTTTACGATATAGACATATCACGAATTTATATTTATACATACATATGTTATTATCAAGCAAGATATTAAAAAATTGTTGTTTTTGTTTTCACATTTGGCATAATTACCTACATATTTTAGATTGATCTCATTTTTTCAATTTTCTCAACTGTCTTTGAATAACGATTGAATTCACTTGTCGTTTACCCTTAGCTATAAAATTTAATAAATCAACGAAAAGATGGTAGCTGTTTTGTGCATTTATTTCCGCCACCTTAAAACTACGATTGATTTCACTTAATCATACGATCTATTGATCGTATCCAATTGCTCAAACGCCAAAGGTGACAATAATTATATTTATTTTTATCTATATTTTCACATTAAGCAAGAGTTTTACGTGTTCATTTCACCTAGCTTTGAAAAACGACAAAATTTATTTAATGTTTCCAAAGCTTGCATCGAGTCCAATAGCTTAACGTTAAAGGTGAAAATATTTTCACATTCAAATAAATTTCATCTGGTTACGAGCTACAATTGACGTTTAGATGAGATCCAATCTAATAGGCAAAGTTGACAATCAGCCCTGTTACGAATTCCACTTCCGATTCAATTTCACAGATGGACCATTAATCGAAGTATCGTAGTTTTCTTCTACTTTCATTTAATTATTATTCGCTTCTAAAAGTATGCTTAACATTTTTCCATTTTAACATTTTGGTTCCAAAGTGGAGTTCAGTACAGGGCTGAATAGTACACTAAAAATTATTTAAATAAATTAAAGTGCAATTAAATTGATCATTATTTTATGAAAACTTATTTTTTGTTCTGTTCTACAGTTTTGGCTGCAAGGTAGCATCACCGCGAACGGGCATAATATTGAATGACCAGATGGATGACTTCTCAACGCCGGGTGTTATCAATAGCTTTGGTGTACCCGCCTCGCCAGCCAACTACATTTATCCACACAAACGGCCAATGTCCTCCATGAGTCCTGGCATTATTGTCGATGGCAATGGCGATGTACGCCTGCTGGTTGGCGCTGCTGGTGGCACCAAGATCACAACCAGTGTGGCAACGGTACGTACATGCATACATATATATTTATATATACATATATATATATATATATTATATATGTATAAATTATTAGTCGATTACGAATTCAGACTCATTGCATTCAGCACAGGCAATTTAATATGGTCTTTTAACAGCAGCCAACTTAACATGTTCATTTAACAGCAGCCAACTTAACATTCTCATTTAACAGCAGCCAACTCAACATGCTTATTTAACAGCAGCCAACTTAATAATCTAATTTAACAGCAGCCAACTTAACATGCTCATTTAACAGCAGCCAACTTAATAATCTAATTTAACAGCAGCCAACTTAACATGCTCATTTAACAGCAACCAACTTAACATGCTCATTTAACTGCAGCCAACTTAACTGTTCAAATTTAAAAACATAATTAATTGCTAATTTTATTTTGTTAATAGGTTATAATAAAGTACCTCATACGCAATGAGACAATGAGTCAGGCTATCAATGATCCGCGCATGCATCATCAGCTGATCCCTATGCGCGTTCAATATGAAGATAATGTAAAAAAAGAGATAATCGATTATCTTAGAAAAGTTGGACATGTTATGAACGATGCTACCCAAGATGGAGGATTTGCGGCAGTTACCGCCATTGGGGCGCTGCATGAGCTGGAGCCAGTCTTTGATCGCCGTCGGGTTGGCAGCGTCTTGACCATACAGTTGGGAAACAAGATGCAGCATTGAAATTGAGTTTTGATTTTGGCTGCCGCATCGGCATTAAATGGGGCTTGGCTTTAATACGCTCGATTGGCGACTTGCCATTTTATTTATTGAACTTTATATTTATACAAAACATATATATATTTCATAGTAATTGTAAATACACATACATGCATAATTGCTTGCGCTCTATCTGTACATATATGTACATAAATTTGTAAATTGTAAAATTTTGTAATGTATAAAACGCAATGTTAATAAATGTTACTTCTCGAATATTGCAATGCTTAACATATGTATACATATATCTAATCGAAAGCTTAGCTCACTATGTTTAAACACGTGAGCAGGAAAATTACAAATGTACGTGTTTTTCAAAATTGAAATGTAAACAGTGGCGTCTGTAGGTAGCGTATATCTAACAAGCGAACATATAAAAGGTACTTCTGATGTTAAAATTTCGTTAATATTTTGATATAGCGATCCAATTAATTTGGGTATGGGATCATCAAATGCACGAATAAGGCATTATGCTAAATCAATACTTTAACTACTTTTCCGAAAATCGACCTAAAAATCTGGTTATGGTCTCAATAAATTCGACAAAATTCGAGATGTTAACACTTTGTCTGCTTATGGTTTATATCAACATGTATACCAAGTTTGGTTGCTATAGCTTCCAAACTGTGGAAAAACTGATTTTATGACACTATATAACCTATTCAAAAAAGGAAGTTTCTGAAGAATCCAAAATCTGGTTTCGAAGATATTGAAAATTCTCTGTTTGTATTTTTTTGAAAAGTTAAAAATTCCATTGTTATAGTGGTTGTTGCAAGCACAACTTTTTTTTAAAAGTTTGTTGCATTGTGTAATTAACTAACATCTTTTTTCTAATTGAGAAATGGGGTATTAATATTTGCTTGAGAACAATATAGTTTCTAGTTTGAATGTGCCCCACATAAAGCATCAGGTCGTTGCTTGCACAAAGGTTGATGAGGGATATTCGAAATTCGGGGAAATTCGGCGTCGTATGAAAGTATTGTTGCTACCACAGTGCGTTGTCCTAGGTTATAACTGCCGCAGCAGATTTGCATAATTTCAAGTGCGCAGAGTGTTGGTAATTGGGTTAGATTAGGTTAGGTGGGGGCAATCACCTTATAAGCGGTCAAAAAAGGGAATCATAAATGTAAAATAAATTAATTAAAATACTAGAAAGTTTCCAGCGTGCGATGCTACGCCCTGTATAAAATCATATTCGCACGAAATTTAACTTCGCCCCTACAATCTAAGCCAGCAGCTTTTTACCCAGCAGGATAATTTGAAAAATTGGTATGCATTTTTTAAGCATTTTCACATATATCTTAGAAAATGAATTTGAAGCAAATCGCACAAAAACTCAACTTTCTCCCTGTTTACCTCCCACTTTCCACACAGGTGGGTGAATTTTCCGGAAAATTGGTATGCAGTCATTGTTGAATTTTCACATAGATTTCTGAACATGAATTTGAGCACGATCGGGTCAAATTAGTTGCACGCAACAGTTTTCCGACCATTTGTTGAGTTTTCAGGCGAATTTTCTAAAATTTTAAAATTACGTTTATTGTATTTTGTTCTATAGAGATTGGAAAATGAGTTTTACCCATATAACCTTAACCACCCACTTTCCACCCGGGGAAGTAAATTTTCGCCACCGAATGAAATATACTCTGTTCTCAATTCGATAACAAAAGCAAGAAAAACAAATTTAAATTAAATTTATTAAAATATGTTAAGTTGAAGAGATATGTGTCTACTTTTGGCTGTATATTTTGGGTTCTTTTTCGTTCCAGTCAAATTTTTTCTCTGGCTTTTTATTTTAGTCAAAAAGAGTATTGTATTGATAAGGTTCTACCAAGTTGGCTTTGCCTTTACTACCTTGATGAAAATGATGTACTGTTTATTCTTAAAAATCATTTTGAAACACACGTAGGAAGCTAGTCAAAAATTTTAATATCAAATTGTAGCTAAATTCAAATTTTTAGCTTTATTTTTCTTGTTGAAATACATCCCTTGAAGAATGGCAAATTTAAAACAGGTGTTGCAGGTCTCCGAGGAGGCAGCACCCGCGGTGCACAGTGAGCTTTAAAATTTTAAATGTAACTTTTTTTCACTTACCACAAAATGAGTGTTTTTCCTTAACCATTCAGTTCCAATTGTTGTGGGAAATGAAATGTTTGTCCTGACACAACAGGACGTAAGACAAACAACTCATATACGGCATTTCGTTTGGAATCGCTTGGATCTCAACGGTCAGACCCCTGCTACCGAACCACAAAACACGTCGCAGGCATGCAACACGGAACCGTCTGATGATAGCATGTCTGATGATAGCTTGTCTGATGACAGTAGCCAAAGCTCGGACGACTAGGTGAGACTATGCAACCAATTTCGCAACATTAGCGCCAGTTCAAATGTGGGTTCGCAAGATCAAACGAGTTCAGTTCCGGTACCGCCGTCTTGTGTGCCCAATGAGTAGGACAAGGATGAACAGCAATGGAACTGACAATAACAAACGTTGCGCAAGACAAACAACAATCGAATCAAGGAACCAAACTTTTGTTTACACTTTATTCTAAATTTATATGCCATGTCTCCGCTTGGCTTTTATCTTTAATATGTACCTAATACTAAATTTTAGTATCTAAAATAATGCACTCAGGGATTACCTTTTTGTTAAGCGTTTCTCTTCTTTTTTGCGGCTTGTCAGTCTCCACTTTCTCGGGTACTTTACCATCCGAGCAGGGTGATCAATAGACCGGGCTAATTTGTATGGGGTGGAAAAACTACAAAATCGTAGGCGCGGAAAATATTCTATAAACCTTCAAGAAACCATAAGTTAATAATCGATTTTGAGCCTCCTATTTTTAAAGAGAAGGTTGCAAGTGTGATATTGTAAGTAAATTGTAAGATTATATATTTATCCATGTTACTTTAATGCTATAATTTAAATAAACAGCGTCAAAAGAATTGAAGAAGACTCCCATTGCGACATGGGCAACCGAAATGGACGTAACGGCATCATAATAAACACTTAATCATATGCCATCTCAAAATATTAGTGTTCTGGGACCCCCAACAGATTTTAGTGACCTCAACTTACCAAGCAATAGGGACATAATGAGGTGTTACTCCTATCTTTGTGAGCACGCCAAAAATGAAAACAAAATGTTTGCCTACAAAACGTTTACCATGGATGTGGCAACAAAGCTTATAGGAATTGGGACCCTCTTAAGCGTTATAACAATCAATAAAATAAAACATTGACCGATATCACACTCACGTTGGTTAACAAAGGCCAGCAGGATACTACGCCTATACGTAACAGCAAATAAAGCCTCCAATAATTATTGAATGAAAAATTAAAATTAATCTTATTCAAAACTTCAATTTTCAATCAAGGAATCGGAAACTCGAAATCGGTTTTAGGTATCTTGGAATTGTCTGTAGAACATTTTCCGCACCTACGTGTGATCAAGCCTACAGCTCGTTGACCTTGAAAGGTTTAGGTTCGAATTCAGCGGAGGGCCTCCAAACAGCGCCCAGCTCCTTGCTGTCATGGGGATTGTAAGATAATGCAGATTTTTAATTATCAATATAAGAGATGACGTCACAAATTAATATTTATTTGCCCCCTTTCCCAGGATTTTCAAATTTTTTTTTTTTTTATTTAAAAAAATTAATTATATTTCTAATGAAATCATTACAAATATTCAATGCTTTGAAAAATATTCATAGCTTAGTTTTTGTACTGCTAATTAAATCTGTTTTCTAGCTAAACATTTTAAATTGTTATGAAAAACAAGTAAGAATGCTCTAGTCGAGTGTGCCCGACTACGAGACTCCCTGCTCCCAACTTGCATTTCAAGCAGTTCAGCGGCAACACAAGCAAGCAGCGTACTCAACTTGCACAGTGCATGTCAAACTGTTGTTTCTGCCTGCTGAGACAGTGGAAATAAGTTTTTCCATAACTTTGGTGCTATTTATCCGATCGTGTTGAAATTCACACATCCGAAAGACATTGATTAAACATACATGTGTACCAAAAATTAAAGCTCTATCTTTAAAGTCGGACATGGCTAGATCGTCACGGCTGTTGATGCTGATCAAGAATATATATAGTTTATATAGTCGGAAATGCTTCCTTCTGCCTGTTACACACATTTGCAGTACTTTGTAACTCCCTTTTTCCCATTTTTAATGGGAACAGGGAGTAATTAATGGTTGGCAATCAAGGACAATATGATAACGCTTGCAAAAGAACCAAGACAATGATCAAAAGAACAACGAAGCATGAGTGAACAAAAATGAGCTACTGAGCAAAATGAGTGAGTGAACAAAAATGAGTTACTGAGCAAAATGAACAAGAAGGAAAGAAAGGGTGCGCATGCTCACACTTGCGCTGGCTTTTCTAACGGTTATCGCGAGCCTTTTCTTTTCATGCAGACACTGTGTGTACATATTTCGCATCGTCAGAAAAGTGAATTTGTGTAATTGTGAATTATATTAATCAGAAAGTAAGTTAATTTAATAAATGTGTGCATTTATACTATAAATTAAATAGGTTTCGTTTGATTATGTACATATGTATGTACATATATATGTACATATGCAAATACATGTGAATAGATAATGTGCAACTTGTGAATACAGAGATGTATGTATGTACATATGGGTAACATACATATGTACATATTTAGGTATTTTATAAAGTGAAAAATTATTAACAAACACAAATTTGTGTGCACATATGTATATATGTACATACTTTGTGAAGTGCCGTAAATATATACATAAATACATATGTATGTATGTGCGTACAACACATGTACATATGTACATACATATATGAATATCTGCATGCATACATATGTACTTATATAAAGGCAACGCATATATATGTACATATACATGCGCATACAGACATTACGTTTGATCTAAATTTGGGTTTGTTCAATGGCAGCGCGTAAGAAAAGCTAAACAAAAAAAAACCAAGTGAAGTTATCTATGCAATTGAAAAAATATATTTTTTGTATTTGTTATTATGTATAAACATCCATACATTTAGATGTGCATATACGTCTATGTATGTATGTATATCAAAAACATATGTATATCGAAAATATCTCACTCCACTTTGAAAATATATAACTGCTATTCTCGGAGACTATGAATAAAGCACACAAGTTTTAAGTGTGTGTGTGTGGTCTCGCTCAGTGAGAAACGGTTATTTTCGCATTTTTTTTGTTTGTGTCTAGACACTTATTTTTGGGAGAAAAATATACATACAATAAGTGTCTTTTGGTGAAGTAACAAAAATATCGAAAATATTTTGAGTGTTAAAATAAAAATATAAGTAAATTCCACATTTAGTAATTGCAGATCATTATTATATACAAGATATTATTATAAGAAAGGACACTCAAGAGAAAACAAACGCAGCACGCAATAGAAATAAGCACGCTTTTTGTGTTTCTCTCTGTGGCAAACACATTGAAAATAAGTGGAGTGAGTTATTTTCGAGCTCTGATGTATATACATATGTATTTTCGTTCATTCGCTGTTAGAAGACTCGAAATCTTTGTACGTATTTACATACATGCATACATTTATTTTAAAAATATAATTTCTTACTTTCAGTTATGGATTATGAGGACGACTTTCAACTTGAAAATCTATTGTTCTCTTTCAATATGGAGTGCATATTTGATGAGCTAAAAGGTATTTATGTATTTGTTTGTTGTGTGTAATTCGTTTTTTTACCTCTAAAAACTTTTATATCATAGATAAGGGCGTAACCTACCGTTCACTGAAATACCTTTCAGTTGAAGACGTAAAAGATGCCATTTCACACATCGGTTTAAGAGCTGAGTTTAGAGAAAAGTTTTTCACTTGGCAAAGGGAACAGGTGAGGTGTATTGAAATATTCAAATTTTTCAAAATTAAATTTAAACTCTTCTGTTTGTCTGGGTTTATTTATTTACAGCTCGACATGGAGGGGAATCATTCTTCGGAGGCTTGAGCTATGTTAATCTACGGTAAGACATAATACTTACTAAATATTATTATCACGAAATGTGTAACGCATAAATAGAGGCGTCTCCGAATCCATATAGTATATACATTCCTAATCAGCTCAACCGCTGAGTCGAACTAGCCATGCACATTTGTCCGACTGTCTGTCCGTTTGTATGGAAACTAGTCACTAAGTTTTAAAGTTATCATGATAAAATTTAACACCGATGCATCTTTTTGTTGCACGTAGTACATGTGCCGGAATCGGCTGAATCGAGCATATATATATATATATATATATATAACTGATAGTTTGATCAAATATATAAGTTAATTTTTGTCTATAAGTCCTCAGAAAATTGTATTTTAACAAATATGGTTTGTTCAGATTTGATCACAATCGGCCAACTGTATTCATTACCCGTATTTAATTAGTCGAACCTAATGTTTTTTTATAAAAAAAACTTTCTGCAAAAGAATAATGTGTAGATATCTACTGCAATAGTCAATAATAAATACATTTTATTTCATCTTTAACTAACTTATATATTTATTTTTTAAAATGTTATCGAATATACTTTATAATTACAGATTCGCCAGACTACATTTTGACAATCCTGCTGTCATCAGTCATACCATCGCACACCTGCATTTAAATTGAATCACTTGCTTTCATCGAACAATAAAAAATGCAGTAAATAAAACATTTTAATATTTATTTTATTTGGGGGCTTGTAAATAAATATGTTTCATATTTAAATTAAATGGTAAGAAATGGACCTTTAAGAAATTCTTTTCTTATTGTCGTCTTTATAGACATTAGTTGCAGTTTTTTACGCAAAAGTTGCGCCTCGAGAATTCTAGCAAATGTGACAGCGTGCAAGGCGCACAGAATATGCAGGATATCTATATACCAAATACGCATCTGTGCGTGACACCTGTACAGGATATGGACTCCCAACCCAGACAGAAGGCGGACTGCAAGAAATGCTTAACGGCCAGCTCTAGTGTCCTTCATGTGGAGCGTAGCGATGCCAGCTTATGTGTGGCAGGTATTGCCACGCCCACCACCGCTGAGTGCTTTGTGGATGGCAATGCGCTGTATTATAAAAACATTATTTCCAAACATTTTTCCCATTAAAAGAGTTATAAAGTACTGCAAATGTTAAGGGTCCAGGAATAATCTAGCTAGCAAAAAAATAACAGAACGCAAAGAGGAGCAACGTTAACGCAAAACTGAGTACGTAGCGCAAAATCAGCGTCGTTAAATCAATTGATGGTCCGCCGATAACCCGATAACAGCCGGCTTTAACTGCGCATTGTGGCCGCCAGTTGGCGTTGTTGTGCAAACGTTACCACCTGATGTGCTAGAAAACGTCAAACGCGTGGCAGTTGCACACATACTGCCTATTTTTTTGTTTACGTTTACACATCCAATATCTGTGTGACATTGCAAGTTGCAACTGCAAACACGGCGCGCGCATTTGCAATATCGTTGTGTGTGTGTGTGTGTGAGCGTTGGGGTTGCGTGACTAGCAACAAAAGGCAGTCTACATTGAACTGTAATAATTTTTATACTTATATACATACATACACATTTCTATGTTTAAAAAGTGCTAAACCGCTACACTCATTTATCATTATCGGCGATTGCGTTTTGAACGTCGCTTTCGCTGTGGCGGCTCACCTGGTTCTCGTTCACACACATACACCTGCACATACATACATAATATTAATAGTCATTTACTTTCAGGTTCACACAAATCACATACACACATTTCGTACACAAGCACACACAGATACACACACATACATACTCGTGCATTGACATCGCATCGGAAGCAACCAAAAATTCTTTTTACTAATTTTATTGTTCGGCTCTTGCTTTACATTGTAGTCGCTGCTGAGACGCCGCCGTCAGCGCAGTCTTCGGACACGTCAACAGATTCACATTCAGTTTCACATTCAAACTGGGAATCGGCGTTGGAATCCAAATCGAATTTCCTAATTTCAACACTTTAGAGATGCGGGTGAGCAACATACGCAGCGGACGAATTTGCCGGCTGGTCCTCTGCCTGCTGGTCATATTGCCGCTGCTTTATCTATTGGCCAACTGGAGCGATCATCATAAACGCGTTCAGGAGGCATATCATACACGCTTTGGCGGCCCCAAGTTCAGTCATCAGCGTCTCGAGAATAAGCCACGTGAGGTGCCCAAGCTAGTGGAAGGTATGTACAAGAACAACAACAAGCACACCCACACACACACCCACACACACACCTTGATAAATATACTTCCATTAATGAAGAACAATATTTCATTTCTATTGCTTTCTTATCTTTCATTAGACAAATTACTCTGAAGGATAAGGCCTGGATATGGCTACCTGTATTTTTAAAAATGATATAGAAAGTATACAGACCGGTTCTGAATTTCGATTGCGTTCGAAATTTGCGAAAACGGAATTGATTGCTGTTCGGAACTCGTCAAAACGTTAAGCTAAAGTTTTACTTTTTTCTCGATTCAGCATATGCTATCCAAACTAGGTTTCGAGCTCGGTTTCGAAAAAGAGAAAACAAAACCATTCAAACGTTCAGAATTTATTCCTATATACTTTTCAAAAAGTGCGGCATTTAAACAGGCCTGATTGAATGATTAAAGAAATGGGAACGGCAAAGAAAATTTGATACCCTTGCGCCCATTCCGAATCAGATCTCTAATGTAGCGTTCGCGTTCCAAAGATTTTTAAATTTATTCAGCGTGAACCGAATCCCGTCCAAACTTCTTATATCATCAACAAAATTTAAGTAATTTTTGGTTTTGCTTATTTTTTATTACTGATATTTATTTAAAGCTTCCTCTATAGAGTTATCCTTTAAAAATTACGGGACCGGTGTATTGTGTCGGAACCTGAAAGTAATATCGGTACCCTTGGGAATTTTGACAACATGCAGCAATCCCGCCCGTCCCACACTTTTTTAGTCTTTCTCGCCTCGCAACTTTCTGTGGGACCCGCTAGATTCGCGTCCCGATACCATTCTTAGTCAACATTCATGCATTCGAATCTATTTAAATCGCAAAATACATATCTTCTCCTTAAGTATTTCAAATGAAACTCGGAAAAAAAAACAATATAAAGCTCGGTTCTAATTGTGGATGTTTATTTCCCTTTAAAATCCTATCTCAAACGCAAGGGTATTTATTTCAATTGCAAAGTTTCGTCAATTGTAAAAATAAGACTAAAGTTAAATATACCTTTGCAAAATCTAATTAAAAGTGTAAACCAAAATCAAACTGAATATAAAATGTATGTATATCAATGATTTATACAGCACTTTAAATTTGTTTTCTCTGTTGACTTGAACAAATATTCAAAATTGAGTGTAAAAATCCATTTATTGCTGTATAAAATACTTACGAGTATCTTACGAGATATCAAATCTTAAATTTGACAAGATTATGAGTTTCATAGATGTTATAGTCAAGCGATATCTTAAGTATGATAAATACACATTGTTTTTTATTACTTTATAGAATTTGTATAGGATTCTTTGATTGACTGATTCTAATGTTCGTAATTCTTGTCTTCTTGCAGCTCTGGGCAATTTTGAGCCCAAAGATCTTAAGCCACGTACAGGGCCGGGCGAGAATGGGGATTCGCATACTTTGTCGCCGGATAAGAAGAATGTGGCAGATGCCTCCGAAATGGAATACGGCATGAATATTGCCTGTTCAGATGAGATATCAATGCATCGTTCGGTGCGCGATACGCGACTCGAGGAATGCAAACATTGGGACTATCCATACGATCTGCCCACGACCAGTATCATTATAGTTTTCCATAATGAGGGCTTTTCCGTGCTAATGCGCACCGTGCACTCGGTTATTGATAGATCGCCCAAGCACATGCTACACGAAATCATCTTGGTGGATGACTTCTCCGACAAGGAGAATCTGCGTACCAAGCTGGACGAATATGTGATACAGTTCAATGGCCTCGTCAAGATCATACGCAACAAGGAGCGTGAGGGTCTTATACGCACACGTTCTCGCGGCGCCATGGAGGCTACAGGTAAGTGAATTTTAAATCTATGATTAGGACTTGGAAAAGGAAAAGGAAATGCAGCACGGAAAGCAAGCGACTATATTCAAAAATTTTAGATGAAAGACAAAAAAAAATGTTTATTCATTTTTGGATGTTGTTTTGAAACGAGAAAGTTGCATGTTCTTTTATTGTATTTTAAAGTTTTTGGTTGTTGCTTAAAAAGAGAATATTGCCAGTAGAATCTATATCAAATTTTTAATAACGAACACTTCATGGGTAAAAAATTCACTTATTCAGACCTGTTTCCCTTTTCGATTTCGATCAAAACATTCGCAATCAAAATTATGAACTGTTCTGAATTCGATGTCGAATATCGTTAAAGTGCTTTTAAGACAGTGAAATAAGAAGTGCTTGTACTTCTCTTTAAAAAGAAAGAACAATTGGTATTTCATTCGGATGCACCCGACTGCGATATACACTTTTTTCCGCCTCTTTGCAGAGTCAGCAGTGGGCGTGGCAATTGTATTTTTGCTCAAATCTTTCAAGTTTTGCCATCAATTTAAGTTTGGTTGCGCTCGTTCTACAGGTTTGGGAGAAACAAACATTGCTCTATTGTAAGGGCGGGGGTGGGCGTGGCAAAATAATTTTTATTCAATCTTTTTAATAAGGCAAAGTAAGAATTCAAAGTGCAATTTTTGGTGATTCTAGCTAGAAGTGTGTGGGAGATACAAACTGTGCTTATTTGTGGGCGCGGGGGTGGGCGTGGCTAAATTTTTTTTATTCAGATCAATCAAGGATGTGATAAGAAGCCCTTGTATTAAATTTGGTTACTCTAGCTATAAAACTGTGGAAGATATAGGTTTTTGCTCTAGCTTCAAAACTGTGGAAAAAACTTGCGTTCATACAGACGGACAGACATTTCACAAACCCAATATACACTATTTTCTTTTTTTTTCAAAAATAAGTTTTTATATGCAAAACTTTTCCGCAATTTTCTTTCCCGCTTTCAATTAAATTTAAAACTACACAATCTTAAAATCAAAGAAACTGTTTCAAATATGAAAAACTTACGTTTTCTTAACTTTTATTGCACACATGATAACTTTTTACTCCCTGTTCCCATTAAAAATGGGAAAAAGGGAGTTATAAAGTACTGCAAATGTGTGTAACAGACAGAAGGAGGCATTTCCGACTATATAAACTATATATATTGTTGATCAGGATCAACAGCCGAGACGAACTAGCCATGTCCGTCTGTCTGTCCGTCTGTCCGTCTGTATGAACGCGTCGATCTCAGAGACTATAAGAGCTAGAGACACCAAACTTGGCATGCCACAATTTTAAAGATAAAGCTTTAATTTTTGGTACACATGTATGTTTAATCAATGTCTTTCGGATGTGTAAATTTCAACACGATCGGATAAATAGCACAAAAGTTATAGAAGAATCTATTACGCCCGTCTCAGTTGGCAGCAACAACAGTTTGACAAGCAGTTTACGAGTTAAGTGCACTGCTTGCTTGTGTTACACCCGTATCAGATGGCAGCAACAACAGTTTGACAAGCAGTTTACGAGTTTAGTGCACTGCTTGCTTGTGTTGTCGCTGAACTGCTTGAAATGCAAGTTGGGAGCAGGGAGTCTCGTAGTCGGGCACACTCGACTAGAGTATTCTTACTTGTTAAGATTGCTTTCTTCTAACATACCATACTTTACTATGTTTGTAAACATTCTGGTATGGGGCTTATTCCAATTAGTTTGTATCTTTGTGGGAAAATTGAGCAATTTGTTAGGTGTTATCAGCAGTAAGTTAGTAATTAGTCAGTTCTTATCATTCGTTACGATTCTAACGAACGACATTCTAGTGAATGATAAGTTAATTATTAGCTTGTTTTCTCTGTGCTTTTGGGTGTTTTCTTGTTTTTTTTTTTTTTTTTTTTTGTTCAAGTGATATGCTAACATTCTGCTCCATTTTACAGGTGAGGTGATTGTGTTTCTGGATGCCCATTGCGAGGTGAATCTTAATTGGCTGCCACCGCTGCTGGCGCCCATCTATCGGGATCGAACGGTGATGACGGTGCCCATTATTGATGGCATTGATCACAAGTCATTTGAGTATCGTCCGGTTTATGGAAGCGATAATCATTTCCGTGGCATATTTGAATGGGGCATGTTGTACAAGGAGAATGAGGTGCCGCGTCGTGAGCAGCGTCGTCGTGCCCACAATTCGGAACCGTATCGTAGTCCAACACATGCGGGTGGCTTATTTGCAATTAATCGCGAATATTTTCTGGAGCTGGGCGCCTATGATCCTGGTCTGCTTGTCTGGGGCGGCGAGAACTTTGAGCTAAGCTTTAAGATTTGGCAATGCGGCGGCAGCATCGAATGGGTGCCCTGCTCTCGTGTTGGCCATGTCTATCGCGGCTTTATGCCGTACAACTTTGGCAAGCTGGCGAGCAAAAAGAAGGGTCCGTTGATCACCATTAACTATAAGCGCGTCATTGAGACCTGGTTCGATGATACGCACAAGGAATTCTTTTATACGCGCGAGCCATTAGCTCGTTACTTGGACATGGGCGATATAACCGAGCAGCTGGCATTAAAGAAGCGTCTTAATTGCAAATCATTCCAATGGTTTATGGACAACATTGCCTACGATGTGGTTGACAAATTTCCCGCACTGCCGGCAAATCTGCATTGGGGCGAGCTGCGTTCAGTTGCCACCGATGGCTGCCTGGACTCCATGGGTCATCAGCCGCCGGCCATAATGGGTCTCTCCTATTGTCATGGCGGTGGTAACAATCAGCTGGTTCGTCTAAATGCTGTCGGGCAGTTGGGCGTTGGCGAACGTTGCGTTGAGGCGGATCGTCAGGGCATCAAGCTGGCCGTCTGCCGTTTGGGTACTGTCGATGGACCCTGGAGCTACAATGAGCACACCAAGCATCTGCTTCATCGCGTTCACAAGAAATGTATGGCACTACATCCGACGACGCAACAGCTATCGTTGGCTCAGTGCGATGTCAATGATGGCTATCAGAAGTGGCTGTTCAAGGAGATACGTCCCCATTGGTAGAGAAGCGCATTGGATTGGATAATTGAGGCCAATTAAAGCAGGCGTTAAATGGATAAAATGAATCTAACAAGGGTTTCAAGGGACGTGCACCAGTTCGGCTACGGCAAGGGAAGGGTTAATATGGGGGCAACCGGGGGCTTGGGCGCCGTTTTAGACAAAAGGAATTTAGTAAAAATGAAAACGAATGGAATTGTTGTTGGTTTTATAACAAACATAAAGTATATACATATACATATACATATACATAACATATATTTTATAATCCACAACGATTTAAATATCCAAACATCGATAGGTCTTGGAATCGGTTTAGTTAGTTAAAAACTTATTTGTGATTTCATGCAATCAGATATTACTTCTCAAAATTGGCATTTTCTTGAGCAGCAAAACAAATTGTTTATTTAAAAGCTAAGCTATTCCTTTTAAGAACATGCGGTATGTATACTGCAAAATCTCATTTGAATATTATAACCTAAGCATATTACTTATGTATAAGCATAGAAATGATGATACATGGCAAACATTAAGAATAGCTAAACCGATTTCCAAGCCTCCTCTACCGTTATAAGTATGTGTGTATAAATATAAATTTTTGGTTTGTTAAACAAAACAAAACAAAACGCGTGAGTGAGAATGAGAGAGGTGGCAAGCAAAGTGCGTTAGAGATAGCGCTAGCGAGTATAGGCAAAGTTTGTGTATGAGTGCGAGTGGTGCCGCTGCAGGGCCAAAGCGAACATATCGACCCCTATTTGCGAAATGAACAATTTTGTTTTTGTAACACACGTTCATTTCGATAAAAGGGGTCGATATATAGCATATTATTCAAGCCAGATCTAAAGCAATATGCCTTTTGGCATCTAAGCCTTGCCAGGACATTTTTATATAAATATCAGTAAAAATTATTTGTAATATTGTAGTACATCCAACAACTTACTATAACTTATATAACCTATGTGTATCTATTGTATTTATTATTATACTTTTGGATTTATTGCCTAAGTTTACTGCTGCCACATTCCAGAAATTATAGAGCTCAACATAATAAGACTTTATATTTGCCAAGTGCTCCAGCATGATTTTTAACAAATTTTTGTATTCTTTATTGTTTCTTTTTGTTTAACTTAAAACTAAGCAATATTAATTATTATTTATGTATATTGTAATGGCTTTTTGAAAACTCAGATCGCAGCACGCGCATTTCTCGCAGTCGTTGTGCGATTTAAATGTACTCTTTTATTATACATTCATATATATATATATATATATATATATATATATATGTATATAAACATATACAATATATATTATATAGGGTATATATACATACATTAATATTTACATTCAAATGTAACTTTAGAGTTATATGTAAGTCTGAATTATGATTAGAAATAAACCAGTTTTCTAAACACTAAACACAACTGTATCGTTCTTATAACCTACGTCCAAGTTAAAATTGGTACATTTACTTAACTGTATAACTTATGGGAGTGCCCCATTTCCGATATCGCTCAAATCATTTGGGTTTGAAATTGTTATTCATTTGAAATTCGAATATAAATTTAAGATGGAAAAATGGTTGCTATTTGGATTTGAATTCGAAAACGATTCGGAATGAATGTTTTCCTAAAGAATGAAAATTCAGATCAGTTTCAAAGGGTGTTGATATATTCAGATAAAGTGATAGAGTTGTTAAAAATGCTGTCAGAAACACACTCCGAGTTGAATTATTTCATAAAACTGAATAATGCTTAGACGATATTTGATCATATACGATATTAATCTTGATAATTTTAAAGTTTATTTTTATAAACATAATATATGTACATATGAAATGTGGTTTTTAAAGTTATAAACTTTGAAGAAATGTACGCAAATGGATATTATGTGGAAAAACAAGTCGATAAATATATGTAAAGTATATATTTAATCAATGCTTATGTGCAATATATAATAGAAATATTCTGACGGTTCAGATCATTACAATATTCAATTCAACTACAAAGACAAACTGTCTTCTATTGCAAACGTAACCATCTAGTGTCAAATGAGTCACTATTTCAAATATTGTACAATAATAACAGGTGTTATCATTGCCCAATCTTGATTGACTGCGATGATGACTTCACTTGAAGGTGTCCAGTTCCAGGGAAGTCCTCAATGGTTGCGCTGCCGCCGCCTCGATAAAGTTCTGCGAATTAACTCAAAATAGAATCTGAAAATAATAAGTTATCGCAATATGGAATAGGCATACAAAACAACAATCCTATCCCTATTCTATATCGCTAATTAGACAGCTACCGTGCTACTGTCTGTTAAATTGCCAGGTGCTGTTATGTTGTTTATGATTCTGCGCTACTTATCAGCTAAAAAACCCGAACTAAATAGATGAGTTCGAGTTGTACCTACGTACTAGTACATACTTGTATACCCTAGTACACAGGCCTGTTGCTCTGTGATTAGATCGTCTGCGGCACGCCAATATCACCAAATTGTTCAATTTAATTGACTGAAGTGGGCTGGGCTTGGAAACCACGTTTATCAGCATAGTATAAATGCATCATACTTATAAGGGTTATTCTAAATAATCATGCAGCTTGATATATATTTCATTTTATTTTATAGATGCTAATATGTAACCATCTCAAATTCCAATTTGGTGACTTTCTGAAAAGGTTTCATTTTATCTTTTTAAAAAACAACTAAAGATAGTTTTATCATAAAATATTGTTACTTTCTATGGATAGATTTAAAAACAGTTGAAGATGGGGTTTTGCCATTTACGAAACCCATCAAAACATTCAGAATCGAAATCATCTGTTTTGAATTGCCAATATCGATGGAAAACTCGCGTGGATTGAGAAGTATTCAAATGTGTCTATGAAATAGAAAAACTATTGCTATTTTATTCGAAAAAAGAAATACAAAATCGAAAAGGATTCGGATTGCAATGTTTTCGGAAATGGGAGTAGGCCTAATTGAATCTGGGCCTTATGATTTTTATAGTTTTGTTTTTTAGGTACCAGGATGTAAAAATGTTTCATTTTTTGAACGAAAACGATTCGATATGAAAAGTATTTGAAACATGCCCAAAAATACATTTTAATTTTAGAATGCAATATATTCAAACCTTAACTAAATGAAAACATGCTTACTTATATTACAACCTGTTCCGGTTTCCGCTATCGGCCAGATTTTGCGGAAGTGTTATTTTTTCACTTTCAGAGATTGAATTGATCGGAAACCGTAGAATACCAAGTATAAGAATTATACTAATATTTTTTTGAGAGAGCATTCGCAAATCGGTACGCTATTGATTGATGCATGTTCTTGTTGTTGGATTAAACGTTGTCAGTGGAAATTGTCAGTTGGCGTGATAAGAAAGCCACGATATGAACTCGTTGAGAACCGGAACCCCGGTTGAGGTGTGTGGTGCTGAAACAAAAGTGTATATATCAAATCAAAGGTATTCTATTTAGTCGACAATACTATAAATAATAAACTCAGCTGCATAGTACTACTCATTCAAATATTTCTATTGCCAGCAGCTGGAACGGCCTTTTAAGCGAAAGTGATCAAAGCGAATAATAATAATATACAAAATGTGCAAGTTGAGTTTATGTCTATTGATTGCCATCTTTGGCTGCCTGGTGGCCAGCAGTCTGTCGGCCGTAGTGCCTGAAAGCGATATACATCGCGAAATAATTGTGGTCAAGGATGTGCGTGAGTTTGCCGCCCAGCATCCTGGCCTGAAGCTGCAGCGTATGGAGAAGCAGCCAGCGACGCGTGCCGCAGATCAATCTGTGCGTTATACGATTGGTGCTCGTCTCTCTGGTAAGTAATTATATGGAAGTCATGTATACTATATATGTATGTACCTACTACAATATAAGGATACTTAAAGGCTGCGCCTAAGACTATGCCATATTAAATATGCTCAATAATAAGAACACATTTCTTTGCTGCCTACTTTCAGGCGATCGCTTAGTGGCTCAGGGCGCCGATGTCTATAAATATCCACGTCGCACAGATGTCAGCCTACAGTTGACATATCCTGAGGTTGGCACAGGCGCCATTGTCACATTTGTGGAGCTCATTTGCACCCAGGATAATAGTGAGGGCAATGCCTATGTGGTTGCTGGCGGCATTGGACAGCGTTTCATATCTATTTTGGTGGAGGCCCAGCAAACCGAAAGCTTTGCCTATCAGGCGCAGTATTTTGGCTCCGATTAGTTAAACAAATTAAATTGGAACTTAATATATGTGTATATATAAATATATATATTTTTTTGTTAGCCTCTAAACGATTGTACAAAACTATCTATCCCATGGTGCTCATAAATGATACTACATACTTTATGTATATTTAAAAGAGTTTGTTATAAGAGTTAGAAAGTTGCCATTTTCACAGTAGTTTAATCCCATGCCGAAAGTGTGCACTTATCTTGGATTTTGAAAAATTAATGGAAAACCGTTGTGTTATACTTTTTTGTTTATCCTCTGATCAGCTTCAAACTCATTTATAAAGAACAATATAAAAATGAATTGATGGCTACATATCGATTTTCCGGAAAATGTATCCTACTGGGTGGAAAATGGGTGGT
The DNA here is from genome assembly GCA_949708635.1 of Hirtodrosophila cameraria. Lineage (NCBI taxonomy): Eukaryota > Metazoa > Arthropoda > Insecta > Diptera > Drosophilidae > Hirtodrosophila > Hirtodrosophila cameraria. The sequence continues at coordinate 22,457,384 of OX453090.1, read as the reverse complement.
TAAGGTTGTTTGGGCAAAAAATAAGTTTTCGTGCTATTTGCTTTGAATTCATTTTCAAAGAACTGAAAATGAAAATTCAGTAAAAACTGCGTACTAATTTTGTGGAAAATTCACCGTGGTGTGTTCACAAGAGCAAAATTTAAGTTTTTGTGCGATTTTCTTCATTTTCATTTTCAAAGATCTACATATGAATTTCACAATGATTGCACACCAATTTTCCAGAAAATTCACCCCTCTGGGTGGAAAATCGATGACACGGTAGAATGGGCGAAAATTAAGTTTCCGAACGATATGCATCAAACTAATTTTCAAATCTACATCTAATCTGATTTTTCAACTTTATAAAATTTTCATGAAAAGTAGAAAAATGGTCGGGAAACTTCTGCATGTAACTTTTTTAGTTTGCACCCGACCAGCTTCAAACTTGTTTTCAAAGCTCTACATAATGAAATATTAAAAAAGTGATTTTCAGTTTTTTGAAAATCCGGAAAATTGCGGCAACAAAACTTTTATGGCTGGTCAATTTTCATTGCGTGAAAATACATTGACAACGATATTTTCAAATTTGTAGAATACGATTTGAATACTTCCGGGGCGTAGCACCGAACAACGGGAAATGCTAGTACATATATAAATGCATACGCAGTCAGCAGGCATTATTAATTGGGGGGCCTTCGTAAATCTCTGCCAGCTCGACATGCTCACGCGCTTCTCACTTGAAAAAAGCTAAGGGGTCTCGTAAATAAACGTTAAGCTATACCCGATCACGCTTATGATTGGAAACCTGTTTGACGCGTCGGGACATTCCCAACGTACTGCTCAATGGCTTTCGACATTATCACAATGTTTACACACCGCTACAGTTTGGTACTTTTGATATGACCTAACTTATAGTACGAGTACTTATACAAACTGCTAGTTCTGGCGCTTATGTTCCAAAATTAAAATGGCAATAAAAGAGTTTTTAAATAAACGTATTCCCTTACAGTTTAATATTGGCCAAGATTAAAATTTCTCAAACTGGTATTCTTATTCTGTGTATTCAAAAATTTAAAAAAATAGTATATTGGGTTTGTGCAATGCTTGTCCGTTCGCACTTAATATGCTAGAAGGCAGACAAGAAAATTAATTTTCACAAAAACTCCACAGTGGAAACCGGAACAGGTGATAGAGCCCCAGTAAGAGTAACTGGTCGTTACAAAAATGGACTCTAATTGAGTATAATTGCACTGTATTGTGTGTATAGATAGTACCCTAAAAAACATGGATTGTAGTCTTTTTCCTGACTGATATATACATACGAAAACAAATATTTTTTTTTTAATATTAAAAAATTGTTTCTTAATATAAGAGGACCTGTAGGTTTTACTCCCTGGGTCCGTATTCCCCTTTCGACGGACCTGTATATGACGCATATCGTTGTATGTACTTTATTAAATGTACGTTGTTATGGTTATAGAAAATATATCAAAACTGCCTTAAAGTCTAAAAATAGAAATGTTTATATTGCAAATTAGTATTGATAAGAAGCAAAGTGTGCTCTTGTCAAGACAGCTGGATAATGAGATACCCTATAGTAAGCTGAAAACTTCGATAAATCTGTAAATCTAAATCTATCTAAGATCTCTACGACTTTAAATAATATATGTGAATGCTGTCTTGTGACTCATATATAATGAATATAGGTAATTCAGAAATATTTTTTAATTATATATTGCTGAGGCAATTCAAATTGTCGGTTAGCTGCTAATTGCCTTACTGTTTAGAAATTATGAATTATAAGATTGCTGTTGCTTTTGTGCGCAAATATGTATTTCAAGGTTATGATTGCAATAAAAAAATCCGATAATACGGTCCTAAAACATTTCGAGAAAATTTTAAAACAGTGCCAGTAAAAATAATGAGCAAATGCATTAAACAAAGTTTGTCTTTGTGAAATACTTTCCCCACATTTGTCTTAATCTTTGACTTATAATATAATATGTTATGTGATAAAGTTAAAAAATAAAGTTATATATAATATATAATAATGTATTTTAAGATTTTGTTTGTAATCATGCATTTTTAAATTGTTGTTGTGCAAACATAAATCAAAATAAAAGCAAGTTATTTTTATAGTTCTCGTATTAAACTCTTTTTTTTATGTTTTTTTGAAAATAAATGTGAAATGTCCGTCTGTCCGTCTGTATGAACGCAGTTTTTTCCACAGTTTTGAAGCTAGAGCAACCAAACTTGGTATACATGTTCATATATATATAGGCAGACAAAGTGGGGAGATCTTTAAGTTAGTTCAGAGTGTAATACAAAATATCAGCTTATGAAGCATTCTTGTTTATTTCAACATATTTTATTGACCAAAATGGTTCTGTCAAAGAAATAGTCCTTAGTTAATTGTTTCGAGGGTAGCAAGAAAGGTTTTGATTAAAAGTCTATTCATTGTTTTGCATTTAAGACTTGATTTATCAAGATCAGCGATATATATATATATATGTATTATATATAGTTATAATCATAGATAAGATAGAAATTTAGTTAGTTGGTTATTTAATGGACAGTGGAAAAATAATAGTTTGATTATGACTACTTTCAGTATTATTTTTAACCTTTTTTCTGTAGCTTGTTTAAGTAAATACAAGTATTACTTCTTAAATATTGAAAATAAAAATTAATATTGGGCTTGTGCAATTTTTTCAATTTTTTCCACAGCTTTAAAGTTTGAGCTACTAAATTCTGTAATACTCTTGGTATATTCTAGGCATATTTTAAGAATATGTTCATTAGCATTACTTTTTTAAATGCTAATGAAATATGATTTTCTTCCCCATGCTTATAGACACAGCTCTGATATACATAGGTATATATAAATACCAAAAAAAAAGAAAAAATATAAATAAAACTTTGTTAAACTCCCATAAACTTTGTTAAGAGTAATATGTTCTGCTCGGGCTTTCGCAAGACTACTCTTTTGTTAAACTGATTAGTTCATAATCGGATTAGTTATAAGTTTTTCCTTACATATGAACATATATGCATGGGCAGCGGTGTACATTTTTAGCAAACTTATGTGGCATTGCATTTGCATGTGCAGTAAGTAGTGTGATAAATATGTAGCACAAGTAAGTACTTAAGTATGTATCACGCTGCTGTTTATATTTTTATTAATTTTTGTATCGCTGATAAGAAAGGCATTGCAAACTACGCACAAAGTTAGGCAAACAATGTGAAGTGGCCAACACGGAGACGGAAGTAAAAGTGTCTCCTGACTCAAGTGTCAACATGACAGATTCTAATACTAAGTACGAGTATGTGGCTCGATCTATTGTGATATCACATGTTTCATGATCAGTTGAAATGATCAACTACTGCCTAACACAATTCAAGTTGTTAGTGTTGTTTTTTATATTGGTTGTTACTATTGGCCAAGCGTGATATCTAAGGCGATCGATTGGTAATTTGTGAGCAAATTAATTGCTTGAATCCGTTTGGCGTTAGGCCATGTCTAAAATTATTGCCTCAAGTGGCCTATTTATAAACACTGAGCGAATTATTGCCAATTAATTGGATCCAAAAAACAAAATGCCGAACCATGGCCAATACTACTATACTAAAGCCTTTTGCGGCTTATCGTTCAGTCGTGTGTGGAGCTGCCTTATCTAACGCTGACCGCCGATAACAAATGCCGTATAAAAGCCAACGACAGTGCCTCAAACCAATACACAAAACAGTCGCCAAATAGATTGCACAGGGCGCGGAGCCTCCATATAACCAAGAATATTACTTTTTACCTACTCTTTGCTTAAATTTACGTTATTTTTTTGTGTACTTTGTTCAATTTGTTTCTTTTGTTTTGACGTGTTTCGCGTTCGTACAAATGTTGCAAGGGATCCTCTTGCTGATTGTGCTAAGCGCTTGCGCGAGAGCTGCACCTTCGCTGTCATCATCGCTGCTGCCGTCGCTGCTGGCGTCGCAGTTGCTGCCACAGCAGCGCGCCAGTGATCTGGAGTGCACGCCCATTAGGTCTGTAACCGAGGCGGATCGCTATACCACAGTTAATCCGGATGTTAACCTGGTGGCTCTCAAAAAGGTGAAACATGCTAAGGGCAATATTGTGTTCAGTGCCGGCGAGCGAATTACGGGTAAGCTAAAATACATATAAATATAGATATAGTTCTAATTATACAGGGAGCTATAAAGTACTGCAAATGTACGTAACAGGCAGAAGGAAACATTTCCGACTATATAAACTTATATATTCTTGATCAGCATCAACAGCTGTCTGTCCTTCTATCTGTCTGTCCGTCCGAACACACAAATCTCGGAGACTATAAGAGCTAGAGACACCAAACTTGGCATGCTTGTTCCTGTATACCATACGCAGATAAGGCATAAGTTAATGTTTAATCTATACTTTACTAATTTTTCCGAAAATCTAAACAAAAAATCTGTTTTTGGGCTCAAAAAATTCGAAATCATTTAAGAATGCGATTTCCGGTGGCGGAGGCTGACTTTTTTGCAGGCATGTATGATAAAAACAAGAAAAATGTGCTTAACAGTGCTGTAAACGTTAACAGAGTAGCGAAATTGTTGCGTCAAAATTCAACAGCCCAACTACTCTGTAAAAGTATACAGCGCTGTTAACGATAACCGTACTTGGAATTCGCATTCATAAGTTTTAACGGCTTTTTAGAGCCCAAAACCAGAGTTTTTGGTTTGATTTTCAGAAAAATATCTAAGTATAGATTTACATTTTATTTTTGATCTGTATATAAACGCATTACTTTTATCGCTCAAAGTTTGCAGTCTTGTTAATTGAAATTCTTGCTTGTGTTCTCAATAGGCGATAAACTGTTGGTCAATAACTATGATATTGAGAGCTTCACCACAGCCGTGGAAATAGAAGTACTGATGAAGTATCAGTCGTCCAGCGGTTCACCCACCACCTTGACCAGCATCGAAATCTATGTGGACTCAACGGCGGATGATGCCAATGCCTATTTCACAGATGGCGGTATTGGCAAGAATAAGGCTTCGATATTGATGAACTGCAATCAGACGCGAACATTCTCATATGAGGCCTTCTTCTATGGTTACTAGGCTAGAGAGCTAATTGAGCAAAACAATGCGAACAAGCAAAATAAAACAGCATCTTCAACTTGGAACTTAACTGTGATCGCCATCGTCATCGTTATCGCTATCGTCATCGCCATACACATCCCTATACCACCCCCTTCTCCAAACAAAAAAAGGGGACAAGTATTATAGTGCTAACTTTAAATTAAACAAAAATATGAGAAGAAACAACAAACGAATCATCTCGATTTGAACTGTTAACATTTTGTGCAACTCATTCGAATATTCCCATTCAGTTTTCTTATCAGAGGCAGACCGATTGCTTTCGCTTTTTTCTTACCAATATTACTTTATCTATTTGACTAATCGTGCATGCTTGTGTTTGTGCGTGGGTGTGTGAGTACGTGTATGTACATTGTACACACGTTTCTACTGGACTGTCAAATTATCGGACTAACAATACGGTTACGTTTTTGAATGTACGCTTACAGCGGCAGCTAATTGAAATTGTTTCTCTGTTTCCCCGACCATCGAACTACTTCTTTCGATAAGTCACATGTCCACAGCGAATGTGTTCTTAAAGCTGCCTACACATCATACGATTGGTTGGTACAACCTGCTTGTAACGATGAACACTGGCAACAGTTTTACAAAGACACAAGCCATATTTGAAAAGATTAATCAACATTATCGATTACCAAATCTTAATAAATTTAGCAAAATATAGAACAAAAAAGTATTAAATAAATGAATCAAAAGTATTGAAAACACATTGGCTTGTTTTTCTTTTCAGTTGTAATTTTTAGGGTACTTACGAGTAATTTGGTCACATGGTAGCCCAGGTACATGGGGAGGTTAAAAACGAACAAAACTACATTTATTTATCTATATACCAATTGGTACAAGCAATTACCAGACTCTATCCAACTTACACACAGTGAAATTGGTTGTACAACCTGGTCAAATTAATACAACCGATTGTTTGGTGTGTGATTTCAGCATGAAACTCGTTGATAAATTGATAAAGCTCATGGCGTGTGTCGCGCCTGAAGAGACGTTCAAAACTAATTGCGTACAGCACTATTTGATTTCATCACGAATATAATAGATAACTTTTGTAGGAATAACCAGGAAATCAGCTTTGAAAAAAGCTGTTCAAAAGAACAAACACATTTTATGTAATTTTTAATTATTATCATAAAGGGCAAGTTTCTCAATGTTCGGTTAACTTTAATTGGACTTTTAATGTGCCGGTTTTAAAAATTTAATTTTCTCAAAATCTATCTAGCTTTAATGTGAACGTTAACTGCTAACCGATACCCATTCGTCGGTTAAGTTCTTAACCTTTTCAATTCATTTCAGCGATTCAGGATTTCAAAGCTAACATGCAATACGGTTCTTGAAAGAATTGGCAAACAAATATATTCAAGAATCAATAGGTTATATAACCCTTATTTAATTGTGTAACAACATTTCCAAAAAACCTTTTTCCCAAATCATGCATTGTTGCCAGAAATAAAACTATGGTTGGCACTGCGTTTTTATTTTTCTTATCACTGCGTGCGACTTCTGCGGAATAAGTAACCCTTCGGCAAGTTGTGTCTTAAAAAATTTTCCAGGGTGTTAAATTAACTTTGAAGAGCTTGGTGGGATTCAGCAAACCGTAAACGAATTTTACAAAATTGCTAAGTTTTCTAAGTTTATGGGGGCCATCGACTGTACCCATATGTGCATGCAACCTGGTGGCGATAAAGCTGAAACATTTCGCAGCTAAGAGGGATGTTTTTCGTTTAATATTCAAGTTGTATGCTGGTATGGTGATAGGAAATTCGTATTTGGTCTATGGGGATGCGAATACCTCAAGATACAGCAGTGACAGTAATAGTTACCTCAACTGATGAGTTGAACTTGCCAAGCACAGGTTCTCATAGCGAAGACGAAGGAAATAATACCAATAAGAACACGACATCCAATACCAGAAATGGAAGAATTGGAAAAGCTAAAACCAAAATATAAGACCAATGAAATTTATTCAATATCCCAATCTTTAGGCCTACGTAAGAATTGTTATATCTTAAATTATAGTACTCAGTCAACTATTAAAATTCGATAAATTTGAGTGCACAAAAGAAAAATTTAAAAATATATTACTAATTACTCCCTGTTCCCATTAAAAATGGGAAAAAGGGAGCTATAAAGTACTGCAAATGTGTGTAACAGGCAGAAGGAGGCATTTCCGACTATATAAACTATATATACTCTTGATCAGGATCAACAGCCGATACGAACTAGCCATGTCCGTCTGTCTGTCTGTCTGTCCGTATGAACGCAGGTTTTTCCACAGTTTTGAAGCTAGAGCAACCAAACTTGGTATACATGTTGGTATATACCATAGGCAGACAAAGTGTCAAGATCTCCCCCCCCGCCCCCACCCCTTCCCACCAGAGATACCAAACTTGGCATGCAGGTTCCTGTATACCATACGCAGATCAAGTTTATTTCAAATTTCGGATGCACCCCCCCCCCCCCACCACCGCACCAACACAAATCGCAAAAGACTCCCACAGCCACAATTTTAAAGATAGAGCTTTAATTTTTGGTACACATGTATGTATAATCAATTTCTTTCGGATGTGTAAATTTCAACACGATCGGATAAATAGCACCAAAGTTATGGAAGAACTTATTTCCCCTGTCTCAGCAGGCAGAAACAACAGTTTGACATGCACTGTGCAAGTTGAGTACGCTGCTTGCTTGTGTTGCCGCTGAATTGCTTGAAATGCAAGTTGGGAGCAGGGAGTCTCGTTGTCGGGCACACTCGACTAGAGTATTCTTACTTGTTTTTTTTTTTAAATATTATGATTATTTGTGAAAAATGGATAATTAACAAAAAAAAGGCCTGATTCGCCAACGTCTATAACATATAACTAAAACCACATTCAACAAGTATTGTAAATAAAATTGTAAAATAATAAATCCATAACTGTTTTATTGAGCTAAAAATATAACGATGCGTAATAGGAGCTTAGTGTTCTCATCCTGTTACTTATAACAATGTTGACCTGACTTAATACCCTCTGACTAAATAGCCTTTTCCATTGGACAATATAGCATATAAGGCATAATATTTTTATACTCTTTTTTAATTTTTTTTATAAAAAAAGAAAAAAGAGTATATTGGGTTTGTGAAATGTCCGTCTGTCCGTCTGTCCGTATGAACGCAGGTTTTTTCCACAGTTTTGAAGCTAGAGCAACCAAACTTGGTATACATGTTGGTATATACCATACGCAGACAAAGTGTCAAGATCAAATTTTGCAGGTTGAATTCTATTGTCCTATTAAAAAGATTGTATAAAAATAATTTTGCCACGCCCACCCCCGCCCCTGCAATCGAGCAATGTTTGTTTCTCCCAAACCTGTACAACGAGCCCAACCAAACTTAAATTGATGGCAAAACTTGAAAGATTTGACCAAAAATACAATTGCCACGCCCACTTCTGACTCCGAAAAGAGGCTAAAAAATAGTATATCGCAGTCGGGTGCATCCGACTGCAACGTTCTTACTTGTTAGAATCAGAAATGTCTCGATTCGATCGTTGATTGCCTATACAATTTTTAACATTTGACTAATAAAATAAATAAGAGCAAACCAATTTTATGAATATCTTTGTCCATATCGCATATTTTTGTAGTTTTCTACATATACCATATATATTTTTGAACTACATATATGTCAAAACTAAACCGATTTAAAAACGGAATCTATGTTTTGTTATTGTAAGCTCTTTAGATTGACTTTTTATTTAAATTTCGATTAATTCTAAAAACATAAATATTTTAAAATGACTAATTCGATTGTGGATGCTGATCAATAATAACATGTACTACTATACACTTTATTAGTCACAGACGCATTTTTCTACCCATAACACAAGGGTACACAAATCAAATAAATAAATGCTTCTTTGAAAGTAAATCTTACTTTCTGAGTTCAGTATTGATTTGCTTTGCAATTAACACGGTATTCATAAGCTTAGATTTCAACTTAAATAAATACGCAAATAAAATGGGAATTAAAACCGTGGCCTTTGTTTTTTTGATTATATTTACGCTTGTAGTTATGGGAATATGTGTGGGACTGTATAAGAACAGTGAAATTAAACCAATTGAAACGATCACAACCACAACACCACCATCCACAACAACAACAATGTAAGACACCACCCTGATCGGCCATTGCTTGTATACATACATTTTACATACATGAGTTTCTTATTACCTTAGAGAGCCAGTGCCAGATATTATCTACAAATATTTGGGCACCCTCGGATCCACGGATGAGTATACCATGCAAACGGTTATATTTCGCTGCACGGCTGTTGTCCTGTCGCCGAAATACGTCCTTGCATCGCACAAATGTATGGGCAAGAGTGAAGAAGCGAGACCATATACAGTTCTGTTGGGTGTAAACGATCCCAGGGAAATTTTTAAATCTTCCTTGGAGTTTGATATTAAGGTGCATTTCTATATTTTTGATTGTCATCAGACTTAATGTATTTTGAGCTGTCAACCTTTTGTTTGAAATTTAAATTTTTTGTTTTCTAATTTTGTACTCCAGGCTTATGGATTTAATGAATACAAAAATGATCTGATTCTGATTGAGCTAGATAAATTAATTGATATGAAGGACCTGCCCATAACCAATGCAACGCTCTGTAATGAGAAAGATCTGAGTGGTGAGCCAAAACTGCACGCAGTGGGCTATGCCCAAAAAGATGGTAAGAAATGGACTCTAAAAGTGGTTCTTTTCGACCTTTAAGAAATTCTTCTCTCATTGTCGCTTTAATAGACATAAGTTGCGGTTTTTTTACGCAAAAGTTGCGCCTCGAGAATTCTAGCAAATGTGACAGTGTGCAAGGCGCAAAGAAAGTGCAGGATATCTATGTACCAAATACGCATCTGTGCGTGACACCCCTACAGGATATGGACTCCCATCCCAGCCAGAAGGAGGACTGCAAGAAATGCTTAACGGCCAGCTCTAGTGTCCTTCATGTGGAGCGTAGCGATGGCAGCTTATGTGTGGCAGGTATTGCCACGCCCACCACCGCTGAGTGCACTGAGGATGTTCATGCGTTATATTATACCAACATTGTAGGTAACATTGGGCAAGAATTCATAATGGATAAGATCAATCCATCCAAGTAATTTTAATTGTTACTTACATACTATATATTCACATACAAGACTTATAAATATTTGTTATATTTTGTAAAACATGATAAAAGTTTGTCTCACCTATCAAAAATCAATTTTGTAACTGGGCTTCAAAGAAAAAACCAAAGAAGTGAAATAAAGGGAAATAATTCCATATGATATTAATTCTGGTGATATAAGCTTTTAAAAGCTCAACTGATACCTATACGAAAACTCTTTTTGTTTATGTGTTATATTCTAGATTATCCGTGCAGATACTATGTCGTTAATTTTGACACGTAATGTGTAATGCGTTGAAGGAGACGTCTCCGACCTTATAAAGTATATACCTCCTGATCAGATTCAACAGCCGAGTCGAACTAGTCATGTCCGTTTTCCGGTATCAATTTGTGATCTATATTTATGAAACTGGGCACAGATTTGCGGCAGACTAGATTGGTTCACTAGGAACGATCAGTTGAAAAATAAGTTTTTGTATAAAACACTTTTATGTTTTTTGAGATAACTTAAGGAAACTCACATTATCTAAGTTTAAACGTGTTCAAACACAGGATGAAAACTTTTTAGTTTTTACAGGTATTTCAACTAAACTCGCTAATACTCAATTTTATTATGTGGGTGCCTATATCTTATTGTTGTCATAGAAACAATGTGTAGACGGAAAGAAATAATGCATTGTATTTTTAAATATTTTCGTATTCAATTTGAATGTGCCCTTTTTTTTAATATGTTCATATTTAAATTAAATATTTTCTATTCAAATTAAATATTTTCTATTAAAATCAAATATTTTCAATTTTAATTACACATAAAACAAATTAAAATTGCATTTTAATATGAATAATTTTCAATTTTAATATTAATCGATATACATTCTACTATAAACACAATCAAATAAAAAAAAACAGTAAATTTAAATATGTTTCATAATAAATTCAAATATTTTATATATCATAAAATGAAATGTTTTATTTTTAATTTAATAAGAGATTAAAAATATTGAATATAAAAAGTTTTCACTGTAAATTTGAAGCTAATGTATATTTAATTTTAACAGTAAACTTATTTAAATTTAAAATTTTAGTAGTTTGTCTAAATTTAATGGAACAAGATGAAAATTAAATACTTTTCAAATGAGTTATTAATATTGGACATACTTATATTAATATAAACGCCACATTGATCAAACATATATGTGTACAAAACATCAAAGCTTTATCTTAAAAATTGTGGTTGTGGGAGTTTTTTGCGATTTGCGTGGGTGCGAGGCGGTGCATCCGAAATTGGAAATAAACATGATCTGCGTATGGTATACAGGAACCTACATGCCAAATTTGGTGTCTCTAGCTCTTATAGACAGACAGACGGACATGGGTAGTTCGACTCATCTTATGATGCTGATCAAGAATATATATGGTTTATATAGTCGGAAATGCATCCTTCTGCCTGTTACATACATTTGCAGTACTTTATAACTCTCTTTTTCCCTTTTTTAATGGAAACAGGAAGTAAAACACAAAAAATTAAACAAAAAATCATGATAAATTCACCCGATATTCAGGATAGTTTCCCCCGAATCAGGCAAAATAGGCGTAAGACATTTTTTAACGGCGTGGGGGACCTAGTTATCATATTCATCGAAATCATCTGAACTTGGGAGTCCATATCCTGTAGGGGTGTCACGCACAGATGCGTATTTGGTACATAGATATCCTGCACTTTCTTTGCGCCTTGCACGCTGTCACATTTGCTAGAATTCTCGAGGCGCAACTTTTGCGTAAAAAACTGCAACTAATGTCTATAAAAACGACAATAAGAAAAGAATTTCTTAAAGGTCCATTTCTTACCATTTAATTTAAATATGAAACATATTTATTTACAAGCCCCCAAATAAAATAAATATTAAATTGTTTTATTTACTGCATTTTTTATTGTTCGATGAAAGCAAGTGATTCAATTTAAATGCAGGTGTGCGATGGTATGACTGATGACAGCAGGATTGTCAAAATGTAGTCTGGCGAATCTGTAATTATAAAGTATATTCGATAACATTTTAAAAAATAAATATATAAGTTAGTTAAAGATGAAATAAAATGTATTTATTATTGACTATTGCAGTAGATATCTACACATTATTCTTTTGCAGAAAGTTTTTTTTATAAAAAAACATTAGGTTCGACTAATTAAATACGGGTAATGAATACAGTTGGCCGATTGTGATCAAATCTGAACAAACCATATTTGTTAAAATACAATTTTCTGAGGACTTATAGACAAAAATTAACTTATATATTTGATCAAACTATCAGTTATATATATATATATATATATGCTCGATTCAGCCGATTCCGGCACATGTACTACGTGCAACAAAAAGATGCATCGGTGTTAAATTTTATCATGATAACTTTAAAACTTAGTGACTAGTTTCCATACAAACGGACAGACAGTCGGACAAATGTGCATGGCTAGTTCGACTCAGCGGTTGAGCTGATTAGGAATGTATATACTATATGGATTCGGAGACGCCTTTATTTATGCGTTACACATTTCGTGATAATAATATTTAGTAAGTATTATGTCTTACCGTAGATTAACATAGCTCAAGCCTCCGAAGAATGATTCCCCTCCATGTCGAGCTGTAAATAAATAAACCCAGACAAACAGAAGAGTTTAAATTTAATTTTGAAAAATTTGAATATTTCAATACACCTCACCTGTTCCCTTTGCCAAGTGAAAAACTTTTCTCTAAACTCAGCTCTTAAACCGATGTGTGAAATGGCATCGTTTACGTCTTCAACTGAAAGGTATTTCAGCGAATGGTAGGTTACGCCCTTATCTATGATATAAAAGTTTTTAGAGGTAAAAAAACGAATTACACACAACAAAAAAATACATAAATACCTCTTAGCTCATCAAAAATGCTCTCCATATTGAAAGAGAACAATAGATTTTCAAGTTGTATATCGTCCTCCTCATAATCCATAACTGAAAGTAAGAAATTACATTTTTAAAATAAATGTATGCATGTATGTAAATACGTACAAAGATTTCGAGTCTTCTAACAGCGAATGAACGAAAATACATATGTATATACATCAGAGCTCGAAAATAACTCACTCCACTTATTTTCAATGTGTTTGCCACAGAGAGAAACACAAAAAGCGTGCTTATTTCTATTGCGTGCTGCGTTTGTTTTCTCTTGAGTGTCCTTTCTTATAATAATATCTTGTATATAATAATGATCTGCAATTACTAAATGTGGAATTTACTTATATTTTTATTTTAACACTCAAAATATTTTCGATATTTTTGTTACTTCACCAAAAGACACTTATTGTATGTATATTTTTCTCCCAAAAATAAGTGTCTAGACACAAACAAAAAAAATGCGAAAATAACCGTTTCTCACTGAGCGAGACCACACACACACACTTAAAACTTGTGTGCTTTATTCATAGTCTCCGAGAATAGCAGTTATATATTTTCAAAGTGGAGTGAGATATTTTCGATATACATATGTTTTTGATATACATACATACATAGACGTATATGCACATCTAAATGTATGGATGTTTATACATAATAACAAATACAAAAAATATATTTTTTCAATTGCATAGATAACTTCACTTGGTTTTTTTTTGTTTAGCTTTTCTTACGCGCTGCCATTGAACAAACCCAAATTTAGATCAAACGTAATGTCTGTATGCGCATGTATATGTACATATATATGCGTTGCCTTTATATAAGTACATATGTATGCATGCAGATATTCATATATGTATGTACATATGTACATGTGTTGTACGCACATACATACATATGAATTTATGTATATATTTACGGCACTTCACAAAGTATGTACATATATACATATGTGCACACAAATTTGTGTTTGTTAATAATTTTTCACTTTATAAAATACCTAAATATGTACATATGTATGTTGTTGTACACAAGTACAACAACACACTTGCACATACCCATATGTACATACATACATCTCTGTATTCACAAGTTGCACATTATCTATTCACATGTATTTGCATATGTACATATATATGTACATACATATGTACATAATCAAACGAAACCTATTTAATTTATAGTATAAATGCACACATTTATTAAATTAACTTACTTTCTGATTAATATAATTCACAATTACACAAATTCACTTTTCTGACGATGCGAAATATGTACACACAGTGTCTGCATGAAAAGAAAAGGCTCGCGATAACCGTTAGAAAAGCCAGCGCAAGTGTGAGCATGCGCACCCTTTCTTTCCTTCTTGTTCATTTTGCTCAGTAACTCATTTTTGTTCACTCACTCATTTTGCTTAGTAACTCATTTTTGGTTCACTCATGCTTCGTTGTCCTTTTGATCATTGTCTTGGTTCTTTTGCAAGCATTATCATATTGCCAACCATTTATTTTTATTTATTTTTAATTATATAAAATATATCCAAAGATTTTCCAACGAAGGAAATAAAATAATTAGAATATGCTGAAAGAAGTTTTTCATTTATTTTTACTCCCTGTTCCCATTAAAAATGGGAAAAAGGGAGTTATAAAGTACTGCAAATGTGTGTAACAGACAGAAGGAGGCATTTCCGACCATACAAACTATATATATTCTTGATCAGGATCAACAGTCGAGACGAAGTAGCCATGTCCGTCTGTCTGTCCGTCTGTCTGTCTGTATGAACACGTCGATCTCAGAGACTATAAGAGCTAGAGACACCAAACTTGGCATGCAGGTTCCTGTATACCATACGCAGATCAAGTTTATTTCAAATATCGGATGCACCCCCCTCACCCCCGCAAATCGCAAAAGACTCCCACAGCCACAGTTTACAAGATAAAGCTTTAATTTTTATGTATGTTTAATCAATGTCTTTCGGATGTGTAAATTTCAACACGATCGAATAAATAGCACCAAAGTTATAGAAGAATCTATTAAGCCCGTCTCAGCTGGCAGCAACAACAGTTTGGCAAGCAGCTTACGAGTTAAGTGCACTGCTTGCTTGTGTTGCCGCTGAACTGCTTGAAATGCAAGTTGGGAGCAGGGAGTCTCGTAGTCGGGCACACTCGACTAGAGTATTCTTACTTGTTTTTTAATTGTTCTGTTCAACAGATTATGCTCCGTCACTGTCCAGTAACTGAACTGGCTCATGAGTATATGAGCAAATGAGCAACTGAGCAGCTGAGCAGCTGAGCAAAATGAGTGAGTTGACTAACTTCATAAAAAAGAACAAGTGAACATTTTCACCGAAGTTAGCAATGTTTACCAAAGTCAGATTTGATCACAATCGGCCAACTGTATTCATTACCAGTATTTAATTAGTCGAAATTATTGTGTTTTTTATAAAGAAGTTTTCTACAAAAGAATAGTGAAGATATCTTCTGCAATTGTCAATAATAAATAAATTTTATTTTATCTTTAACTAACTTGTATATTTATTTTTTAAAATGTTATCGAAAATACTCTATAATTATCGATTCGCCAGACTACATTTTGACAATCCTGCTGTCATCAGTCATACCATCGCACACCTGCATTTAAATTGAATCACTTGCTTTCATTGAACAATAATAAATGCAATAAATAAAACATTTTCATATTTATTTTATTTGGGGCTTGAAAATAAATATGTTTCATATTTAAATTAAATATGAATCATATTTGATATTAATGTATGCCATATTAAAATTTAATATGTATCGTATTTAATTTAAATATAAGACATATTTAATTAAAATATGGCGCATATTTAATTAAGATATGTTTCATATTAAAATTAAATATGGCACATGTTTAATTTAAATTTAAAATATGGCACATATTTAATTTGAATATGGCACATACTTAATTTGAATATGGCACATATTTAATTTAAATATGAAAAATAGTTAAATTAAATATCTATTATTAATAATTTTAATATTTTTATACTTAAATTTTAAAATGCTGGCACTTAGAATTAAACATGAAAAATTTTAAAATTTAACATTTTCATATTGATATTTTATTTTAATATGAAAATTATCAAATAAAAAATAAACACCTCTTGGTGCGAAAATCATAGCGAAAATATTGCAATATTAATATGAATTTTTAACCTACACTATTTTTTTTTTCAGTGTGGCTTGAATCGGAATAGCTTATATTCAGATTACAATTTATCATTTAACTAAGTCTAAAAGAATTTAACGTCGAGAACTACAAGTGTATACATTGTGCGCTTTCGAAACCAAAATTAACAGAGAACGGAGGTATTTAATCAGAAAAAAAAACGAGATTTTAATAAGAGAACGATGATTAATGTAGTAGAAAAACCAGGAGAGAAACAATACTAAGAAGAAATCGTTTCAGCGTTCATGGGTCAAATTAAATACAGATTATTTTATTGATTGAGCTCTGTTTTGCCTGACTTTGAAAGCAAAACAATAGTACTACTTAAAGAATCTGAGATAACTGAGCTCAAAATATAATGTCGTTAAATATTGCATTCACGGGTTTGGCTTTAATATTTCTTTTACAAATATTGAGTGTAGAGAGCGGCTTTATTAGGCCAGACAAATTGATGAGAGGTGAGTTTTCGGTCGCCATTATTTATTGTTTACAGTTCTAAATGTAAGTTTTTTTTTATTAGAAAATGATACGTGTTCACACGCACCCACGTTTCCCAAAAGTCACTGTCGTACTACAAAAAATTGCGAAACACTGCCTGTGTATTTGAACACCACTGCGATGACAATATGTGATGTACCCAGCTGTGGGTTTAAAGATCATGAGATGGAGATGCTTTGTTGTCCCGATGAGCTACCCAATTCAAATGTCACTCTGCACACGTAATTATTGTTCACACTGTTCTTTAATAATATTTTATATCAATAACAACAACAACATGAGCAAGGTGGTAAATAAAAATATATATTTTATTTACTTTAGAGAGCCAGTGCCAGATATTATCTACAAATATTTGGGCTCCCTCGGATCCACGGATGAGTATACCATGCAAACGGTTATATTTCGCTGCACGGCTGTTGTCCTGTCGCCGAAATACGTCCTTGCATCGCACAAATGTATGGGCAAGAGTGAAGAAGCGAGACCATATACAGTTCTGTTGGGTGTAAACGATCCCAGGGAAATTTTTAAATCTTCCTTGGAGTTTGATATTAAGGTGCATTTCTATATTTTTGATTGTCATCAGACTTAATGTATTTTGAGCTGTCAACCTTTTGTTTGAAATTTAAATTTTTTGTTTTCTAATTTTGTACTCCAGGCTTATGGATTTAATGAATACAAAAATGATCTGATTCTGATTGAGCTAGATAAATTAATTGATATGAAGGACCTGCCCATAACCAATGCAACGCTCTGTAATGAGAAAGATCTGAGTGGTGAGCCAAAACTGCACGCAGTGGGCTATGCCCAAAAAGATGGTAAGAAATGGACTCTAAAAGTGGTTCTTTTCGACCTTTAAGAAATTCTTCTCTCATTGTCGTTTTAATAGACATAAGTTGCGGTTTTTTTACGCAAAAGTTGCGCCTCGAGAATTCTAGCAAATGTGACAGTGTGCAAGGCGCAAAGAAAGTGCAGAAAATCTATGTACCAAATACGCATCTGTGCGTGACACCCCTACAGGATATGGACTCCCATCCCAGCCAGAAGGAGGACTGCAAGAAATGCTTAACGGCCAGCTCTAGTGTCCTTCATGTGGAGCGTAGCGATGGCAGCTTATGTGTGGCAGGTATTGCCACGCCCACCACCGCTGAGTGCACTGAGATTGTCCAAGCGCTGTACTATACCAACATTGTAGGCAACATTGGGCAAGAATTCATAATGGATAAGATCAATACGGCCAAAGTGCAAGCCATGACAAGTTTAGATGAATTCGGTGAATATGATAACTAGGTTCCGGTCCCGCCCGCCGTTAAAAAATGTCTTACGCCTATTTCGCCTGATTTGGATGAAACTATCCTGAATATCGGGTGAATTTATCATGATTTTTTGTTTGATTTTTTGTTTAATTTTTTGTGTTTTACTTCCTGTTTCCATTAAAAAGGGGAAAAAGAGAGTTATAAAGTACTGCAAATGCATGTAACAGGCAGAAGGAGGCATTTCCGACCATATAAACCATATATATTCTTGATCAGAATCAATAGATGAGTCGAACTATCCATGTCCGTCTGTCCGTCCGTCCGTCTGTTTTATAACCACTTTTGTTTTAAATTAAAGCTTTAAAGGAGTTGAATTCAAATTTCATTTCAAAATAGTGGTTTGAAAAATTCATTTGAATTGACTTAGAACCTAGCTGATATTAATTTTAAACCCAAATAGGATTGAAAACATACATATTACTCTCTAGTTAAAACTAAAATTGGAATGCAATCGCAAGCGTTACAAGATTTCCATTGACTTTGCACTTTAATATTCTAAGGGACTTATTAGTCGGGGTAGAGATCTAAGTCTGTCCAGGCCGAATTACAAGATAATTGCTGAGACGCAGAACGCAAAGGGGCAAGCGATTTTCAAATTTTATAATGAGCAATTGCAGATAAAACTCTATTCAAAAAAGTCTGCCACCCACTTTCCGGCCATAGGGTTGAATTATCGTCATCGCCACCGAATGAAATATACTCTGTTCTCAATTTGATAATAAAAACGAGAAAAACAAATGTAAACTAAATTTATTAAAATATGTTAAGTTGAAGAGATATGCGTGTACTTTTGAGTGTATATTTTTGTTTCTTTTTCGTTACAGTCAGATTTTTTCTCTGACTTTTTTTTTA
This sequence comes from Hirtodrosophila cameraria, assembly GCA_949708635.1. Taxonomy (NCBI): domain Eukaryota; kingdom Metazoa; phylum Arthropoda; class Insecta; order Diptera; family Drosophilidae; genus Hirtodrosophila; species Hirtodrosophila cameraria. Next base: position 22,438,299 of record OX453090.1, on the reverse strand, counting down.
ATCAATATGCTTACAATTATGTTATCTAAAAAAATCAATAAGAGTATTGTATTGATAAGGTTCTACTTAGTTGGCTTTGCCTTTACTACATTCTCCTTGAAAATGATGTACTTTTCAATCTTAAAATCATTTTACTGGAAACACACGTAGAAAGCTAAAATTTTTTAATATCAAATCGTAACTAAATCCAAATATTAAGTTTTCTTCTTTAAGTAATTCATTTGTAAATCGAAGAATGTCCAACTTGAGAGAGGTGTCGCAAGTCTCCGAGGAGGTAGCGCCCGCGGTGCACAGTGAGCTTTAAAATGTTATATGTAATTTTTTTCACTTACCACAAAATGAGTGTTTTTCCTTAACCATAAAGTGCCAATTGTTGTGGGAAATGAAATGTTTGTCCTGACGCAGCAGGACGTAAGACGAGTTGTCGACACACGCTACCTTTGCTTCAATCGCTTCGATGGTTCCATGCCTGCAACACAGCTACAGAGCTTAAACTTCCACGCTCAGCAGAACGTTACAGCTATGCCTCAGATTGGGAACACATTCACATTCAGCGTGGCCACATCAACGAGCGAACTAAATGACGAGGATAAATGCAGCCGGTATTGCCAGACGGATCCACAAACCAGGTCGCAGGCATGCAACACGGAACCGTCAGTTGATAGCTTGTCTGATGATAGTAGCCACAGCTCGGACGATCTCAACATAGGTGAAGAGACTATGCATCCAAAATCATCGTCTGAGAGTTCACAAGATCAAACGAGCTCAGTTCCCGTACCGCCGTCTTGTGTGCCCAATGAGTACGACAAGGATGAACAGCAATGGAACTGACAATGACAAACATTGCACAAGACAAACAACAATCGAATCAAGGAACCAAACTTTTATTTTCACTTTATTCTAAATTTGTATGCCATGTGTTCTCTTGGCTTTTATCTTTAATATGTACCTAATACTAAATTTTGGTAACTGCACTCAGGGATTTACTTTTTATTGGTTTTTCTTTTTTTTGCGGCTTGTCAGTGTCTTCTTTATCCTGTCCTATAAACAGCATATCCCTATGCATCTGTACTTTGCCACAAGAGCAGGCTGATCAAGCCTGCAGCTCGTTGACCTTGAAAGGTTTAGGTTCGAATTCAGCGGAGGTCCTCCAAACACAGCGGCCAGCTCCTTGCCGCCATGGGGATTGTTAAATAATGCGTCGCCAAATCGAAGTAGGCAGCCTGCGGTACGGACGAAAGATATTCAAAATATTCGATTGTGTTCTGCTAATGTCTACTTGGGTTCAGTTAGAACTCAAGAACAGCTAAAGCAAAAAACTGCCCTTACCTTTAAGCTGCGTTTTCGGTGTTGGGGGAATTTTCTCTGTGAATGCCCATATGTATTTCGCCGAGCGTATTTCAATCTAAATGAGGTCAGTAGATTCCAAGCAAAAGAGAAATTTTAATTTGAATGCTATTTCACATGCGTAGTAAAATCAAGAAAGCAAATTGCCGAAGATGTATACCCTTGCAGAAAAGTTATGCATAAGAAAACTTAATATTCAATAGTTTGTGCGTATGGCAGCTGTAAGATAAAGTCGTCCGATATTAACAAAAATTGGTGAATATGTAAATAACATAATTAAACATATAATAGAAGTATTTGGTTAATATAACTTGAGAAACAAAAAAGTTATTCATACAAAAACTTATTTTTTATATAAAAACTTATTTTTCAACCGATCGTTCCTATGGCAGCTGTAAGATTAGGGTTCCTGTTTTGATGAAATTGAGTCGTCATATATAAAATGTGATTTAACACAGATAACGTGAAATTGGTTGTGTTATTTAAAAAAAAAACAAAAAAAGTTTTTTTATACAAAAGCTTGTTTTTCAATCTATCTCTCCAATGCACACTGGGCCGAATCGCTCAATAAGTGGTATAAAGTCGAATATTTTGTTGAAGCAAATCTTAATATGACTTTAATATATTTAAACTACATTATCATTAAATGAAGAATCAATAAATATTTTCGATAAAAGCACAACTGTTTTATTTTTTATCGAGTTTCAAAGTCTGGTGATTAGTCATCTGACTTGAGCAACAAAATTGATTTGAGCCAGTTTTCTGTCATGCAATGCTTCTGGATGTATAGATCGACAACGGTCGGAGCTCTACCGCCCTTGCAAACTGGATATTTGCTAAACATTTTCATATTTACCTCTATTTACTTGAAAAATAATAAAAAAACAAGATCTTGACGCTTTGTCTGCCTATGGTATATACCAACATGCATTCCAAGTTTGGTTGCTCTAGCTTCCAAACTGTGGAAAAAACCTGCGTTCACACAGACGGACAGACGGACGGACAGACGGTCATTTCACAAACTCAATATACTCTTTTATCTTCTTCTTTTTTTCAAAAAAATTAAAAAAAAGAGTATAAAAAATACCAAATCCCATTTTAGCCAATTCCCAATTGAATTTTAGCGTTTTATTCACAGCTCTCAATACTTTGCTTAATAATCACGTATACGTTATGCTGCCATACAAAGGCGGTCGGGGAGGCGTGGTCAAGTTAACTTAAATTTATTTTAAATTTTTAGAGTTTTATATTTATCAAGTATATCATATTATATCATATCTGCAATATTCGACTTTATGCCACTTATTTGTCGATTCGGCGCAGTTTGCAATGGCAGCTATATGTTATCGTAGCCCGATTCAGCCGATTCTGACATATGTAATGTTTGCCTAGCTCTAAAACTGAGCAACTATTTCGCATATAAGCAGACGTACAAACAGGCGGTCAGCCAGAAGGACGTGGCTAGTTCGACACGGCTGTTGATGCTGAGCAAGAATATACTACCATTATTTTCTGAGACGTCTCCTTCAATACGTTACAAATTTCATGACAACATTATTATACCCTCTGCAAGGGTATCAAAAAAAAAGATGTTGATAAACAAAATTAAGAAGAAATCGTTTCAGCAAAATACTGATTATTTTTCATGATTAAACTTAGTTTTATTTGACTTTGAAAGCAAAACAACAGTACTTTTCATACTCTACTGAGCTTAAGACATGATGTCGATAAACATAATATTCACGGGATTGGCTTTAACAGTGTTTTTACAAATTTTGAGTGTAGAGAGCGGCTTTATTAGGCCAGACAAATTGATGAGAGGTGAGTTTTCGGTCGCCATTATTTATTGTTTACAGTTCTAAATGTAAGTTTTTTTTTATTAGAAAATGATACGTGTTCACACGCACCCACGTTTCCCAAAAGTCACTGTCGTACTACAAAAAATTGCGAAACACTGCCTGTGTATTTGAACACCACTGCGATGACAATATGTGATGTACCCAGCTGTGGGTTTAGGGATCATATGATGGAGCTGCTTTGTTGTCCCGATGAGCTACCCAATTCAAATGTGACTCCGCTACCGGTAACGTAAGTATTGTTCATACTGTTCTTTAATAATTATTATAATATGTCAACATTTTTATTGCCATTTTTCAGAGTTGGGGATAAACTTACCTTCACACATTTGGCGTCCCTGGGATACTTGAAGCCGGATACTTTGGACACAATAATTTATAGCTGCACGGCCGTTGTTTTGACTCCAACCTTTTTGATAGCGACAAGCAAATGCCTCGGCGATAGAGCAGTAGAGCAGAATCCCAAAAAAGTTTTGCTGGGTGTTAGCGATCCCAGAGTATTTGAAACATTGAAATCTTTGGAAATTGAAATACAGGTAGTATTCACTTATGTTGCATTTTTTCAGATCCAGAAAGCGTATCACAATCTGCAAAATATACTGCAATCATTACATTCGTCGGCCAAATCAAAACAGTATATTTTGAAAATTTGTTGTTTATTTTGGTATATCAACCAAATTTGCCAATACCAAGTGTTATTACGCTCTAAACATGTTGAACAAATTTGATCAAAATCTTAACACTTTAATTTATAGTCGCCATAGAAACAATCTTCCAAAACTTGAGTTTTGTTTTCTCTAAGCAGCAAAAACAACAATCGGTTGGAAAATGAGTTGCATGAAAAACATTTTCTTCTCATGTTGTCTCTACGTTTATGACATTTTTGTCATTCTGACTTAATTTGATCAAAATCGGAACAATCTCTCAAATACAAACCAAACTTACTAAACTAGTTTGCATTACAAAATCTCAAAATAATTTGCAGTCAATTGAGAACCTTAACATTAAGTTTAAAAAACCATAGAAAATTGAAAATGTTATTTATATGAAGAAAATTCAATAGATACATAGACAACTGTATGTTGTTTAAGGTTTATGCAGTAAACACAAAAATAATGATATAAAAATGTCGATCATAATGAGAGAACATTTCAAGTTCAATTTTATCAGCAGTCCAATTTATGTAATCAATTTCTTTTTATCGAAAACTCAATTTACAAATATTGATTTGAATAGATTGTAAATCATTGAATGACTTTATTTGAAATTTCAGATAAATGTTAAAGTGCTTAATAATGATCTGGTGCTGTTAAGGCTGCATAAGAACATTCAAGTTGAAAACCCATCTGTGAATGTTAGCATTGCAACAATCTGTGATGCGGCTGATCTCCAAGAAAAGTCAAAGCTCTACGCAGTAGGCTTTGCACAGACTAAAGGTAAGTAATGGACATACATATATATATCATAGATTTTCATTTAGCTCTCATTATACTATATGTATACTCTCACAGGCACCAACTGCGCCTTGTTTAAGCAACAGTTGAATCTTGTGTCTTCCAACAACTGTTCCAGTGTGCAGAACGAACGTCAAGTGCAGGGAATCAATATACCAAATACGCATCTGTGCGTGACACCCCTACAGGATATGGACTCCCATCCCAGCCAGAAGGAGGACTGCAAGAAATGCTTAACGGCCAGCACCAGTGTCCTTCATGTGGAGCGTAGCGATGGCAGCTTATGTGTGGCAGGTATTGCCACGCCCACCACCGCTGAGTGTTTTGTGAATGGCAATCCGTTGTATTACACAAGCGTTTTGAGTGACATTGCCAGCGATTTCTTTAATCTTAACACGGAAAACGTAGTTCCCGTTAAAAGATTTGGAAATCGCAGTTAAGGTTGTGGCTTATATTTTTGTCTATTGGATTATTTTGTACATGGTACATAATCAAAAGACAGAAAAAATGTACTATTTAGAAAAATATGTAATTGTTTTGAAATTTGCGATTAATAAGTTAATGAGACTTCTGACTTTTGGTAAATTTTAAAACATTTTTCACTTGAATTTGTACTGAAATGTGCGAATTCTTTCGGTTGCACTCAAACCTTAGCATGCACTCAGAAAAGAAATCATGAATTTCGTACTTATATCAAGTACAAATGGTGACTAAAACGAACGAAATTAATTTTTTTGAGTACAGAATTCTTTTTTTAAGAACGTTTATTTTAAGACTACAAGAAATTTTTAATTGAATTTTAGGAAAAAATATTTTTAAACAAGAAAGAACGTTGCAGTCGGATGCACCCGACTGCGATATACTCTTTTTTCGCCTCTCGGCGGAGTCAGAAGTGAGCGCGCCAATTTTATTTAAGGTAAAATCTGTCAAGTTTTGCCATCAATTTCTCTGCCCGCTTGTCCGTCTGTCTGTTTATATGCGTTTTTCAGAACTTTGTTCTAGAGCTATCTTAAAGAATCTTGGCACAGATGCTTCTTCTTTGTGCAGGTAGTACCTATAGTTGAATTGGCCAGATCGGACCACTATAACATATAGCAGCCATAGGAACGATCAGTTGAAAAATAAGTTTTTGTGTAAAAAACTGCTTTGTTTTTCAAAATATCACGACCAAACTCACTATATCTAGAAGTGGGTTTTTCAAATTTTTGAAAAAAAAAGAAAATATTGGGAGGATATTGTCTGTCTATTATTCCATCCATATGAATGCAATTTCTTCCACAGTTTTAAAGCTAGAGAAACCATACTGGATATACTTGCTGGTATATACTAGAGTCGTATGGAAAATTTATATTGTAACCAAGGATGGAAAGGAAAGGATGAAAGGACACAGTCGACATTGAACTCTTATTCAACGGCTCATTTGTGTTTGTAAACTGACAGAAGAAGACCTTATACAATACATTTTTGTTTCATATAGTACCTGTATATTTCAAATTCAGTTTAATTCCAAAACTTTCGTCTAACAATATCAAAATTTTTAATCAGAATGGAAACCTCAAGCACAAAACCATCTGGCGAATCTGACTTCTTCTATGGCTGGGACTTATTGTATAAAACTGTTGAGCATAAGATCGATAAGAAGGCAGATGTGCTAATGGTCCTTGCCCACTTTTTGCTAACCAAACATTGTAAATTTCGGTGCGTTGGAATTGGCGATGATAAAAGTAAACTGGTGGACGAATCAGGCAGCGAATTGTTACCGGACCTATGGAATAATGATAGTTCCAAGTATTCATTACGATATGTGCACAATAAAGTGCACTATATGTTGCTTGCACATATAACGGAAGATGCATTGATTGTCAATCTGTTGGATGTGAATACTAAGAATGTGTCGAATCTTTGCATAATACCAGACGCTTTGGTACACAATCTAAAAGGTGGCATTACCAGAACAATACCAACGGCAATGGTTATTGTTGAACGCTTTCGCAAAGAGCTATGCGATCCAGTATTTGCGCTCAAAACACGTGAGACAACTATGCAACAACAGACAACGAGCCAGTCGCCTACTCGCACCACAGATCCTTTGCTTGCTGAGGAACCCAGACGTCCTGGTGCATTTATGCCGCACAGCTTTGAGCCAACGCCTGTATGTCCTCCTGATGTTGGCCGTGGCGATTTGGATCCTCTGGGTGGCGGTCTTGGTAACCTGTTTCCGTTTCCCCGAACTCCCGGCCCCGGGCGTCCAAATGTGCCAGGCCAGAACGGTCCAAATCCAGATCACGCACAGCCACCAGACTGGAATCCTGATCATAATATGTAAAAATCCTGCACAGACAAAAGTCTCAAAATTAATCGCTCAAAACTGATATTTCTGCAGCTATTCTCATTGAATTGAAAGAATTAATAAATTTATATAAATTATTATTAATTTTTTTTTTGATATATACAACTTATAGCTATGGGAAGATATACGTTGATTATACCTATATATAAAAGAGTTCAAACCGATTGACTGACTCACAGATACAGATATAGAAAGCTGGATTTTGCACAGTTGCTTCATCTTATGCTGAAAGTGAGTACTAAGCTCAGCTTTTGGAAAATTCTGTTGGAAAATGATACAAATTTTGCAAAAAACTGTTGTCTGAACTTTGTTTATCATCCTATCAGACTCAAACTCATTTTCAAAAATCTATACGAAATATAATTCGACACATATTTAACTGATTTTGAAAAACTCAGCCCCCTGTGCGGAAAATGTAGGGACGAAGGATAGTGAAATTTTAGTGAGATAACCCTCGTACACAAGCCGCACCGATTTTAGAAAATTCACCATTCGATTCGAAAGCTGGTTGGAAAACTCAGAATCTCTTATGATATTTCAAGTGACACTTAATGATAACATTAATATAAAATGTAACTTCGTGGATTACTGAATTAAGGAAATTTACCCTCTTGGTAGTAAAAAGTTGCGGATCGGGTTGATCGAGAAACGACGGGCGGTATAGCAGCATATTCCCCAAATAATCGTGGGTTTCGATAAGCAAAATGGACCGAACTGGGGAGCCCCAGAATAAATTTCCAAATCAACGCCACGGTAATAATTGGTGTAGTCTCGTTAAATGTTTATTAAACGTGAATATGAAATGAAATAAGAATTATGCAGTTGAAAATCTTACTGTTCCACATTATTTCGTGTCCCAACTTTGGCGGTATAACCCTTATTTATTGGGTGGGGTATGCTCCTTTCTGACACTTGCATGTTTTTGCAGTAATTGTAAAAATAATGAACCAGGAAATAAGAAATAGTTTCAGCTAAAAATTGATTGGTAAAACTTATGTTTATGTCCATAAGAGGGGAGAAAACGGTTGTAGATGCGTTGCCATGACTACTAATGATGTAGCCTTAAAAACAGTCCATGTTAATGAATTAAGTAGAATTTTGTCAAAAAAAGACGTTGTTTTATGAGTCATTTTACGTAGTTTGTGTGGCACACGTTAAATTTACTACGTTTGTGTTTATTTATACATTTTTTGGTTTTGCCTAAGTACAACAGTCGCGAAACAGCGCCAAAAAATCACAAAAAACTGTGGCAGGGAGAACTACTATTTAATGAGAATCAACTTCTCAAGCTTCCAAGTAGACAGTATGTTGGGCATTGCTGGCGCGCCAGCGCACAATGGGTCTATTTGACATTTTTTGTAGCAAAATGTATAGCTAATGATCTTCAGAAAATTTTTATATAAGCCAGTAAGTTTCGAATACAAGCTTTTATACTGCCTATTGGAATTACCAATATACCAATACCAATACCATAGTTAAAAACAATTGGGAATGCTCTAGTCGAGTGTGCCCGACTTCAAGACTCCCTGCACCAAACTCTAAAAATCATAAAAAACATCTTTGTATTCAATTACACATACAAAAAGCAGTGTATTACTTTTGTACTTCAAGCAGTTCAACGGCAACGCAAGTAAGCAGCCTGCACAACCGCTGCTTCTGATTACTGAGTCTCCGAAATTATATCCTAAAATATTATCGAAATGAAACTTACGAAGTTGAGCAGGGGTGTGGGGAGAGAAGTATCCCTAATTTGAAATAAACTTTATCTGAGTATGGTATGCACGAACCTACTTGGCAAGTTTCGTGTCTCTAGCTCTTATAGTCTATCAGATCACAGTGTTCATACAGACAGACGGTCGGACAGACAGACCTCAATTAAATAAATAATTTAAAAAAGAGAGTTGTAAAGTAAACTTTTTGTTTTTTTTTACAGATATCTTCACTGAAGTGATCTAAATCGGTTTGAAATATACAAAATTTTAAGTGTTTGTTTTCTTGATTAGATCACTATAACATATAGCTGCCAATGCAATGGTGCAGTTTTATCTTGCATTTTCTCAGCTATTATTATAGCTTCGATTAAGTTTATTATTATTAAAGTTTCACGAAGTTTTAAAGAAGTATTAAAAAAAAGTTTGATTAAAATAATACTAAATAAAAGGTACCATTTTGTTCAAAAGAGTCCCAATCTACCAACGACTAAATAATGTACCAGTTTTGGTACATTTGTACCAAATGTGGGAACCGTGCTTATAACAATAAACGGTCTTTTTTGAACTAAAGCCCTATTTGTATTGAATCGCAGAATTTAAAGAATAAAACGCTATGACTTCTAGTCTGATAATTCGTAAATTTTTTTCTGATTGTAGTTGCTTTTTTGCTTGATTGATTTTTGCAACGTTTTGCTGCCAGCAGACCCACAGTGCGAAGCGCCGCTGCTGCTGCTACAGAGATGCTTTAAGCGATGCTCGGCATGTGAAAGAGCGGCAGTTGAGCGCGAACGACTTGGCTGTCCAGTTCGTTGATCAGATCGGCTATGTCACTTTTAACGTGGATTGTGATAACGACGCTGGCTTGGCACTGTTTAAATGGTGTAGTTAGCAGTAGCTACTACAACTTGGAGGGTGCGTAGCCACTATAAACTGATACTAGTTTTGATACTAAATCTCTCTCTCTCTCTCTCTATCTGTCTCTCTCCTACGCAGTGGGTGATCCCTGTCCGACGCGTGAGTATCACAGCAGTTGCCAGCCGGCCGAGCAATGTGCAACAGTGATGCAGTTAATGAAGGATGGCAAGTTGCAGCAAGAATCGGTGATCAACTGTGGTTATACAACGCGTGGGGAGAAGATTTGTTGTCCAATCGAAACAGCCAGTAAAGCAACAACGACAACGACAACGACAAGAAAAACAACAACAACAACGACAGCAACAACAACAACAAAGACTCCGTGTTTTTTAAGCAATTCCAAGACAACAAGAAGAACACCAACGGAAAGTCCACCCTGGCTTAGTATTTTCAATACAAATCAGGAATTCTTGCAGCCTTCAGGCTCACATAAATTGAATCGAGGTGGCATTATCTTTAAGGACGAGTCCACATCAATTGGTGCCGGCTGCCAAACGCCGCTATACGAAGGCAAATGTTTGGGCATCTCGAAATGTAGTAGCATACAGACGCTGCTGGAGCAGCAACGGCTCCAGGATAACGACATCCAGACATGTCGCGATGGCACCACGGAGGAGATCATCTGTTGTCCCATCAATGTGCCGCTGCAACCACGCGGTCAGGTGGACACCGACACGCGTGTTAATGTCGATGTGCTTGTGGCAGGATCAGCTGCAGCAGCAACTACCAATCTGACGGATGAGTCTTATGACAAGGCTTTGGAGCTGCTACCACATTACACTCATCTGGCTGCATTGGCCTATCTAAATGCTGCCGCCGATGGTTATCTGCATCGTTGCACGGCAGTGGCGCTGACGTCGCAGCTGCTGCTCAGTGCCGCCGGCTGCGAACGTCCCAATCATGCGGTCTTTGGTGTTGCGGATATGCGCGATGTGGATGATGAGGAGGATTATCTGGTGGATATTACAGTACGTGTTGCACTTTACTCAACATGCCTTTTTTCATGTCTCTCTCTCTCTCTCTCTCTATGTTATTCTAGGACGTAGCGCAACTTCGTCAGGATTGGGCGCTGCTGCGCTTGAAGCAGCCGCTGCAACTGGGCCAGAACAGTGTGGCGAATGTGAGTTTGGCACCAATGTGCACACATTTTGAGCAGAATCGGCTGCAGGTCAGCGGCAAGTTGGTGGCCACTGCGTGGGCCAAGGGCAATGGTAAAGCTACTTTGATATTTTTGACACAGAACTACTCTAATCCTTATCCTGATGCAGGTAGCGATTGCCTGTTTTATGAGCTGCCCATGCGCCTGATGCCCACTGATGCCTGCAAGAACATTGTCAACAGCCTTGGCGTTCAGAACTTGCCCACAGCACATCTTTGTCTGGCGTCCATGCAGATTGGCGCACTGAGTGCCACCAATTCCAGTTCATGTGCTCCATGCCCGGCTGCTGTGGGTAGTGTTCTTCATTTAGTGCGTCCCGGTGGCAATCGTTGTGTCCTAGCCATTGCCACGCCCACTGGCGCCAATTGTGATGCAGAAGCGATGTATTTTACAAGTCTGCTGGATGCACAGCTTGTGCAATTTGTAGAGCAGCAGCAGCAGGTCCTGTAAAGGTGCTGTAAAGCCAACAAGGACACAAACCTTTTATGGTTTTAAAATGTGTTTCCACTGCACTGCAGCAAGTTGTAGCAATAGTTGCTGCATGCGCCAAACTGCTTTCAAATGTGATTAATTGTGCTTCTTATAAGTGTATATGTGTGTGTGTCAGTGTATGTGTGTTTCTCAATTATTTGATTAGCATACGTGAGTTTTGTACCAAGTCTCCCAATGCATATTTAACATAGGCGAAAACAATGCTAATGTGCTCTGAGCATATTAAAAAGCAATTGCACTCAGAAAATCAATCACTAAACTGGTTTTCAAGCACATTTATATGTTAGCTGTATAGGTTTTAAACTTATTCCTGACTATATCGTTTGTTCAAAAACATTAAAAGTTGTCAAAATGAGAAAGTATTTTACTTTCCACTATCACAAAATTAAATATAAATTCTTTTGTTTGGAATTTATAGCATAGTAGCTTTGGACCTTATAATAAATTTGAAGTTTTTTCAGTTTCACAGAACTTTAAAACAACTTTCAATTCGAGCATTTAAAATGACATGAGTACATACATAAGTAGTTATATAATATTTATTTTATTAAAAACAATAAAAAAAACAACATAATTTCTACATTTCATTTCACAACATAAGCTGAATTCTTGGGGCAAGCCCCAATAAAAATAAAAATATTCTCTGCTCACTTTGGCTGTGTTATTTCCCTTAAATCACAGCAGATGTTGTTATTCTTATTGTTATTAACTTATGAACAGTGCCAATCGCTTCTAATTGTAGTACTTCCTATGTAGCAGCGCTCAGTTACGTATTTTGATTCTGTAAAATGCTAAACAACAAAAAGCAAACCGGTTCGCCTCTCAGAGCTATCAAAAAGAAACAACAATAATTATAGCTAAGAGTGTTTTAATCAAGATTGCTCCACTAAGAGTTACCCTGTACACAATTTTAAGGCGCATATACTTTAAAAACTTGGATGCTTATCCGATTTTTATAAAATATGTAATTACGATACTTGAAAAATATGCTACAATGGATGTGTATTCACAGTCTTAACGAGAGACAATCATCTTCTTGACAAAAGTCTACTTTGAAACTTGTTTTAGCTTGATTAAAATCGATGAAATTAAGATATTCGATTTTTTTTTTTATATTTTTTTTTAAATAAACTAAATTAACAGCTCTTTTCAGTTGATTTGTTTTGAACATTGGATTCCTTAGCATTTCACACTTGACTTTAATTTTCAAAAAAAAAAAATAAAAACTAAACTTTCATCGAAAGATGATCGCATTAAGTCAAAATCAATTTTAATTCCAAGTGCTGTGAAAAATTAGAGCCTAAATTAAAAAAGGAAACAATTACAGGGTAAATAGAGTACAAAGCTCCAGCTTTTGCTGTTTGTTAGTTGCAGCTCTGGCTTTGTTTTTATTCTAATCTCAGTTTCAGTTGCCAAAGCGACGCGTTGCTTTGAGGTAGTCTAACATATAACACCTCAACCACAGCCTCACCTCAGCCCGAGGGCCAAGAAGCACCGAGCTAACCGTTGCCGTAGAGCGTTTAGGCACCGGTTTCAATTTTTGCCTTATATTCTAAATTTTTGTATTTTTTTAATACGCATTTTTGTGTGCTTTTTGAATATACTGTTTTATATATATATATATTTATTAATTCATATGAGTGTAGTTGGACTATTTATTTGCTGTTATCAATCGCAAAAGCTGTGTGTATCAAAGGTTCGTCTGATAATACACGACAACAAAAATAGTATAGTGCATTTCGGTGATTGCAGACATTCATAACACAATCTGTATAAAAACTTATTAATTACAGTGAATACTAGTAATATAAGCACGAGTTGTTCTTGTGTTCAAATCTTGTATTAACAAAGTTTTTTCAATTGCACCTTTACAAATTTTGCTATTTTTTATGTGAATTGTTAATTTAAACATACTCATCAACTAGGTAATTAGACGTAATTTACACGATTAAACTTTCCTGACGTCTCACATCTTAATGCATTATAATTCGAAGAATAATTAAAACAAACTTGAATGATTCAAACATATACTAGATACATATACATTAAGAAAGTAATACTTTTATGCAAAAAATTATATATACATATGTACTACATATGTATATACAGTGGCTTTTGAGGGGTTACTATAATATTTTTGTACTCTTTTTTAATTTTTTTGTCCGTCCGTCCATCCGTCTGTCTGTCCGTCTGTCTGTCCGTCTGTCTGTCCGTCTGTATGAACGCAGTTTTTTTTCCACAGCTTTGAATCTAGAGCAACCAAACTTGGTACACATGTTGGTATATACCATAGGCAGACAAAGTGTCAAGATCTCTCCCCCCCCCCCCCACACAAAAACCTATATCTCCCATAGTTTTATAGTTAGAATAACCAAATTTAGCACAAGGGCTACTTATCACATCCTTAATTGATCTGACTAAAAAAAATTTGGCCACGCTCACCCCCGCCCCCACAAATAAGCAAAGTTTGTATCTCCCACAACCCTTTAGCTAGAGTCCCCAAATTTTGCTGGTTGAATTCTATTGCCCTATTAAATAGATTGGATAAAAATATTTTTGCCACGCCCTCCCCCGCCCTTGCAATCGAGCAATGTTTATTTCTTCCAAACCTGTAGAATGAGCCCAACCAAACTTAAATTGATGGCAAAACTTGAAAGATTTGAGCAAAAATACGACTGCAACGTTCTTACTTGTTTTTGTCTAAAAATGTTTAAAAAAAATGGTATCGGCTAATTGAGTAGCAGATATCGATTTTTGGTTATATTTGTACAACTATAATGTCAAGTGTCTTCAAATATATAAAGTACATAATTTGCTTGATTTTTGAACAAAACTGTTTTGGTTCAGCACAATACTTTCAAGCAAATCAGTAAAGATAACTGAAAGCTATAAAACAAACATTAATATCATCAGATTAATTGAAACTCAGGAGCCGACATTGATTCAAAAGATAATTTCCTAATTTGCTGAACTTGTCGCTTGGTTTTTATGATTTCACCATATCAATCGAATTTTAAATAAACCATATACTATTACTTGTTCATAAATTTGTGTTGAGCTCGTATAGTACTTAAATACTGAAATAGGGTTGCAACATGTAACATATGTTGCAAATAAAATCCGACACAAGCTTTAAAAACTCGTTGATTATTGTATTTTATAATAAATCATGTAAGTTACATATGTATTTGCAAATGATCACATGTAGTCCTTAGGTGAATATATTTACTTTTAATTGACCCAGACATATTTATATATATATAATATATATATATATTACATATGTATATACACAACCCATGTTTCATGTTGAGTGCTAGTTGGTTTTTCCAGCTTTAAAAAACTGATCATTACAGATTACTTGGAACTAACGTATGTCAGTTTATTAGTGATGTACGAGTATATGGGTCAATAGAAGTTTCATTATATACATATATACAAAATTAAAATGAAATTCGCATTTCCTGCTTATATACGTCAACAAATTGTTTTTATACCCTTGCAGAGGGTATTATAATTTCGTCACGAAATGTGTAATGCATTGAAGGAGACGTCTCAGAAAAAAAAAATTTGTACATTCGTGATCACCATCAACTAATCCCTCAGTTTTAGAGCTATCGTGATGAAACTTGGCACAGATGCTTATTCTTTCTGCAAGCAGTACATATGTCAGAACCGGCCAGATCGGACCACTAAAACATATAGCTGCAATAGAACCCATCGCTTGAAAAATTAGTTTTTGTGTGAAAAACTTTTTGGTTTTTCAAGATAACTCAACCAAACTCACTAAACTTAAGTTTTAACACAATTTGTACATGATGAGAAAATTTCATCAAAATCAGACGACTATATCTTATAGCTGCCATAGGAACAATCCCTTGAAAAATAAGTTTTCTTATGCAAACCTTTTCTGCAAGGGTATATATCTTCGGCACGCCGAACATAACATTTCTTTATAAAGAACTGGACACGTTAAGTGCGCTGCTTGCTTGTGTTGCCGCTGAACTGCTTGAAATGCAAGTTGGGAGCAGGGAGTCTCGTAGTCGGGCAAACTCGACTAGAGTATTCTTACTTGTTTTTCTCTTTTTTTTGCAATCATTTTGAATTTTTATTTTCTTAACTGTACTTAGTCGGAGCTTTTCGTTTTTATCAGGAAATGTTGAGGTTTACAGTGGGTGTTCTAAGATTAAGATTAGATTCTTTAGTATTTACGTTTTATATTGATTCTTTAGTATTTACCATTTTACAAATGGTTTATTGAAATGAGGAAATGTCAGTTATACAAAATGAAAAACCATAAATTATATACTTCTTTATGATACAAGAAAATTGGATGGAAATTGAGTGTCGCGGGTCAATTTTAAAATCGAAACATGCGGGACAGAGCAATAAACTTCTGATTTAAGATGACATAAACAAATTTGTTCGAGAAATTTTAAAATTGTGATTATTTTTCTACATAACATATTGTAGGAATGTTATCAAACTCACAGAAAAAAACATAAACAAAATGTTGATTTCACATTGCAGCACAGATCTGTTCAGAATCATTGAAAAAGCATTAAAGTAACGATCATGACCAGAACTTTGGGAGCTACCCAAAGTGGTTTGAGTACCAGTTTGATTAGCCTGCTCTTATTTGGCTTTCTTCTATGTAAAATACCACATCTACAAGCACGTGAAGGTACATATTAACTAATTTTGGTTGAATATTAATTTGCATATGTATTTTTATATTAACCAATTTTGTTGCCAAAAGGTGATGCATGTACATTAAAGGAAAATTGGGCAGGCGTGTGCATGGCATCATCTAAATGCGAACCTAGAGTTCAAAAATATATTCAATCGGGCAGACTAACGGATAATGATGTGCCCAGCTGTGGCCTGGGCTTGCGTGAGGAGATTGTCTGCTGTCCAGCTGTCGAATGCTGTCCAGATGAGATGCGGTAAGATTGGAGGAGATATGCATTTGGTCATTGCAACTTGTAGCATCCCCAAGTCTGGCACCAATTCTAATATCTCCATGCCATCTACACTTGCAGTCTAGAGGCAACAACAGCAAGAATCATTCAAGCCACGCCCGCAAACCGCGTCGATGTGTCCACCCCAGAGGAGCGACCCGCTGTGCGAGGTTAGTACACTCAGAAAAAATTCAAGGATTCTGTACTTATATCAATTACAAACGGTTACAAAATCTGACAAAGTAGAAAATAACTTCTTTTTAGCACATCATTACTCCCTGATTCCCATTAAAGAATGGGAAAAAGAGAGTTATAAAGTACTGCAAATGTATGTAACATGTATGTATGTATGGCATATCCGACTATATAAACTATATATATTCTTGATCAGCATCAACTATCGACTATATAAACTATATATATTCTTGATCAGCATCAACAGCCGAGTCGATTTAGCTATGTCTGTCTGTCCGAATAAGCACACAAATCTCGGAGACACCAAACTTGGCATGCAGGTTCCTGTATCCCATACGCAGATCAAGTTTATTTCAAATTTCGGATGCACCCCCCCGCACTCGTACACCCCGCACTCATCGCAAAAGACTCCGACAGCCACAATTTTAAAGATACAGCTTTGAAAATTTTTTAAGAATTCCATTCATATTACAATTTAAATAGGCATTTAGAACATCCACTTATTAACTGTATCAATTGTTTTATGAAGCTTGTCGAATTATTCAGGACCGCAAGGGTTCGGAGGGCCTAGTTAAACACATAATTGGTGGTATTGCGGTGGATCCAGGTATTTATCCACATATGGCGGCAATTGCATTCAGCACATTTGGTTCCTTTACCTATCGGTGCGGTGGATCGCTGATCTCAAAGCGTCATGTCCTGACGGCAGCCCATTGTGTCCTTGATTTGCCATCACATGTGCGTCTTGGATCGGTGGATATAGATAGAGTGAGCAAGCATTATCAGGACATTGCCATATTGCCGGTATGATGATACGTAATCGTTAATTCATTTGACACTTGTGTAATATATGTTCGACTTCTCAAAAAGGACAAGATTAAAGTTCATCCAGAGTATGTAAGTACCAGCAAGTACTATGATATTGCCGTACTGGAACTGGCCGAGGAAGCTAAACTAAGCTACTTTATATATCCGGCTTGTCTGGAAACAAACACTGTGGATCCACCGACTAATTCCCAGCTTTATGTAGCCGGCTGGGGTGTTATGAATCAGAGCAGTAAGATAAACATACGAATACATTTAACTATTCAAAACATTCAAATCTTCTTCTTGACACAGATCGTTCAACTTCCAAGATACTGTTGCGTGCTCCCCTGAATATTGTTCCGGTACTGCAGTGCAATGAATCCTATGCCGAGCAGCCGGGAAGCAAAAGTTATCTACAGAGCGGCGTTATCGATTCGTTGCTCTGTGCGGCGGACAAAAAGAATGGCACGGCGGACGCCTGTCAGGGTGACTCCGGTGGACCGCTGGTTTTTGAACGCGAGAAAGACAACAAAGTATACAGCATACTGGGTATCATAAATTCGGGCTTTGGGTGTGCAACCAAAACACCAGGACTGTATACACGCGTAGCATCATTTTTGAATTTTATCGAGGATGTTGTGTGGCCAAATAATGTGGTATAACATAATATTAACAAGGAATCTTCAATGTACTATATGGAAAGCTATTTTAAGATAGTCGTTTTTAAGTTGATTTGGGTTGACTTAAACTCAAGAGCTTGTCTAGTTTCTTTGTACAGCTGTTTTGCTTTTATGGGTTAGTTTGCAATTCAATAAGTTAAACTTATACTTAAATAAATACTCGTTTTTATAAACAAACAATTGTAGCTTTGACCAACTTTCAAATATGTTTTTATTTAAAATTATAGAATACGTCTAATTTAGAATAATATAAATGCTCATGCATTCACGTAAGAAAACTGATTACAAATTATTAGAGTGCAGAGGTATAATTTGTAATCATAATAATTAATCAAGCGGAGATGGGGTTTTTTTTGTACGTGTCCACAGTTTCAAAATACGTTGTTCATTTTTTGAGATATCGCAAAATGATTTTCTGCGCTGTTTTGTAGATTACGACTGATCTATAACACAAGCCGACAAAATGGCATTTTTTGTTTGGTGCCCGAGGTTTGATGGTAGATTTCGGAAGAGAGAACACTCACAAGTAAAACTTCATTCACCGTTTTCAAAAACTGCGTGCCGTTTTTGAAATAATCTCGAACTGTACTATTACATAAATCTACAGCTGTAACCATCTGATCAAATAAAATGATGATACAAAAAATGAAATGAATACTGAATCATCGACTATTAGAAAATTCAATAGCTCGATCTTTTGGAGAATGTTCTGTTGCTTCTACAAAATGGCGACGGTTTGGTAATTTTTCAAATTTTGACCGTTGCCGAAGCCCTGCTGCTGGCCAGTGTTGCTGACTTCGCGGTTGTGTGCCGGCGGAACACATCCTTGTCGATTTGCTCGACCAACAAAATGATGTGCTGGAAAGCAAGAAGAGCGACGCAGTCACATGGAAGTAGAAGGCTAAACTGATCTTAAATGTCCACTACAGCCATTCAATGCACCCCACTCTGTGTCTCCTTCCCTAAAAGCCACCTATGAACATAGGCCTAGTCGACCTAGGGTCTAACTACTTTCATCTCCATTTTAGGCTTCTAAATAAACCATAATATATATCTTTTAGGAAACCCATACTACCAGCTAACGCCAGCATTAAAAAAAAAAAACTATAAGGGTGCTCACGATACTGGGTAACGAGGCAAAAAGGTAAAATTACCCGACCAACATCGTGAGCAACCCTAAGGCAACATTTTTGTGTTGAAATTACCCAATCAGCTGTTTGCTCATTGCGTTTTTGTTTACTTCTTCTATCTGGGTATCATATAAAGGTTGTTAAATTTCCTATATATGAAATTCTTGATTTATTTGATTGGGTGGCTTGAACTGAGGATATATACATAAATATAACCCTATATCGAAAAAAAAAACAAAAACCGCGAATTTTTCAAAAACAGCACCTAGTTTTCGAAAACAGTAAATGTTGTTTTACTTGTGGACATACCGTCTACCGAAATCCACTATCAAACCTCGGGCACCAAAAACACTGTCGGCCTATGTAATACTTATTTATCAACATCTGGTTGCTGGATATGCCATCGCAGCTGAGTGTGAGAAACAAGCTCTTGCTGTACAAAATAACAATTAAGCAGGTATGGACCTGTGGCATTTAGTTTTGACTCGAAGGTCAACATTGAACAACAGTTACAGTCGTCACTCCTGCGAAGGATCGTTGGTGTGCGTTGGCACTTCTGAGACTTGGTTAGAGAGGAAATTGTCAGTTATAGCAATAAATGCTAAAATCTTCTGGAAGATCACGACAACGAACTTGCTGGATACTAGCCTTAATAGTCAACAAACACTTGACTTCACTTTGAGATGAACACAAGTTAGTAATTTGTGTACTTGTGGAACATTCATAGCTGCAACAAGAAATAATGCTCCGATTTTGTTAAAGTTTGTCAATATGTTTCACTCAAAATTGATAAGTCTCGTCGACTTATCGTGAAAAGCCAAAATTTTAGTGGACAGCATAAACAAGAAGTTAGCAAAATCATTACTGTAAATCATTCCCTGACAGAGCTCTCATTGCTGTTTGCTCTGGCTGTGTATTTCCCTTGAATCACAGTTAATGCTATTGTTGTTGTTGCTACTGCCGGTTTTTAAATTGTTTACTTATTTAGTTATGAGCAGTGCCATTCGCCTCTACTTGTACTACCTGTAGCTGCGCTCAGTTTCGTGTTTTGATTCAGTGAAATGCTTAAAACCGGTTCGCCTCTCAGCGCTATCAAAACCAAACAACAATAAGAACTTCAACTAAACAATGCTCTAAACAAAAGTGCGTGACTAAAAGATACCCTGCACAAGTTTTTACAGTATGCTTATATTCACAAAAGAAATGAATTTTCAGAGTTCATCTCGTATTCGGCTATACTCGACCTCATATATACATTTCACAAACCCAAAATACTCTTTTTTCCGAAGAATTTAAAAAAAAGGGTATAAAAACATGAAAAGCCCTGACCCTCTCTCAGGGCAAAGGCAAAACAGAACACAAGAGAGTAGAGAGCGCAAAGCGCAGAGAGAACACTGCTTGCACAAAAGTTACACAGTGCAATTGCAAGTAAGCGTTGTCCAACACTGGCTTAGTCATTCTCTTCTTCTTTTTAAAAAAAACTTTTTGCTGGATTGGTTGAACTTCAACATAAGGTCGAAAAGTAGTATTTATTAAGATTTATCCATTAGATAAGACGAATATGAATAAATTGACACAGTTTTTGATTTTAATGATCATTTAGAATGGATTTACTTTCGAAGTGCCTTCTTTTGCACAACTTTATTGTAGTCATAGTACCCATTTCAAAGGAGTGCAGGGTATAACAAGCTTTGGCTGTAGCTGTAGCTTCGGCTTTGTTTGAGTTCTAATCTCAGCTTCAGTTGCCAAAGCGACGCGTTGCTGTGAGGTAGTCTGTAGCCCCTCAACCGCAGCATCAGCCTCAGCACCGAGCTACCCGTTTCCGTAAAGCGCCAAGGCACCGGTTTGAATTTGTGCTTTATATTCAAAAATACATTTTTATATTGTGTTTTACTTTTGTTTTTTTTTTTGCTTTGTGCTTTTTTAATCAAAGTGTTTAAATGAATACATAAACATACATACACACATAAAAAAGAACACATATTTAATTATACATAGAAACAAGAACAAAGTGTAGTTGTATTATTTGTTTGCTGTTATCAATCGGAAAGCTAAAAAGTTGCGCGTGTCAAAGGTTCGTCTGATAATAAGCGACAACAAAAAAAATGTCGTGCATTTTGGTGATTCCAGATATTTATTGCATATTTTTGTGTAAACATACTTAATACATTTCTTAATGCCATGAAGTTAAATAATCTTTAATATGTATATACTTATGTGAATTATACACTTTTTTTTTGAAATTTTTTTGAAAAAACAAGAAAAAAGAGTATATTGGGTTTGTGAAATGTCCGTCCGTCCGTCTGTCTGTCCGTCTGTATGAACGCAGGTTTTTTCCACAGTTTTGAAGCTAGAGCAACCAAACTTGGTATACATGTTGGTATATACCATAGGCAGACAAAGTGTCAAGATCTCCCCCCCACCCCCACCCCCACCCCTTCCCCCACAAACCGCAAAAAGCTATATCTTCCACAGTTTTACAGCTAGAGTAACCAAATTTGACACAATTTGACTACTGACCATATCTTTGACCGACCTGCCAAAAAAAAATATGCCACGCCTACTACCGCCCCCGCAAATGAGCTAAACCTGTATCTCCTACACCCTTATAGCTAGAAGCCCCAACTTTTGCAGTATGACTCCATTTGAACTCTTCGATAGATTGGAGAAAAAAAATTTGCCACACCCACCCCCGCCCCAGTAAACGAGCGATCATTTTGACAAGTACGCGTCTCGCTCTGCTTTGGGCGTTTGCAGCGTTCTGCACTTAGTAGAAAGAATTTTATAGTTTGTAGCATATATATATAAGTAGTCTTTAAAAGAATTTAATTTAATATACGTACAGAAAACAGAGTATATCGCAGTTGGGTGAGCCCGACTGCAACGTTCTTACTTGTTTTTTGTTTATTTTTCTAAAAACTGTGTGTGATCTTTATATAAAGAATGGTATACTTCACGTCAACAATTGACTTCATCTTTCATTAATAACAAGATTTGTTCAAATTAAAACACATTATTTGATTGAAAGTAATTTTCCATAAATATCATGATTTTGTATGTTTTTGTTACTTGTCAAAATCTTGTTTTACTCGGGACAATACTTTACACCATATCATTTAAGATATCTGAAAACTCTGAAATACATATGTAGCTACTTTTAACTTTTTGGGTATGTGTACAATGTATACAATACATATGTATACATGTAAGTACGAGTATAAAGATAATTTCTTAATTTGCTGAAACTTGTACTACAAGTGTTTCAAATTTTTGTATTTTTGTTTATATAGTATTTATGGTTCCACTTTATCAAACGAATTTGAGATAAACCATATATGAACATAAGAGTTTGGGTTGAACTTAGTATAGCTTATTTAAGTTAAAATATTCAACTGCTTTTGACAAGTTCAATGAGCCGTCAGTTTTTAAACCAGTTGATTACGGAGAAATAAAACAAGAGAGAACAGCTTTCTTTGGCGCTCTGAAGATATATATCTTTATACCCTTGCAGAAATTTTTTCTATAAAAACTTATTTTTCAACAGATTGTTCCTATGACAGCTATAAGATCAAGTCTTTCGATATAAATAATACACACAAAAGAGTTTTTCATACAATATCTTATTTTTTTAACCAGCCATAAGATATAGTAGTTTGATGCACAACATGCACAGTTTTTACTTAAACTCAGAATAGTTTGGACCCAATATCTTGAAAAATAAAATTGTGAACTAATCGTTCCTATTTCATCTATATGAAAGAGGCCAAAAGAGTAGAATGAGTCAGAGCCATAAATATCATACTTACTAGCGGATTGTCTCATGTAGTTTCGTTATTATATGGAAAGTTTCTACACAGCTATAAGCTGACTCAGAAATACTAGATTGACATTGTCTATCGATCGTGAATGTGATGTTTTGGTTGGGTTTCCCAGTTCTCAAAGAACTGAAACAGATTATATATTATGTCTGTTTATTACTGATATACAGGTCAAATTTTTTTCATATTATTATTTGCAGCTTCTGTCGACAACTTTTAAAATTTTTCTTTTTAGTTCTAACTAGTAATCTGAATATCTTTAAATATTTCAAATACACTTTAAGTACACTGAGAAAAAATAAGAAAGAAATGTTATAATCTTCGGCGAGTCGAAGATATATACCCTTGCAGAAAAGATATACTGTTTTTTCTTTTTTTCTTTCAAAACAATTATAAAACAAGAAAGAAAAGATTTGCTTAAGAAAACTTATTTTTAACTGATTGTTCCTATGGCAGCGATAAGATATAGTGATCCGATTTTGATAAAACTTGGTCAAAATGTGAAGAACGTGTTTTAATTTAGATATAGTGAGTTTGGTCAAGGTGTTTTGAAAAACGCAAAAGTTTTGTGCCAAGTTTCATCAAGATAGCTCTAGAGAAAAGTCTTCAAAAACGTGTGATTCAGACGCTTCTTCGCCAAAATAGTCTAGTCTAGTCGCACCTGCGAAAAATTAATTTGCGCAGATTGTGCGGAAAAGTGCACATTGAGACAAACTGCCATTTAATAACAATGAATGGATCTACGCAATACACTTGGACGTACACTTATGGACCCTTATGGTCGTTGTATATGCCTCCGCAAAGTTCAAACTTAATTCCAAAGAATGACCTTTCAGAACATTTGCCTTTTTTACAAAATATTAATAGAACACGCACAAATACAAAGTCGTAGTACCACCAACATATAGTACAAGCCCGTATAATTGGTATCCGTTTTCAATACCATACTAAAATATGTTTTGCTTTTGAATATTGGCAATTTGAAAATAGGCTACAAAAATATTGCAAATCTAAAGGCAAGCTTTTCGACAGCAACATCTGACTTTAACAGCTCTTAAGTTTAACATTGGTCTGTTATATAACATTTATGAAGTTTTCTTAAGACTTTTACAGAAAAACAATACTAATTTAAATACCTTGAAAAAATGACAAAATACCCGAAAAATTGAAATTTTCTCAATAGTGCAGTGGAATAAAAAGTTTACGAGCTTATCTTTTAGAAGGAAGAACGTTGGCAATTTCATTTGAAAGTGGGCATGAAAAGTTGTCGGAAATGGGAACAGGCCTGATAGACTTATATTATATTATTGTATGTTGTTTTAAAATCGTGCACAGGTCATTCCAGATACATTTGAAAAGTGATTTTAGTTGTAAACATGACCAGGACAAAAAGAGCCACCCAAAGTGGTTTAAATTTAAGTTTATCCAGCCTGATGCTATGTGGCCTTCTTCTATGCAAATTACCAAATTTACAAGCACGCGAAGGTATGTGTTGATTGGATATTTGTATATGTGTGTATATGTATGTATATTGACCAACTCTATTTCAGAAGGCGATGCATGTACATTGAAGCATAATTTGGCAGGCGTGTGCATGGTAACCTCCGAATGCGAAAATGTCATTAACAAATATATTAAATCGGGCAGACTGACCACCAATGATATACCCAGCTGTGGTTTTGGCCTGCACGAGGAAATTATCTGCTGTCCGGCTGTCGAATGCTGTCCGGACGAGTCGGGGTAAGAGTGGAGAAGGGGTACTCCCATATGTGGAAATGCGAATGTAGCTTTTGTCTTTGTCCAATCAAGCTTTGTGCCAATTGTTGTTGCATGTTGTTCCATTTGGTAGTTAGTCAGAAAACTAGCGTCTAACGCATAACATCTAATTTGCATGCAGCCCAAGCCAGGTCACAGCCACCACACCAAAATCAATAACGACAACGACAACGATAGCGACAAACACAACAACATCCGGAGCTGTTATACCCACGCCAATTAGTAACACTGTGGAAGATAATTCTACGAGTAGCCTGAATGAGGAATCGCCTTACTTTGATTTTCAGCAGCTACTGAAGCCCAACAAACCGCAGCCCAAGCCGCAGTCCAAGCCGCAGTTCATACCCCAGCCCATACCTCAGACCATACCACAGACCCAAGCTCCCTTAAACCCTAACACTCATGAATCCATAAGAGAGCAGCCCAGATTCGGAATACCAACCACTCAACCACCTCAGTCAAATTGGCAGAGCATGGGTCCCTTTGGCGAGGCACCTGTTATGTCTAGGCAGCCAAAGATAATAAACAGACCACACACGTTTAGACCACAGCAAAGGCCTGGACGTGGACCAGCTTCAAGACCAATACCAGAACCTGGCACACACCAGCCGCTTGATTTAATTCAACTGGTCAATGAGCAACTGCGTCAGCAAGGCATGAACATTGTGCCGGCTAATCAGGTGAACTCATTTGAGCTACCATCGGTGTCAAGGACGACGAGTACAGTAAGACCCCCAACTATTGCAACAGTTCCATCTGTGGATTTGGATCCATGGGCGCCATTTCGTTTTCGGGACAAGCCCGTGGACAACGCTGAACTAACTGGGTTTGTCACACTTAAAGCAACACATCAATTGGCCTAAGCCTTGGAGCATATACAGTGCAGTCAACAATTTTAATCTCTCTCGACTTTCTTTCTACACTTGCAGTCCAGAGACAACAACAACAGAAAAAGTCATTCAAGCCACGCCCACTACCCGTGTCGATGTGCCCAACGATCGACCAGCAGCGCGAGGTGGGTGTAGTATTCAAGTAAATTAACATGCCTATACTGCCTTTTGCTGTTTTTCCATTAATTAATTTATTCGTGAAATAACTATCGCTGTGTTAAAACTTTTCGTCCAAAAACTCGAGTCTTTGTCCTAAATGTTCAAAATTGTTTTCCCAGATGGCAATAATGTCCCTTAAAAAAGTTGGAAAATGTTCCAAACGTATTTCAAGGCATACAGAAATGTAGTATTTATAAAGTACATATAATTTTATTTGTAATTGCATAATTTGGTTGAAATATCTTTAAAAATAAGAAAAGTTTAACAACCTACTTTTCAACATATTGTTATTTCGGCAGTTTTGAGATGTACTGCCTAAATTCAATTTCCTCTTTCAGCAAGACTTTCAAAAGTGTTAACATTAACTGTATATATAATATTTTAATTTAATTATTTTCGTAAAGCTAGAATATTAGATATATACATAGTAACTTATTCAAACCGAAACATGTAATCTAAAATGGGAACTTTTAATGCAATTTCACTTAAACAAAATTTTTCCAAAAGTGGAAACCAAAACGAAAAACTAGAAAAAAATTGAAATTTTTGTTTAAATTTTGTTGCTATATCGGCTAGAAGAGATTCCATCCAGTCGTCTCCAAATATGATGTACTTCCTGAAGAAAAGTACCTATGCCAAGTTTTATTAGCTTCAAAATTGAGCAGTTGAAATTTCAGGCTGAAATGCCAGTATCGATTTGGATTATAGTCATGAAAGAACATATAAGTTTTGATTGTAGTGCGCATATGTAAAAATTGTATTTCAATAACTTTGAAAATGCATAGAAAAAATCTTTGCGAATTAAGCTTTTTCTCAATTAAAAAAATCTTCTCCCCTTTTAACATTATAATATATAAAGCCTGCCAAAATATTCAGAAGGGCTACGAAGGGTATTCCTTAACAACACATATACTTGATGGTATTCCGGTGGAAGCAGGTACTTATCCCCATATGGCGGCCATTGCATTCAGCACATTTGGTACCTTTACCTATGGGTGCGGTGGATCTCTGATCTCATCTCGTCATGTTCTGACGGCTGCCCATTGCGTCAATAATGAATCACCAGTACATGTGCGGCTTGGAACGGTGAATATAGATCAAGTGGACAAAAATTATCAGGACATTGCCATAACGGTAAGTAAATACATATATTGCATAATATTTATTAAATTGTCATCCTAGTTATACAAGAGTTATAAATGTAGGCAGTAGTCAAGCAATACATATTTTTACTAGTTTCTATTAGTTTAATAAAGGCCACATTCACGTCTGATATAGATTCAACTTTCTAATCAATTTTACTGTAATTCTTAATGAATTCTATTGGAACAAACATATCAGAATTCTAAGATTTTTTATTTTAATCGGTTATAAAAAGGAAGCTGCAACTCTTTTTTATGGAATTGAATTGAAAGTTGATTTTGAATAAGTGTATTAAGAGTATTATAAATTATTTTTGTTTTATTTCTAATTTTATTTTTTATAATTTTATTTTATACTTTATTTAATGGATTTTTATACTCTAATCGGGCGGCCATCAGCCCTGTTCCAGTTTTCACATTCCCTAAAATATTGCGAAACTGATTTTTTTTTAAAGCTTTAGTGTCACTAATCTTGTATTTTTTCCATATCTCTGTTCAGGACAAAATTACGATACATCCAGAGTATACGAGTAGCAGCAAGTACAATGATATTGCTATACTGGAGCTGGCCGAGGAAGCTAAACTGAGCCACTATATATATCCAGCGTGTCTGGAAACATCAATTTTGGATCCGGACGCTCGTGCTTTAATTTTCGTTGCCGGCTGGGGAATTATGAATACGACCAGTAAGTCTAGTAATACACAACAATTTGAACTCGAATACCCAATTATTAAAATGTATATACTACATAGCTCGGAAAACTTCAAAGATACTGTTGCGTGCACCACTGACTGTTATACCGGTGCAGCAGTGCAACGAAGCTGTTGCCGAGCAGCCGGGTGGTAAACGATTTCTAAAGGACGGAGTCATTGATTCGATGCTCTGTGCCGCAGACAGGAAGGAAAATAAGAAGGACGCCTGTCAGGGTGACTCTGGTGGACCGCTGATTTTCGAACGCGATATTACGAACAACAAGTATAGCATATTGGGTATCGTTTCATCCGGCTTTGGGTGCGCAACCAAGACACCGGGTCTGTACACACGAGTCGCGTCTTATTTGGATTTTATCGAGAGCGTTGTGTGGCCAAATAATGTAGTTTAACTAAGTATGAAAATGGATCTTCAATGTATAGCAATAAATTTTAAGCAAGTCGACTCACTCAAACACAGATATGTTTGAAACACAACAAATATTTATGAAAAAGTTTTATTTACCAAAGCTTGATTTTTTCTATGTGATGATCTCAGAAAAATGTTGTATGAAAAGGCGCAAAAAGTGGCTAAATAGTAATTTTTAGCTATTTTCAAAAGCCATACAAAATATAAGCGAAGAGATTTTTGAAATTTTTGTTTTGCAGTCACTATAAGAATTGTTTGGATTTTTGCATCACAACATTTTTTCTTTAAGCACAAGGAAAAAAGTCAAAAAAGGAACCCTTCACAAAAATTTGAAAAGTTTTGTGTCAATCAATCGGAATTAAAATGACCTTCCCATTAATGCCAAAATGTACATTAAGTAAGTTCAAATTATGAGTAAATTTTCCTTGATACACAGTGAAGTTATCTCATAAGTTTTTGGAGGAAAGGGAAACGGAGTGAACTAAACTTAACTGTTATGAATTAACAAGTGCTGAAATTTTTTTAAACTCTAATCTTAAAGCTAATGTTTTGCTAAAAATAAAATTATTTTTTGAGCTCCTTGTTTCATGGCACTTTACGGTTAGATGTATTTCTAATAGATTAAGAGCAAATGTCAAAAAACTTGAATACTTTTAAAAAATGAGTTTTTTGAGTACAAGCCCTGTTACCGTTAGCAAGCTCTCTGTTATCCACTTGCCTAACTAAAAAGAGCGCACGTAAGAGCAGCTGTCATTTTGATAGTCAGTGCTTACGGTAAATGCTCTCTGAGCACAAGTTGCGCTCTTTGGAGGACGGCATTGCCAAATGAAAATGTAGGATGGAAGAAAAGCTTCAAAAGTTTTTGGGTCAACTGAGCTTTAACTGTTATTAACTGCGAAAGCGTTTTGCTTAGCCGTTACAAAATGACACTGCCGTCGAGGCAGCATTTGGCAGCTCCTTTTTTTTTTGTTGGTTGCCTATCGAAATACCCCCATGCGTCCGCTGTCCACATGTGTGTTGTACGTTGTACTTCGCTGCGGCAACAACAGCAACAACTGTTTCAGCTGCTTCTTAAATGCTGCTGCTGTCGCTTTGGGCGCCTCAGTTGGTCGCGAGACTGCGTTGCCGTTAGTTCGTTGTCAGCAGAAATAAGCCGACAGCGGCTAAAGCGGCAGCAGCGCTAAACAGACAACTACATTTTTTTCAGTGCTTTTGTTTGTGCTTGTTGTTCTTGCAATTGTTGTATTTGCGCCGTGCGGTATGCAACGGTTCTTTTTGCGCGCCTAGTTTGAATTTGTTAACAGCTGCATTTTGTGATCAGCGCGGCTTTAAATGTAAGTCTCGATGTTGTTTGTTTTAATTTATTGTTAACTGTGTATTTGTTGAACAAATGAAACGCTCTTTGGCTTATCATATTGCCACATATTGACGCATTTATGCATAAGCTGGGAAATTGATTTCAATTGTACATCTGTTGCGACTCTGTCGATAAGCATCGGAAAACAATCAAATGTCTGTGTATACAGTAGTCTAGGGCCCGAAAAAGCCCTACAATTGCGATAAGAACTGAACTTTGTTGCAGCTAATGGACAACAGGTGCTTTTTATGTATATGTTACACATTAAATTCGATCGATTGTGTACAAAAACTTAAGAAAATTGGTTTCAGTGTTTTTATTTTATATATATTTTTGGTTTTATAAATTCTGGTGAAGTAATAAAGTTAAAGTGACTGGAAAGACTGTTAAATTAAATGCCAAATGAAAGATTTTGTTATTCTTAAAAAAGTGACAGATCAGTGTTCAGTGACTTTATATCAATAAAAAACATATTTTTAAAAGTGCATATTTTAAAATGAATATTTAAAAATTTATTTTTATATTCTTTTTTTTTTTATCCGTTTTTGATATTTTTCTAAAACGTTTTTATATATTTTATTAGAAAGCAATTTTAAACTAAGCCAATTGCGGTTTTTACAGTTGGTTAATTTTTTTTAATGATCTATCAAAATTAATGATTTTGAAATTATATTGACTCCTGTTTATTTGGTTTTTTATAATGTTGCCAGTTTCAAACTAAATTTTCAAACAAAATTTAAACAAATATATCTTATTTACATTTATGTTATTTAAGTGTAGAATTAACGCTGCTTGCTTGTGATAGAAATTTGGTGATCGTTGATCGTTGTGAAATGTTATTAAATGTGTAAGAGATAGTGAAAGAACGTGCCAAAGTTATAAACCCTTACAGAAAAGTGTTTTTTTTTTTTTAAATGACTATTTGTTAAGTGTAATTAAAATAAAAATAATAATAAAATAAAAACAGAAAAGTTTTCTAACAAAAACTCATTTTCCAACCGATTGTTTCTATATAAAGTTGATACGATTTTGATAAAATCATGTTTTCCGCAATGGTAAGTTTCTCAGTGATGGTAAGTTTGGTTCTGGTATTCATATGACAGTATGTTAAAGTTGTCTGATCCGGCCGTCCGACTGTCTGCAGCAATAACAGCCATCTGTGAAAAACTGAAAGACTTATTTACATACAAAGTGACGGGTAGACTGACTGACTGACTAACAGGCAGACAAACATATAAACACGACTAGTTTGACTCGGATGTCAATGGAGACGTCGTTGGAGACGTCTCCGTCTCCTTCAATGCGTTACACATTTCGTGTCTGCAATAGTATAGAAGTTTTAATCGATTCCACAGAAAAGTGTTAAGAATTAAAAAAAAAGCTACACTTATAGAATATTTTTCATATTTCTATGGAATTAACTCGATAGCATGAATTTTCGAAGTAAGTTTGTATACTTAGGTCGATTTCATTTAGGCGGAAAATGTAGGTAGCATACTTTTTGGAGCAGAATAGAATTTAGAACATTTTTTTTTAGCAAACCATAAAAGTGTGCCACATATTTATTTAAATGTATGTACGATAGCTGACAAAAAGAAATTTGTGTTCGCTGCTTAAATTCACTTTGATTAATTGCTAGCAAAGCGACAATTTTCACGCTCAACCGGTCAATCAATTAGACATTATGGAGTGCATTTTAAAGCAATTTGTTGACATTACATCTGAAACTAATTGAGACAGAGTAATGGGTGAAGGGAAAGGACATAGAGTGATAGATAGGAATAGGGAACTGTTGTTGTGTTCTCAGGTCTTTGGTATCCACAACGTGGGTGTCCTTCGAATGTTGTTGGTTAGAAAATGTGGCTATAAATGTGACACTAAGTTAATAAATTTATGGCCAAAACACACCCTGCTGATGTGGTGTGGTATGCTTTGAATTCACTGCTAATTTTCTTGTTTGTCTTTGTGGTTGTGTATGGTTGTGTGTGTGTGTGTGTGTGGTTGTGTGTGTGCGGCGATGTCACGACAGCTCAGCGGACATCACCGACGCGGATGCCAAAAAGTCGAGAATTGTGTGTCGTTGGCATATTAATAATATTTTTATTGGCCGCTTATTTGCCTTTTGGGGCCCGACTCTCTGCTATATGTAAAAATGTGTATATGTGCACTAAATACTATTTTAATTCAAGCTGTCATATATACAATCACCCACAAGTTGTGACCTCTTTTAATTAATAGCTACGAGCGCAGATAAGACAAAATAAATATTATAAAAAATAATAAAGAACTTTAATTGCATATACTGCAGTATTGTTTTGATTATCACTTGTGAATTGAATAAACAGAAAAGTGTTAGGCTTAAAAATGTAATGAATAAGAATTTTTAATTCTGCGCTGCCCCAAAAGGTAGTTCGTTTGTGGAATTAGAACCGGCCTGAAAGTCTTAAAATTACTTGATGCCTTTTAGAACTTGATTAATCATTAGCTGAATCGAAATTGACATTGACTTGAAAGTTGAAAAGGAGACTTGAAACCTTATCAATAAGCTGCAAAAGTTGAAATTTCAGGCTGTACACAGTTGATGGTAATACAAAGTGTCTCTGCTCTTCAGCCACAACACAAATGTTGTAATGTTTTGCAAAGTCATTTCAAATATTCATTTAGCTTTTTGCTTAACAGAAATACGAGTGCTGTCAATATGCATCTTGAAACATGAGAATTTGTGGTTTACATTTCCTAAGAAAATATTATTATTATATTATTATTAATGTTTTTCCTATTTCTCCGAATACAAAGAAGTGATTTTCAGCTATCAGAATTAACCGAGGTTGAAAAAATATCAGTTTTTCTGAAAAACAAACATCAACTTTTTCTGGGAACAACTATTGTGCGACTTTGGTTTACCTGGAAATATGCATACAACCAATTCTTGTTTTGTTTCTAGCATAGATCTAGCTATTAGCAAGAGAAAGATATATTTTTGGATCATTTAAATATTTATACAATTTTTTATTGCAAGTGGATATTCTTGATGTTAAATGCTTGAACAATATCGAACCATAAGAATGTCTTAATTTCACATAAAAATCTTGTACTATTAGATGACATCTGCGTTTAATATCGATTTTAAATCATCAAGTTACAAATCGTAATAACTTATTAATTAATTGAATTAATATAAATAAAATCTTCAACGTGATACAAAAGTCCACTAACGATAGCATATTCAAGTCCCAAAATTTCTATTATAGTTAAAAATATTAAATATTGTGACTCAATTCAATCTATAAACTATTCTAAATAACAAATTGCTTTTCGGTTTAGCTTTAATTTCAACAAAAATAGCTGCAATTCGGATCGGGAAATGAGTAAAGACCTGCCTAAAATTTCCACAAAAACAAACAAGGAAAAGTGATTAGGAAAATAAATTCAATAAAACGTAATCGACATATTGCTTGACACTTCACTGGATAATTTTCAATAGACATTTTCTAATTCCCTTCCTTTATAATACTATAGCTAAATACTCAGCGCAAATTTGTTGCTGTTCCTTTACTACTTCGCTATAAACATTGTGACAAATTAATAGAGCCATGTGCAAGGATACACAGACGTTTCTTATGCGTATGTATGCATGTGTATATGTTATATATATGTCTGTGTGTCTGTAGATACATCACAGCCAGCCCCAAAGCCGACCTAAGCACAGATTTTTCGCAGTTACTTTGAGGTTGTTTTATGGAATGCAGCAATAAATACAAGTAAGAACGTTGCAGTCGGATTCTCTCGACTGCGGTATACTCTGTTTTATGTAAGAATAATAAGTTAAATTCTTGTAAAGACTACTTATATAGTTCAAACTATAAAGTGAGTTTGATATCTTAAAAAACAGAAGTTTTCATAAACTTATTTTCAACCGATTGTTCCTATGGCAGCTATAAGATATAATCGTCCGATTTTGATAAAATTTGGATAGCATTTATCGTTCCTATGGATCGTTCCTATGGAAGTTGTGGTGGTCCGATCTGGCCGATTTTGACACTTTGTCTGACTATGGTATATATCTCTCTATCTCTCTAGCTTCAAAACTGTGGAAAAAACTGCGTTCATACAGACGGACAGAGAGACGAACAGACGGACGGTCAGACTTTTAACAAACCCAATATACTCTTTTTTTCCATTTTGGAAAAAAAGTATAAAAATGTCAATCGAGGAGAAGTCTGAGGTCAAAACTAAGCGGCTGATGGCATTAGTTATATGGTCGAGGTGTTCCAACAGTTCCTCACGAAGCTGGACACTGTGCATGCCTACACTAAAAAAAAATACCATTCGGTTTTGGCAAATTGTCATAAAATCATTTACTTATTGTATTTTTAAAGATTTTTCAGTCCTATTCGTATGTGTCACAGAAATTTCTAGAGATTTTGAATTCAGGGCTGTCAACACACAAAAATAATTTTGCTATACTTTTATTTTCACTTTGATTATTATATTTGATAAACACAATTATTTCGACAATTCTTTATTATATTATAAGTTAAACCATTTGTTATGAACTTATAACAATACAATTTAAAAATTGAAAATGACTTTCATCATCTTGCTTTTAATAGATTTTGTAATATTTTTAAATTATTTTGCTACCTATATGATCTTTTGTACCTCAAACTGAACCTAAAGATCCACATCAGCCCAATTTCTTGTGTGAAGGCAAATATTTACAGGTACTGCCTTCTAGAGATTACAGAACTGCCATATTCCGCTACTGACTATATCTAATTTGTTAAGGTGATTTCGCAGCCTACAGGATGCTGTTATGAGATCAGTAAGTATTCCGAGAGAGTCTTACGCCATTAGTATTACTTGCTTTAATTTTTTGAGATTTTTCTATAAATTGCAGTAAATTCTTTACGGTTGTTTTCAACTTTTTTATTCAGGTTTTTTCTTTCTTTTTTTTTAAGTGTATATGTTTGAATCTATTGAGCTTTTTTATTTAGGTTTTTTTTTTTTCTTATTTTTTTTTAAGTGTATATGTGTGAATCTATTGAGCTTGTAAGGTACATAAATAGCGCATAAATCTTCACACAAATCTCTCATTTCGCTGGGGCATACAAAAAACATTGAACCTAATCATTGCATATGAAATTGCTTTAAGAAACGAAAAGGCAAATAATAAATTGCGTTAATTTACACACACTCAGTAGAGAGAAAGAGTGTGTGCGTGTGTGAGAGAGAGAGAGAGAGGGAGAGGGATAGGGAAAGAAAAAAGCCAATGACATATATATGCTTATATAATACTCCCGTATGGCACTTAACTTTGATAAACAGTCAGCTGAACTCGGCAATGTGATGTTAGACATAATTTTGTATTTTGGGGCCTGACAGTTTGCAGCTCTTTGTAACTGTGTGTGTGTGTGTGTGTGTGTGTGCATGCGTGTGCATGCGTGTGTTTCTTAGTTGGGTTGAAAGGTCGTTGACAATGGTAAAACAACCGAAAATTTATGGTTTTGCATTAAGAAAATTTAATCGATTCCCAGTGCAGCACGTATGTTACCGCTGCTACTTCTAAATTGACCTCTCCACCCTAAAATACCCACACCTCGCTCATTATTTCCTATACTCCTTAGGAGACAATCCGTGGCGCGTGCCTGCTTCTGCATTTGTAGTATATCTCCAAGAGTTTAACAAACACCGAACACCCCTCTTTACGACTGCGGCTTGGTCCCCCTCACAACAACACAGTACGCCTCATAAAACTCTCTCATATGCACGCACGCGTACCTTATGAAATTTTCTTAATGAAAGTATACAAAAAAAAAAAAATACAAAAAATATAGTCAAATATTCGAAACAAATAATACACTTTCTGACAAAGATTTGTGCTTTCCATTTGAAGTATGACCACAATCTTAGTTCTTTTTAAACTAGTCCAACATTTTCGAACATATTTCAGTTATTCTATTCACGAACACCCTTTCCGGGCTACTAAGTTAAGTCTAGGGTACTTACACAAACAAAAATATTTCGACACCGAAAGACAGCTCAACCTACAAAGTTATATTGCCCAGTTCAGGCAGGGTATACTATAGCCATTTATATGTAAACAAACAGAGCCAAAAGTTTGGTATGTGGAACTTTTGCTGTGCGTGCTTGTAAAGTGTGTAAATTATTTTTCATCGTTGTGTTATCATTGTCGTTGTTGTTGTTATTATTGCAATTTGAAAGCCTGTTGCTGTGGCTGGCAATTAAAAATGTTGTCACAGCTTTGTCAACGTTTAAAGTTTTATCAACTGCAGTTGAGATATTTATTATATTTACACGTCGGTCCGGGGTGCAAATCATGAACAAAAATGTATTCACATAGCAAATTTTTAACTTTTAATTAAATTAGTATATGACCTTCAAGAGCTTTTAGTACTTAAATTTGTTGCATTTATGGTACTTGTCTATCAAGTTGAAAATAATGCTGAAGGGAAATTTAGCAAATTAAGAAGGTTTTTGTCTTATTACTTAAGTACTTTCAACTTTGTACAAGAAAAAACGGTTAAGGCTCAATAATGCAAGGGAAGTTAGGAAAGTTAATGGGCAACTCTTAAGCCATTTTTCAATGATGAAAAATGAGTGAACAAAAAATATTAATCAATTTAGTTTTTAAAAATAACTTGAAAGACAGTTTCTTATATAAAAGTAAGTTTTAAATCGATCCTTCTAATGACAGCTGTTAGATAAAGTAGTCCGATGTCGATTAAATTTAATTGAGCACTTTAAAATACAGTGTTTGGTCGCGATATCTGTATAAATAACAAGAAAGAAATGATATCTTCGGCGTGCCGAAAATTGAGACATTTAATTGAGACATAGAGCGTTTGGTTGAGTTATCTTGAAAAACAAAAAAGTTTTTCACACAAAAACTTATTTTTCAACCGATCGTTCCTATGGCAGCTATAACATATAGTGGTTCGATTTCGATGAAATTTTGCCAACATATGTGAATAGTGTTTAAAGTATGACATAATGAGTTTGGTTGAGTTATCTTGAAAAGCAAATAAGTTTTTCACACAAAAACTTATTTTTCAACCGATCTTTCCTATGGCAGTTATATAGTATAGTTGTCCGATCTGGGCAATTCAACTATAGGTACTACTTATGAGGCTGATCAAGAATATATCTAATTTGTGGAGCTGAAGACACCTTTTTCCATGTGTTACACATTTTGCTTCAAAACTAATATGCTCTCTGCAATATTAGGTATGTACTTATGGACAATAATGCAAATTATCATGAGGTAATCTATCTTGAACAAATTTAAAATTGTGAAAAATAAATATTCATTTTGTTAATATGTACAAAAATGATTGTGTCGTAATTTGATTGATTGTATTTTATACCACATGTCGGGAGGAACCATCCGAATAATCGTTTTTAAATAGATAGTGTCAATGGATTTGACAGAAATTGAAGGCAGACATTAACAATATAGAAAAGCTATGTATATATATATATACGCTTTTGAAGAAAATATTTCCTAAAAGGGTATTCAAATGTCGAACTAATTCATTTATGCTTTAAATTGTGCGCAAATTGTAGCAGCTAATTTGTAAATGAAAGGAACATGATAAAAATACATTCCATAATATGCTTTACATTTCGATGTTTATCATCAGTTGGCCTATTACCCCACCTCTCGCGTGCGAATGTGTTGAGTGCTACAATATTGAAACAGTGTACGACAAAAGTATACGCACATTGAACGACCAACAGCAGCTTGTCAGCCAATAGAGCCAAAATTAGCGTTGCTAATTAAATTAGTCGCATGGCACAGATGGAGGAATGTCGCTCAGAGTTACATTTACTCGGCTCAAACTAAAACTGTTCATGGGGGGACACTCTAAGGACACCCAAAAAAACATGACTGGGCTGGTTGCTGTCAATTAGCCTGTAGCCTTGCTTCAATTTCAAGCCTTTTAAAATTGCCATCCGCAAATTTTCAGCTCTGCTCTGCCCGACTTTCTATCCCAACCAGCCGCCCATTCAAATTCAAATGAACTCATTAAACTTAATGAATAACAGCGTTGTGGCATTAAAAAATAAAGGCAAGTAACATTTGATGGACTTAATACTGAAGCCAAAGCACAACAATGTCAACCGGCTCAAATTTAATCAGCAAAAAAAAAATAAGGTTCTTTAAAAATTGGTTCCTTTCAAATAAAAACTTTCCGCAAAGATCTGGACTTAAATACTTTTGGGATATTATCGCCCAAAATGACAAAAGTTGCAAAAAGGAAAGGATTGAAAACCGTAGCTTAAGACAAGACAAAAATTTTTAATATTTTCACTTACTACTTGATGTATATATATTACTATGGTTAAATCTCCTTGAAAGTAAAAGTGTGAACAGTTGTAAATCAATCTTAATCTATAACTTCAAGTT
Source organism: Hirtodrosophila cameraria (assembly GCA_949708635.1). NCBI lineage: Eukaryota > Metazoa > Arthropoda > Insecta > Diptera > Drosophilidae > Hirtodrosophila > Hirtodrosophila cameraria. The sequence continues at coordinate 22,400,548 of OX453090.1, read as the reverse complement.
AAAATTTTCAGTGCTTTTTTAAATAGTTTGAAAGCACATTGCACTTAAGATTAAATGCTCGTCAGTTTGTTTTGTATACATATATTCCAAAAATAGAAATACAATTTTATAACTTACTCAGTCCTGTTCTAAATTCAACTTTCACATCTTACAGAAGCAATAACAAATTAAACTGGAAAGAAAACTAAGCTACCTATTTTAATCGTCCTCCATAAAGAATGCTACATAGTTTTCTGTTAAATTGAGTCGAAAGTGTAATTCGGAACAGAGCTGATTAATATTTATATATGTTGTTGTGTGTGGCCTATACATACTTACATAACTCAGCGTTATATATTTGAAACACCTGCGAATATAGTTGCTCAACTTGAAGAACTTGACTAAAAGGTGTCTGATGGCTGCTCAACCGCTAACTTAAACTACTCCCCCTTTCTGCTCCATAACTCTAACCCTTTCATACTATTTCGCAGGTGCAAATGTCGACCACAAGTTGCATGCACGCGAAGTCGTAGAGCTGCCCGCACGCGCCGCCTGTTTTCAATTGCGCGAGAGCAGCGAGTTACTTCATCAATAGTCTGGGCACGACTTATGTGGCATGAGGGAGAAAAGGAATAGGGATGGAATAGGAAATGGGAATGGGAATGAAAATGGGAATGGGATTGGGAATGCAAATGGAAATGAGGGATAGGCCTTGCGCAAGGGTTGTACATGTTTTGGCGGCCCTGCGGCTGCCGTTCAACGAAAATGTAAAGCTCAATATTTCATTTTCTACTGTTCGCCTTAGCACTCTAAGTTAGAAACGCTTCAAAAGCGAATTTCTTTGATAGACAAACGCCGTTGGAAACTCAAATGTGCGCTGTTAAAACAAATTCTCAATACAGACATTTTGTCAGCCAGAGTATTGAATAAAATACAATCAAAGTTGTCATTAATATTGTTTAATAAGCACAATTTCTGTCTTCTGATAAATTTCTTATAAATGTTTAAGCTAAGTTGTTGATTATAATTTTGAAAAATATCATTTGGGCATTTCCACCAGCACCGAAAATAGCAAAGTCATAATGAGTACCTATTTCTTCTGAATTATATGCTTTAATCTAATTAAGTTGTTAAATATTGATTAAATCTTACAATTTACAATCCAGTTCAATAACTATCATGAGCAAATCGACTGCAATCTGCAAAAATTACTTTTTGCCCTTATTTTGTTCACTTTTAGACCATTTTCTCTTCAATACTTACGTTGTCTAATGAGCTAATACAGATGAAAAATTGATCTTAAACATTTAATAACATTAACAACTAACAAACTAATTAATTTGATAAGTGATCAATTTAAACAAGCTAAGATGAAAATATTCAAGTGCAAAGTCAATGGAAATTTACGTAACGTTACGCCACATACTAAGAGTAATAAAAAGAAAAACAAAACAAATGTTTAAATTTCATAACTTGCAAAACAAACTTGTACTATTTCAAATCGTGATAAAAAAGTTTTGTACTAAAAGTCTTGGTCAATTCGCAGAGTTTTGCAATTTTTGGTGTGATTTCTTTTACTGAATACTGAATATATTGCTACTTAAATACTTTGCAAATAAGAACAAAAATTTTAAATATTTGACTTCTTCAATTTTTTTTTATATTTAGTCCTTCTAATGTCACTTTACACCACTTTATTAAAGAAATAGAACCGAACCGAGCCAGTTGGCTTTGAAATCTTAGGGTTCTCTGAACCGCAGCTGAATTCACTAGATAAATTCCCGGAAGTCTTCTGAACAGAAATGGTACGCTTCACAAGAAATTTGTTCCACAACACATATGAAGTCCATTTAGTGTATAAACGAAATATTAAACATAAAATGAGTAGTTGTCAATCTGAACCGGTTTTTTGTTTTACATACTTTCACATAACATGCATTTACGAATCTGTATTTACTCATAATAACTGCTGAAATTTGATATAAATCACATCAGAATTTCTTTTTGCTGTCAGCTGTCGAGAATTGGGCATATATATGAATAATATTTTGTGTTTTAGTTATCTAGCTGCGGTGTAACAATGTTAATATGATATCGTCCTCATGCACATAACTCATACGCAATGGTTGCTGACTGGATTTTATATAAGTATGCAGAGGCAAATTAACACGTTGTGTTTGTCTGTTTTGTAGTCAACTTTTTTACATTGTCGTTGTCGTTGCCATCATTAATTTTGCGTCGCATTTTTGCATCCTCCATTTTATACTTAAAACGGAGCACTTCATTTTTTTAATAGCAATTTATTAGACACAAGCTTTACTTTTGCCCTTGCCGGCAATTAATTTGGGACATTTATTATGTCGCGCCTTTTTAATCTGACAAATTGTGGACTTCTATATAGTAGCTCAGGTCTCTAATCCTTGAGTGAAGCAGATAAAATTTAAATGAGATTGCAGCGCCTCTCATTCTTTCGGTGCGTTGTGGCACTGTTATTGTACCATGACCCCAAAAATGCAAATGTGCTCGACATTCAACGGTTTTTTTTCGCCCCAAAACTCACACAAAAGAATAAACAAACTGTACGTACTACGTAGCCTTTAGAAAAAGCATTCGCACCAATGTGTAAACAAATGTCTGCTCTGCTCTGCTAAGCTTCAGCTATTCAGCCATTCAGCCCTTCCCGCAATTACCTACAAAGTTCAAGGATATCGAAGCGTCAGCGCATTCAAAACATCCTGCGAACTGTGAACTGCAACGCTCTCATCTAAAATTCAAGTCAAGGTAACCCAATGCCAGGTCAAGAGCCGAGAATATATTCACTAAAACCCAACACTGAATCACTTACTGGCCAACAAAGTCAGTTTGTCTCTAGGGCGAAATATAATACAAAACTGACAGGTCATGGATTAAATACACTTTTCACTTAGCTTCTCAGCATCTGAAGAATTCTGAATAATTTCAATCGACAGCCAGCTTATTACAATGTTGTTGAATACGCTGTACTTTATGTGCACGAAGTATGTTTAACACAATGTGAAAGATTTTGCAATTTTTGATCAGAATTAGAATATCAATGAATTCAAAATCCATATATTGTGATTCGATTTGATCATCATGCAAAGATCCTTTAAACAAAAATGTCCAACAATATTTTATACATAATTTCTGTCTTATAAATAATTAGCAGATATTACAACAAATAGATATCGAAATTTGCGGAAACGGAATTGCTTGCTGTTCTGAAGTACTCAAAACGTCAAACGTTTACGTGTTTTTAAATGTCAGATTACACAAGCAATTTAAAAAAACAAGTTCTTAAACTTAATTTTCTTATATTTGTCATCATATTTTAAAAAGAATTAGTCAATTTTTTCATTATATTAAAGTCGAATAATATTTATAATATTAAATTGAACAACTGTTCGTAAAACAGAAGAGAAACGTGCAAGAAAACGTTGCTGTTCTCGATTCAGCAATGCCTACTAGATGACAATTATTTAGTCTTTTTACTATGAAAAGAGATAACGAAACCAATCCGATCGGAAATCAGAACAGTTAATCGTAAATCATTCGGAATTCATTCGTTTTTACTTTTCAAAAACGTACTGAATTCGGAACAGACCATTTGCTCATTGATATTAAATTTAGAATTGATTTGTCTGTAAATTTATAAGCCAGCCGTTTCAAAAACTATAAATGTTTGAAATAAATCATTTGCACTGTAATATTTTTTTGAACTTTTGTCAAAAATCGATTTTCTTTTGAAATTAATGTATGAAATCATTAGCTCTCTTATATCTACCGTCAGGTCAATAAATGTTGGGTAAAAGCAAATTGATTGCATAAACTGATTCTTGGTTGTATGAATCTTAATTATTTGGCCATGTCAAGCTGTCAAATACACTTGATAATACCCACAGCTGATTAAAGACTGGCTCGCCATGTTACCAGCGGAATAGAAAATAGACGCTGAAGCTATAATATAATTCTTATTGTTATGTGCAAAACTCAAATGAAAATCCAAATCCAAATCAAAATTCAAATCAAAATCCAAATCCAACACCAACACCAAACCAAAGAGAGCTGTGAGGGGCTATGCAAATGAATAGCGAGTTTTGTTTTGGCAGTTCTTGTCGAAAGACTAGCTGGGATTGGGATTTGTGCATTGTCTCTTTGGTTGCATTGTTAGACACAGGCCACAAAAATCAATATGGTTGACTCTAGAGACTATGGGTCGGCAATTAGTATGCAGTGCCCATGAGATTGGCATTTCTGGCATTTCAATTTTCAATTTTTGTGCTAATTTGCAATTAGGAAAGCTTTTTGTTTGGTGCACACACATACACACAGCTGTATTACATATATATATATATATATGTATATGTTTAGTATATACACATAGCCATTTGGGACGTAGTCTGTTTAAAGTTGGGGCCATTTAAAAGCTGCTCTAGCACTGAAATTAATCATACGCACCGTTAAGCATATCAACGAACAATCGCAACTTTTGTTTTGGCTTTGCCTTTGATTTTAATTTTGAGTTTAATTTTAATTTTAGCTCTGGCAATTTGATTATGGCCATGTCTTTATGCCTAAAACTTATATATAGAGTAGCCTGGCCCACAGGCCATTGACCATAATCAATGCTGAGCAACACCCAACAGCTGTTCTTGGTATCACTTCTGCACTTTTGCCACCAACAATTTCATATAAAAATCATGTCGCATTGAATTTGTTGTTGCCATTGACAATAGGACGGGTCGGGTCGGGGGCAGATAGAAAGCTGATTTGTTGAAAATTGCAGCGAGGTCAATGACTGTCGACGATGACGACGGCGACGACGGGCCTCCCAACCATCAACTGAGCAACTGAGCAACTGAGCAACCGAGCAACCAATGAGCCAAAGGAGCCAAACAGCCAAAGGAGCCAAGAAACCAAGCAAACCAGGCGACTGTTTGCCACTGCTGCAGTGGGCGTGCCACTGGGCGTTGCAGCATTGAGCTCAACAGTCGTTGCCCGCATAGACATAGCCATAGACATAGACATAGTCATAGACAAACACTATATACATATGTACATATATATATAGCACATACCCAACGCCAATGTTCTTTGACTGCACACTCAAGTTGAAACTTGTCAATTTCTAGAGGCGCCAAACATCCCACCCACACTTCCCATACCACACACTTGCCCCATGCCACCGCCAACGTTTTTTTGCACTTTTATAGTTGTCTTGTTACTCGATAAAGTAGCAAAACGGCAACGGCAAAGTAGAAAAATCAAATAAAACTATAAATCGTCAACAGAAACCGACTAATGTATGCTCTCACGGACACAATTCCTCAATATGTTTTAAAACTAATCAAACTGAAATGGATTTATCTTGTTATAAATATAATCTTTTGTAAAAAATATTGACTAGTATTATTTTTAAATTGTTATATACGGGTTTCTTCCAGTTTGCACATTCGGCAACATTTTGCGAAATTGAATTTTCTTTAAGGAACTAACATTTTCATATTGCTGTTCATCTTGTCAAATGAATCCATTACTGTTAATTCAATCCATTATTAAATGAAAGTGAATTCAATCCGTTAAACTAAAAATGGGAATTTTTAAGGGAAAATATCTTTTGCAATATCTTACCGAAGGAAACTGAAACAGGTCTGATAATTAAATCATTTAAAATACTTTTTTATTAACAAGTTTTCACTCATTAATCTGAGTTTTAGCAAAATTTATCGAAAATAACTTTCATAATAACATAAAAGACCAATCGGTCGAGAAATGGGTAATTTGAAAAACTTTCTTGATTTTCAAGTTATCTCAACCAAGCTCAGGAAATACAAGTTATTTTTCATTTTATCTAGTTTGAAATAATTTGATTGATCAGAATACCACATCAGATCGATTTTTATTTGCTTTGAAATTTCCGAAATTTTGAAAGAAATGTATGAAAATTGAGCAATGCCACCATACTCTAAGTTAGAGTATTAAAAAACCAATACTTAAGCTGTTGCGAATGTTTTGAATAAGTTGATCAGCCAACGGCTTGCAAAATCAATTTCCGCTTAGGGTTTGGCGTTAAGCAGAGAACAGGCCCAGCGATAAGAAACAGAAACAGAGACAGAGGGAGAGACAGATAGAGAGAGAGAGAGAGAGAGAGAGAGAGAACAACAGTTGCTACAGGATTGGGAAAAGGAAATAAGTTGGAAAGCGAATGGGAATAGCTATGGGAATGGAAATGGGATAAGGATTGGGAATGAGAATGGGTTCGGGAGTGAGAAAGAGAGAGTGGGAGCCCAGCTGTAATTACTTTGAGTGCCATAACTGTTCTATTCTGTAAAAGAGGAACCAGGCGGTTTTAACATCCACTTATTTATGCAGAAACGCATGCAATTATTTGCACGCTTTTTTTTATGATACACTCTGCAAAAGTACACTCTTGAAGTGTATATTGGTTTGTTGCGATGTCTGGAGATATATTTCCGGGTTTAACAGAACTAATAAAGCTATCAAAAGTCTAATCGAACTAGCCGTGTCCGTCTGTCGGATTCTAGTCTCTTAGTTTTAAAGGTATTTTGATAAAACTTTGCACAGAGGCTTTTATTTGATCCATTTATTTCATGTATCAGAATCTTCTGGATAGAACCACTATAACATGTAGATGCCATTGGGACGATCGGTTGAAAATGTTTGCTTTTCAAGGTAACTCGACCAAAATTACCAGATTCTATTTTTAGCATTATATATGTACGTATGCTTTTATTTATTTATTATTCTTAAATTTATTTATTTAATTGAATTTAGTAAATGTCAACTAAGTGCAGTCAGCATGTAAAAATTAAAAAATTATTACAATTTTTGGACTTAAAAGAATTTAAATTTAATGCATAAAAACCAAAGATAAGTTAATTAAGTAAAAACACAGAAAAAACCTATCAGACCAAAGAAAATAAATGTTAAATCAGAAGGCTGGTATGTATATATAATCGCCCTTGAAACTAGAAAATCGCCTTTGAAATGTCTTCTAAGGCGACTAACCTTTTGATACAGAAAATGGTTTTATAAAATCAATGCTCTTGTTTTTCTTAAAATCAGGGCTTCATGTCCTTTAAATAAGAATATTTTTCTTGAACGAAGAAACTGTTGTTCTTAATTTTCAAACGATTTGCACTTATATTTCTAAAAATTGGGAATTGGTATTTATTTGTTAACTACTACATTGCATTATGTTATTATACATTTGTTGTTTTTCATATATTTTTAAAAAACTCCAACCATCATCTTCCGGTCTCAGGCACATTCGAAACCGGGCCTCGCGCATTAAAAGTCGACCTTTTAGACAACTCAGTCACCGAGCATATCGAGCATTCAAGTGATTCTATCTCTATTTATTACTGAGCTGATCGAATTACTGTTGCTGAATTTTACTGAATAATAGTGAACAAAGTGTGTATGTATCTGACAGCGTATTTTGTGAGGGCTTTAAGTATTAGAAAACATACTTGGGAATTTAAATGCACCCTAGAGTTCAAATAGAATGATTCGGTGCTTTCTCTATGATCAAAAAAATTGAAATAAAAAAATAAATAAACAAATTTTAAACTAAACTCGCAGTGAAAATACTACTCTCTAATATATGAGTTTGGGTTTAAAAATTAAACCAAAAATGGAGTGAAAACATTTTTGGTTTAACAATTTCTTCTATATTTTTTGTTTAAAAACAAATTTAGATTACCATTGCATAGCATAGTTGTAGAGAGCTGGCTCCTAAAAGTCCCAGTCTCGAGTCCCAGTTCTGTTGATATAAACATTATTAAATAGTTATTTCTTTTTTGCGCTAACAATACCCGTAATTAACATTAAATCATAGTGAAGTAATACAAATATTTTACCCTTTGGCTTCCGCAGATATGGCAATGAAAGCGCTGTGTCAACCTGTATTCATTTTAATCGCTACTTATTTCAGTTGTTTTGTTTTTGTTACTATGCTGTTGATCAGACATGCTCTCATTTTCATTTACTAAAATTGTCAATCCATATCCAAATTGAAAATTTTCGTACATTCTGTTTGCCTTTTGCTTCAAATATTTGTTAAGCTGCCAAAATTTCAAAGTGTTGATGGCAGAATGTCAAGAGTTTCGCAAATCCATCCCACTAACGGTTGTTTTCTTTTTGAAAATATATTTTTGTTTAACAGTAGCCGTTATTAAGTTGAAAATTTAAATTAAAGCCAAAGGCCAAAACTAGGAGTAAAAGTAGCAAATATAAAAGTAACATTTGTTCGACTATTCAATCGTCCTAAAATTCAAGGCACTTTTCAAAAAATGTTTTCTAAACCCAAAGGCGAATTTCATCTTCGAAATAAGAAAAGTAAAAATCACAAATTCGCCTTAAAGTTTAGAAAAAACATAATTTAGAAAACTTTTTCTAAATCCAAGAAGTGGCTTCTTAATTCGATGGTCAGTTTTTTTTATTTAAAAAAATATATTTCTAAAACAAAGAAATTTTTTGCTTTATTCAAAGGCGCCCTAAATTTAAAGGTGATTTTCTGAAATTCAGAAAATAGTTTTTATGAGTGTATCAATATCTATATATATCTATATCTTATATATATTTTATATATATTTTTTTAAACTAGATCAATTATACTCGCCTATTCTATTCAGTATGTTCATGTCATGCTGACCAGATTTGATTATAGTCGGGCGACTATATCTTTAAGTTGTCATATAAATCTGTCAAAATTTATGTTTTTTAAAGAAGAACTTTTCAGCTATTCACGCGCTTTTCTTTCTTGCTTAATATATAGGCAATACATGATCTGGTTGCTTTCTTTATTAGAACATACTCGGTATAGAGTATTTGACTGTTGGGTGCTTTCAATAAGAATACATGGTATGGGTTTGCAACTGTTGCATTGACGCTGACGACAATTGTCATGTCTGTTGGCTGTGTCACACAGTGTGTAAATTGGCTTGATTGGTACTATTAAAATAATTAGCTTGACTTGAATTCCCATTTCCATTTCCATTGCCAGTTCCCGTTCCTAAACAACCATTCCGGGTTGCTCACGCATTTGTGTATTCCCGAAGGGGAGTGGGTGGGTATGAACATTGGAAATGGCTCGAACACACATACATTCAAATGATATAATTGCGCAATTAGGTTAAAGTTTATCAAGAGAGTCCCAACCACAGCAACACCAACAACAACAAAAAGCGAACCGTTACAATACCTTGAATTGTCCATTTCCTGTGTTTCCCAATATTAATTGCATTTCCTTTGCCGCAGATTGGACAACGACATCGCTTTATATTGACGAACTTCCACACGTATCTAACTAACTGAACGTGAGCTTTAATCCAAAATAATATAATTGCTTTAATGAGTATATTAATTACGATTAAATGTAGTTGAGTGTATTATCATAATGTCTGATTTGAATTTGTCAACTTAACTGTTTGCAAAATTTGTATTAGTTCAATGTATATTTCTTTTCAAAAGTTTTGCTGATCAAACAAATCAGGAACGAAACTATATATATTTGTATGTAATATATGCTTGCGGCTTACCCATTTTCAAAGTGAATTGTTGGCTATATAAGCAATAAGTGGATCAAGTATGCTATAAAAAAGACAAACAATGAAAGTAGACACTGATTTGCAAGGACAGATTTCCTTAGTGCTACATAACGGAATTAAAAGGCTATTAAGTGAGCAGAGACAGAAAGATAGAAAAGCGAAAAGGACTGAGATACACAACACCAGATAAGTTCCCACAGCTGTAACTGTTCAACGCAAGCTTCTTCAACTTATTCTGCAGGCAACGTAATAAAAAATGTGTTATTGTTGTTGTTGACTGAATTAAAGTCGTAAGTCGTTAAAAGCCAATTGGTGAAGCATACACAACACTAACACACATCTAAATACATATACATTCATAGACAATGTGAGCGCAAATATTGTTTATAGTCATATAAGCCAGAGTCAACAGCAACAAGCTGTAAGAAATGAAATCTTAAAAAGTCAAATATCTAATACCGTTGCTGTGCTTATAAATCAAATCTTAAAGCGTATATTTTTAGAGTTATAAAAGATATTAGAGTAAAAGTAAAATATTTATAATCAACCATTTACCTCGCCCTAGTTTTTACTGATTTTGTTAACTACAATCGATTCTTCTCAAATTTTCAGTTTTTTTTTTTCTAAATTTTGTAAATATTCTAGTTCGTTGAGTGATTGTTCTATTCAATCATAAAGATGCGATTTTTTGCTTATTATCTATTCTTTAAGGAAACGCAGACTTTAATATGTTGAAATTTTGTAGTGGAACTTGCAACTTGTTGATGTAAAATATTGAAATTTCTGTTTATGAGATGTTTGTTTACTTAAACTTTATTGAAATTTGATGTCTCATACAATATTTTGAAACTGAATTTCATTATAAATCCGAGATTTCATTTCTTATTTAACATTTTACACCATCTTCTTCAAACTTAACACTCTTTTGTGGTTGAAAATTCTGAAAATTTATGAGAGCAATAGCGAACGATGTCGGAATTAGTAATACCCTTTTAAGAAAACTGTTTGCTAGACTACGTAAATCAAACTGTTGTTGAATCTTTAAGACCGATACAAGTTAATCTCCTTACTAACAAAATATTTGAAGTCAACGATTTATATTTAATATCTGATAAGAAATACGTTCGCAACATGTTTAATTGCATTATCTTTATGAATTCAGCTGACTTCTAGTGATACGATTTAAAGCTATGAGATTCAAAACTTAATAAACTGATTTCCACTCTCAGATTTATGGCTCAGTTGACACTCGCTGAACTTGTCAGTTCAATTGTTAAGACCACATAATGCATAATATTAAAGGAATAAATATTTTTAATGCAAGAATTTTGAAAGACTACTTGATGGGGTTGCTCGGAAAATTGAGCAGTGTATGTTGACGGTGTTGAAGGTGACAGCCCAAGGCGCTGTTAAGTATGCTACACATGTGTGTGCTTATGTCTGGCTCAAATATATTGGCTATGTGTGTATGTGTGTGTGTATCTCTCGCTATGGTGAAAACAATAAACATAAAATGCACAAATATACACACAAATCTACACATGATGTGCGTGAGTAAGTGTCTCCGTGTATGTGTGTGTGTGTGTGTAAGTGTGTGGGCCAGGATGCAAGACAAAGGCAAAGTTAAGCCTTATCAATATCAATGTCCTTTACCCAACCTAAGTACAAGTTGGTAGCAGCTGTCGCCCTTTGCTTTATTTGCCTTTTACTTCGTCTCTTGGTTTTCCCTTTACTTTTGCTTTTCCTTTTGCTTTGGCACTTGACGGGCTCATTTGCCTGCCATAATCAGTCAATGCTGTGCAATTGCCAGCCTTATATTAAGTGTGAGTGGTAGAGGTGTAGATGGGGGTAGGTATGGCTCTTTCTCTACCAGAAGGCAATGCTATAAAAGGTTCTGATAAAAGTTTTGCTCGAAATGGTGCTTTCGTTTCAATGCCTTTTACTGTGCGCTAATTTATGGCTAACAAAACTTGACGCAGTTGCTTCAGTTGCGATTTTCATTCAACATTTGTCTGTATTCGTGTTTAGTATGTGTGTGTGTGTGTGCATATTTTATTGAATTATAGACAGTAAATTACCTTTGGCCAGAACCCCAGCAGTTAATAGGCTCATTTTATGACAATTTTATAGCCAAATAATTTGGCTTTTCTGTGCATTTTATGGTTGAATCTCTTCGAAAAGTTGAATTGTTGCTGTTTTCGGAATAAAGGTGTATTGGCATATGTCAACCCGCTTGAAAAATTATTCATCTGTCAATAAAACATATTTTCTCCCTATTCGTAGCTGCATTCTGCAACGCTTCATAATAAATTTGAAACTGTTGCTGCTTTTGACACAGCTTTCAGTTCCATGAATGTAAGTGGGCGTGTACACATTTACATAAGAAGTACCTGAATGCAATATACTCTGTTTATAGTGTTTTATGTCAACATGTATACCATGTTTGTATCTCCAGTTTCAAAGCTGTGAAAAAAATACGGTTTGAATAGGGGACAAACGAACGGACGAACATTTCACAAATGAATATAGTCTTTTTTTAACTAGAGTAAATACGCATACAGATTGCATGCATATAACATGTTTCTGATATAGCTACAATATTGTCAAAAACAATTGCCTTTCAAGTGACGGACATTGCACAAGTCAAATATGTAGTTTTTCCTTTTTTTTTAACTCAGAGTAGAAACCAGTGAATTCAAATGAATTAATTAAATTTGGAATAACCAACACGTATGCCACATTTAGCGTCAAAACTGTGGACGCAAATTGGGTTCATACAGACGTACAGACAGGCAGATGGACGGACGCATAGGTAGACGCAAGAGTGGACAAATGGACGGACGGACACACAGACATTTCACAAACCCAAAATACTATTTTTTAAATTTTGTGGTAAAACAGCTAAACATATTTGTTAATAATAATAATTAAATGGTGGTTTCCCATATTTTCTCTGATTCAAACTAATTGGATATGTGCCAAGCATCACAAATGTCAGTTGAAGGTCAAAGCAAACACAAATTCACAGAATTGTCTAAATATTAATTAATAACCAAATTGGTCTTCAATCGAGTAATTTGTGGGCCAAAAGCATTTGCTTATAATGTAACTTAAGTAAACATCTCAGCTGGCAACCTAATTTGGTATACCATAGCTTGGGTGCATAAGTGGGTGAAAACTGACCGGATCGTATTAATGTGATATATATATAAATTTAAGACTGTAATTTAATAATAAATATGCAAATAGCACAATCGGTTTGCAATGCTGTGCTATAATGTTAACCACATCTTGAACAATATTGATCAAAATTGCATCAATTGCAAGTTTACGTATGACTTACATAGTTCAGTTAAATTTGATTTGGATTGGACTACTTTAACTTAAAGCTGTCAAATGAATAACGGGTACAAAAATGAGTTTTCGCTCGAACATTTTTCTGCAACATTTCTGCAGAAGAGAGATTTTTTTTTTGTTTTGTTTTATCCTAATGAAATTTGATTATCTTGAATTAAGCATTGCTCTTGAATTCTTGAGTTATTGGTATAAGATCGTACACAGAGAGTACAAAAGTTGAAGAGATATTTTTAATTTTTTAAACTTGATTCTAGCCCGGCCTCGTACTTAAATTGTCAACTACGGTTCGTACTTGGTTTTCCTTGAGTCAAGTTAAATGTACTGCATATAAATACATAATTCTTGATTTAAGTATGAAGATTTTAGATTGCGTACATAGCGTACTTAAATCAAGTTAAACAAGTAGGAACGCTGCAGTCGGATGAACCCGACTGCGATATACTCTTTTTTAGCCGCTTTGCGGAGTCAGAACTGGGCGTGGCAATAGTATTTTTGTTTAAATTTTTCATGTTTTGCTATCAATTTAAATTTGGTTGGGCCCGTTCTACAGGTTTGGGAGAAACAAACTTTGCTCGATTGCAAAGGCGATTTTGACACTTTGTCTGCCTATGGTATATACCAACATGTATACCAAGTCTGGTTGCTGTAGCTTTAAAGCTGTGTAAAAAAACTGCGTTCATACAGACAGACGGACAGACAGACGGAAATTTCACAAACCCATAAAAATTTTATATAAGTTCAAAAATACTTATTTTAAGTATGCTGTACTTACTTTAAGTCCGGGCAGCCATTTTAAAAATGAGAGTGAGCGAAATTTACTTTCTCAGCTGATCTCTTTCTCCGAGATTTCAAGTACATTTTTCTTAATTGAAGTATAAAGTTCTTAATACAAGTAAAAAGTAGGATTGGTTGACTAAATCAATGTTTAAATTCCCAAATAGTAATTCAGTCAGCTCAGCAATGACTGAGTTAAGCACTAGCATATTTCATATGGACGGCGACTGAGCTCTAATATGACGACTGCTGATGCGCGAGGACCTGGGTTCGAATCTCCCCGATGGCAAATTATGATTGGACCTTCTTTAATATTTATAAAAAGTATAACATTTTAATCATTAAATGTATAATATTGTCTATGTTTATTTAAAATATCACACTAAAATGGTGCTGCACCAGAGAAGGGGCTTAGAGATGTTGCGGGGGAGATTTAAACTAAGCCTCTTTTTTTTATTTTTTTGGGGTTAAGCCAAGCTTAAAATTAGTTTAAAAATAAAAATCAAGCAGCTTTAGGGTTGAAATGGGCTAAATTTAAGTAATCCGGGATTGATGAAAACGTAATTAAATCAAGTATTTTCTACTCGGCTTAAGAAAACCCGGGATGACCGTCATTAGAATACTTAATTTTAAGTACGGATTACTTGATTTTTTTTTTCTGTGTATAAATATTATTTCTTTAATATTATTAGTTATTCAATATATTATAAATGGATTTGTTTAAACAAAGCAGCCGGAGTATTTAGTTTGCTATTTTAATTACTTTCGTATCTATTTAGGCAATAAAAGTTTAACGATTTCGTTTAATTATGCAGATAAATACTTTGTTTAATTGTGCCAAAGACATAAAGGTATCTGAGCATAACAATAGTTAATGGAAGCTAACTAGTTAAATGAACATTAACAGAAATAATATCAAATTTACAAACTTTAGCTGAAATGAGATTTTAAACCAACGAATGTAAAGTTACATAAAGCAAATACCCTTACAAAAAAATACATTAAATTCTTATTAGGCTCGATTTTATTTATGCTCAAGCAAGGAATTTAATAAAATGGCATTGAGTATGGGGATCGTGTAAATCTGTTGACTACAGCTGCTTAATTAGCAAAGTTTGAGTGCGAATAAAATTGGTGTTAAACAATTAAAGAGGCGATGAGCAAGCAAAGTGAGCAAACAACTTGCCTGACAGATTCTTGGGATGAGGGAGATGAAAAGTGGGAGGGAGAGATAGATGGCGTAGGAGGGTTCAGGATCTTTCAGAAACCAGCAAATAATAAAACCTTGAGACGCATGAAGTTGTTAGCTGTCGTTGTTACTATTGTTGTTGTTGTCACATGGCATTTGATTGTTGTTGTTGTTGTTGTTGTCGTTGTTGTTGTCGCTAGCAGCACCTTCGTCTAGAGTGCGCTGTTCCGCATCAATAAGCTTAAGAGAAATCAGTATTAATTACTTGACTTCTTGTTGGCAACATAGTCAGCCAAAACAGTAGCAATGGCACATGTCGCACACACACACACACACACACACACAAACATACAAAAACATACACAAACATACACAGACAGACAGACAGACACACAGGCTAGCAAATTGTTTTGGTGGCAACTCTGCGTCGGGTTGTCGCCAGCCATCTAATGGCCAACTTAATGGCGCATCGCATCCTTCTTTTAGCCTGGCTAAGTGTCCGTGATTGATGCACTACAAATCTGCGTCTTTCAGCCAACTATCCAACAACTTGTGTATCAAAATGAGTATGTGTGCATTATAAAGTGGATTTGGATTGCGATTCAAATTTCGTAACAAAAGTATCTGCTTTCGATTGAACTTTGAGCCAAATAATGTCTTTCTCATTGTGCTTTAACTTGACGAAACGGATCAAATGAATTTTGATGCGAATTTCGCATCAATATGTAAATCTGCTGGTTTATGGTATTGCATATCCAGTTCTGAATGCCGCAGCTTTTCTTATTGTATAAACGAATGAATTCATGAATGAAAACTCAATTTACTGTTCTGAATTTCCATTGCAATGAAAAGCATTTACTATTTACTCCAAACTGAAAACATATTAATAAGTTATTTTGATGGTGAATTTTACAGACAGATTTTTAATTGAATATAAAAAATATAATTAATTTAATGAACTTAAATTTTGCTATTAAGAATATTTTATTTCATTTGAAAATCTCTAAATTTTAAAGTGCTTAAAAGACTTACTTTTAATTCCGTCAATTATAAGGCATAATTTTAGAAAACGTAAAAGTTTGAAAATATTTAAAATTAATTTTGAGCTTATAAAGTATTCGATTGCCGGGTTAGATAAATTTGTTAAGTTATACGTTACTTGAAATAAGTTCGACAGTTACCTAATTGGTGTACGTTTACACAATCAATTACTGTGAACTATTATTCTATAAATTTTAATTGTGAAAGTTTCATAAGAATATATATGCCTGTGCAAACATACATGCACAAAATAAATTTTATAATTGAACTTTAAATCCAAAAAACCAAAAAATTCTCTTGAATATTATATAGCAGATAGTTAGATAGATTGAAACTGCTGGCAGCCACAACCACAGGCATGACTTCTAACTTTCCACACCAACAATCCGAGCAATATGCATGTATTTCTTGTGTATCAACATATCAAGTCAATTATTAACATTTTAAAGAAAGCCAGAACTAAAAACCACACAAGCTGGCTTGCAGACTTTGCCCAAAGTTCGAGTGTAAAAGTCAAGTTAATAAAATTATAAACAAGTCAGCTGAGCGGCAGCAGATAACGTGTGCGTTTAGGGATTAAAAAGCTTCGCAAATTGGCAGCAATTAAGTAATGCAACAACGTATATGTATACCACACATCCTTGTTTGTTAGAGTCAGTGTGTTAGTGTATGTGCTTGTGTGTGTATGTGTTTGTGTGTGTATGTATGTGCAGTGCTCAACATGTGTAAAAAATAACACGTTATACTCACAGTTGCACTGCTGCGCCAAATGCAGATGAGCAAACTAAACTAACTCAAGCGAAATTAGAGCGATAGTTGCAACTACAACTGCAACAACAACAACAACAACAGCAACAGCAACAACAACTACAACTACAACTACAACTACAACTACAACTTCAACTACAACTACAACTACAACTACAACTACAACTACAACTACAACTACAACTACAACTACAACTACAACTACAACTACAACTACAACTACAACTACAACTACAACTACAACTACAACTACAACTACAACTACAACTACAACTACAACTACAACTACAACTACAACTACAACTACAACTACAACTACAACTACAACTACAACTACAACTACAACTACAACTACAACTACAACTACAACTACAACTACAACTACAACTACAACTACAACTACAACTACAACTACAACTACAACTACAACTACAACTACAACTACAACTACAACTACAACTACAACTACAACTACAACTACAACTACAAATACAACTATAATAACGGTGCAATGCAACAGCCAAACCCAGCTCCATCCCACCTCCGGGGATACCCTATGGCCGTAATGCGGCCTGTCGGTGTCGTATAAATCATTGAAGGGCATAATAAACTCGACAGGCAGTCGGCACATAACGGCACACAAGTTGCGGCAGACGTGTGTTGGCCAAAAGAGATATACTTAGTACAGACATTGGCCACCATTTACACCTCTGAAGTTCAGTTTTAACTCTGCATTTACTTCACGCATTTAACCATGGCACTATTATAAAATCGTTTGCTTGGCATAAGCTCTAAATATTTTTCTTGAGACTCCAAATTTAGTACGAATGTTAAACTTAGTCAAAATAGAATTTCGAAAAAAAAAGTTTATTAAATGTACCACTATATTTTAAAGCTGTCATAAAAACAACCAGCTGAAAATTGAGTATGAAAAAAACGTCTTTGTAATAAAAACTTTTCTCTACCAAGCTTCGGAATTTTAAATAATTTACAATTTATATAGTTTTGCCAAATTTGATCAAATTCGGGTAGCTTATCTTATGGCAGTCATACACTCAAATTAAAAAAAAATTACATTTACCATAAAATTAAGAAAAATGTTATACTTTTAAGAAAGTATCTTCATGTATTTAGAAAATTACCTTAAATTTAAAAAAATTCTAAATTTGAGAGTACTCTTCCTTAAAGGCAATTCTTTAAAATTTAGGAAGATTTCGACTGAAACTAAAGGCATTGCATTTCTTAAATTTAGAGTTTAGTTTGCTTTCAAGTTTACATTTTTCAGAATTATTAAAAAAAATAAAAATATTTAAAAATCTGTTTTTTAAATAAAGCGTTAAATTTTTTTGATTTAAGAAAACAAACATCTAATTTTCAGTTAATTTTTTACTGCCCTAGTTTCAAGAAAGAAGAGACCCGTATTTAAGAAAAAAAACCATGATTATTATTATTTCGAAATTTCAGAAAATTTTTCTATTTTTACAAACTTTGACTAACATTTTCCATATTTAAACTTCCTTGCTGGTTTTGAAATTTTGAAAATTTCTCCCATGCTGAAGGTTGGCAGTAATTTTACGTGATTTTTGAATTCATAAATTTAGCTTTTGTGCCAGTTTCATCAAAACTCTTTCGGAAATTCATTTGTCATAAATGTTTCGATTCTTAGTATTGCCGTAATGGCAACTGAGTTCAAACCTGAGACCGTTTATGGCAACATTTCTTAGAATATTTTTATACTCGTATGTGGCAACTGTAACGGGTCTGAAAGCTTCAAAATGGATTTATAATTCAAACTAATCAGAAATATATATACTTCTGTATTGGAGTAATTGGAGACTAATTAACGTTCATTTCATTTGTTTGTTTGTGTTCTTCATTTTAGTTAGAATATTATAATTTTTTTGCATTTAAGTTGAATTATAGGTACATCT
The DNA here is from genome assembly GCA_949708635.1 of Hirtodrosophila cameraria. Lineage (NCBI taxonomy): Eukaryota > Metazoa > Arthropoda > Insecta > Diptera > Drosophilidae > Hirtodrosophila > Hirtodrosophila cameraria. The sequence goes on along the minus strand of OX453090.1, from coordinate 22,381,919 downwards.
GCTGAACATAGTATGCTAGGCTATTTAATATACAATGCAATATTTATAAATTGTTAGTTTATACAGACGGGCAGACTATATTTTTTCATAAGCATGTGGGAAAGCTTTCAGAACACAGCTGATCAGGAAATCTCACTGCATACCATGCAATATAGTTTTAATGCAATAAGTTCATGAAGTAGCTTCGTCGTGTGCATTCCAACGTAATCGAAATGGGACTGGGGTCTAGGGACTAGAACGGGTAACTAAAGAGGTTTTAAAAGCTGGGCTAGCCCAGTTGGGGCTGCCACATGTGTGTGCGTCCAAACGTAGCACAGATAAGACCGCCAGCCAGGCAGAGGGCAAAAAACTACTAATGTTTGATGCCTATTTGAGAGCGGTAAAGGGACGGATCATGGGGCATGTTCAAATAAAATTAAGCGCACCAACAGTTGCCCGTTGCATGGGTCATCAAACCGAGTTGCCGCTGCTGCAGTCGGGCTAAGTATAGGGTGTTGCAAACATTAACCCAAAGCAATGGCATTAGAGTGTCATCGGACAATGACACTAGCTTAAAGTAGCGATTTCACAATAATGTCAAATTGAGATTTCAGTAATTGTAATTGCAGTTAATTTAATTGCATTAAGCAAGATAGAAGTAAAGCTCTTAAAAAATTGTTGATGAATCTTATCGATACTCTCGCTTTTATCGATGTACGACATTAATATCGAACCGATAAACAATTAAACAAAAGGAGGCATGCAAGCCTGTTCTAGTTTCCAGTTTCGGCAACATTTTGTGGAAGTAAGTTTCTCTCAAATCTATTGCTTTTCATTTTAGTCATATATCTAAACTTCAAGAAACTTCAATAATTGTTGAAAGCCAAGTGAACTTAATCATAATACATAATATTAAAGTAATATCCGGAACAGATCTGTCTATTGATTGTTTATTACCTCAAACTAGATTTTTTTTTTTATTTAACAAGTAGAATCGATTCAATTTATGAGAAACATAAAGGTTTTACAAATGACTAAGTATTATAAAGCGTATGTTTTCCACTTTTAGTTTTCATATTTTTGTACAAAATTAAATTTTTTTTTTTTAAATATTGAAATTCTCGTTGGCAAGCAGCTCTTTTTCGATTTGTACTTTCGGTAATGTTTTTGTTTAAGTGAATTGTGTTCCCATTTTCATTTTATTGAAATAACATTGAGTTAAGATTGAATGAACTTTTATTTTTCACTATTAGAAAATTTGGCAAAGTTTAACTCCTTGAAACGTTTAAATGTGTTCGCGAAATGAAGAAACCAGAACGGGTTCTGAAAATATAATATAATACATATAAAGTTCATATGCAAAGGACATCCGATTAACAAATTTGTTTGATATGACAAATTTAACAATGGGAAATTCAATGGCAATCAAGATCATGCGGTAAACGCATCCGCATAATACAATTTTGAAAACCAACAAAATTTTGTAAATATATATAATATGTACTTATAATATAATGCAAATTGCATTGCATTTAATTTAAATTGAAAGACAATAACATCACTTTGGTTCCTTTGGAGCCCTTATTTCCTTACCCAAGATACCCTTTAAAGGCCTCCGCCTGAAAGCTTCGTTCACAAACAAATATTTTCCGAAAGTGAAGAAAAATTAGGCATAATAAATTGAACGGAAGCTACTGCTTAAAATGGAAAATGAAAACAGAAACAACAAAACGAACAAAAAAAATGAAGAGAAAATTGTAAACTGGCATAGTGAAAGCTTGGAAGAAACACAAAATATAAAAATATATGCCAACAACTGGGAAATGTCGACATTTTCCCGTAGCTGACTGAGGGGAGAAGGGGTATTTCTGGGGTGCTTTCTTTGCGGTTATTGTTGTGGCTATCTTACCAATAATGTATGTACATACATACATACATATGTACGTGACAGTAGCCCTGTGTCCGTATGTATCTGTTCTTGTTATTGTCTAGCCATCTAGATTGAAATTCTTGAGCAGCCGCGGGGCTAAAGTAGGCGTTTCTCTCTACATGTTGCTTGCATATACCACTTATGTAAATACATATATTTACCTATATACAGTGCAGCAGTTTCGTAAATTCCCATTTGTTTAAACAGAAAAACAACATAGCCACGGGCAGTACAAGACTTCTAGACAGAAGTTCTGTTCTGTTCTGACAGCTGATTTTCGTTTTTCATATAATGTGGCATGCCTCATTGTTGCAATTGAAGTTTGGAAATGCTTTTGGTAATTTCCATTATTAATCGAAACAATGGAAAGTTAAGCCTAACTGCAACCTCAAAACAGCAACTGCAATTGCAAAGAGACAAGCAAACAATGAAGTTAATAAATAAATAGAATATTTTATAATACCAACGATACCCAAAAACACAGCCAGGCGACGAAATTGTCATGAACATTTTTAATAATTCCTTTTCCGTGTTCCTATTAAAAGTGGGAAAAAGGGAGCTATAAAATACTGCAAATGTATGTAACAGACAGAAGGAGGCATTTCCAACTACATAAACTATATATATTCTTGATCAGTTTCCTGTATACCAGACGCACAGTTGACTTTTGGTACACATACATGTTTAATTAATGTTGATCGGTGGCGTGAATTTCATTCCCATCGAATAATTAGTACCAAAGTAAATAATTTGGAAAACTTCTTTGATTTAAGAATTTAATTAAGGTTCCGATTTCGAATTTCGAAATATTGCCATATATATATATCGTATATTTGTTACATCCTGTAGCTAAATGTAGAAATGGAAAATGGATTTTAGATTTTAAGCCGATCGGTTAATAAGCATAAGGCTTGATTCGAAAACTTTTATAACATAGTTTAAAAAATATTTTCGATATATATATTTTTTTATTTTGATTTTAGTAGTTGAAGTTGTTTAAGTGTGCCTTGCATACCTTATGAAAATGAACTTTCATCTTCACTAGTCCCCCTCAGCTTCCCTAACCATCAACAACTGCGCTTTGTTGCATTCGTAACACAAAGCAAATACGGATATAAATACTACCAATGTTTTGTGTGCTTTGTTTTGACCTATTTTAATAAATGCAATTGTTGTGTTCTTATTGTTAAACCTGCAGGTGGTAAAAAAAAATGCCGCCTGCTGAGCATCATGTGGGCATGCCCATTCAGGCTAAAGATGACGATTTCCAGCTGGGCGCCAGTACAAGTGACGATGAGAAGTGGAAGGATGTGCCGGACAAGTATTTTCTACTGGTTGCTCACTTTTTGGCGGGACATGTGAACAATACGGAGGATATGGAGCGTTTTAATGGGCCGATACTTAAGAATAGCATGAAATCAATATATTGGCTATTTCTTATACAGTATGCAGCATTAGCTTTGCTGGGCGTCGTGATGAACGTTATCATTATGGTGTACATAATGTATCATCGTCTTTACAAGGATGTCACGCATGCGTTCATTATTAACTTGGCTCTGTGCCATTTTGTACAATGTGCCATGGTCCTGCCCGTCTCGTTGATGGTGATGCTTATCCAGAACTGGATATTTGGACAATTTCTATGCTTTTTTCTGCCTATGCTTCAGGTGAGTAACCACATTGTCTTATTAATTATTGCCCCATATATAACATAGTCGTAGTAGCTTGGCAACATTTTTTAATTAAACCTGCTCCCGACCATCGTTATCTAATCCTGCTCTCCACCTGCCTTGGACAATTGTTCGTTTGCCCATTGCTGCCCTGCCATGTTGTAAAGCTGCCAGCGAGCCAGATGAGCCGATAAACCCCATGGCACAGAGCACATGGTACTATGACAACTTAATAAACTAAACGCATTCTCTTTTATCTACTCTGACTTTGCTACACTCCATGGCAGTTTCATCGTGTGAAGCTCTGTGCCATGGAGAGAAAGTAGAATAAAGAAAGCAACAATCAATAAGACTCCAAAATATTAAGTAAGAAGAAAAACAATGAACTCGAATGTTCATTGTGATTTATGTCTTCAGTGTAACAAACTACTTATGAGAACTTGAAGTATCAAGCCTCAGTTGCTTTAGACTAAAATAACAGAACTTAATAGAGCTACAAAAGTATCGACAATCGATTTTAATTTTGAATCAAAAAACAAATCAAATATGTATGTTTAACATTATTTTCCGGTTTCCAGCGTTAACAAAACATGTTTAATATTAATATTACAAATACTTAATAATTATTTTGCTTGTAAAAAGCAATAAAGCAACATCAACAATCTATGCACATTGTATTATATATCATTTATGGCATCAGCAAACTAATAAACAAATTATCACACTTCACTTGGTAGACTGTATTCCCATAAGTAAGGCAACATTATCTGTTTCCTCTTTTTCCTTTCAGTCAAGAAGAGAAATGTTTATGTATAGTATATACAAAACGCATTTTTAAAAAAAGGAAATTAAATATTCGAAATGGTGTACTTGAAATGTTTTTGGCTACATCTTAAACATAACGTTTAGTTCTTTTTCAAATAAAGTCATTTTCAAACTAATTAACACTTTAGGCACTGGCATTTGTAACTTATAATTATAGTTATAACCTAATTTAAACACTAGAATATAAAATAAACTTAGTTTGTCAAAAAAAAAGTTCACCTGAAAGTGCTAGGTGAAAAGTTAACTGTTAAATTCATTTTAAAACTTTTAACACTCTGTTGCCTCAGAGTCGAGCGCACTCAACTAGAGTATTCTTGGTGGTATTTTATAATGTATTTATATTAAGTACATTTTTATTAGTTTTAATAATATATAATATAGCCCAGTCAAAGTGACTAATGGCTTGACCTTAGGTTGGTAAGTTGGTAAATATAAAGCTAGTGATTACAAATTTTATAGGATACGTGGTCAAAGTGCGGGAGACTCGTGAAGTCCTGGATAATAACAGCGAAATAACGTCGATATGGACAAACTAATTCCGCAAGCTTTAACAATTTCCAGAAATGGAAGAGAGCCGTTCAATCATACAGAAGTAAACTACAACGTGCCTCCAATAGACAAAAATAAGAATCTTATTTTGTCTAGTGCAGCTAATATTTACATTTAGAAAAGCCGAGATCACTTAAAATAAGTATGGCTATTGCCGTTTCCTAAATTATATTTTAATTTCACAGCAAAAAAAACGGTTAGCTTATATTTAGTATGTTTACATACTTAAATATAAATTTACCTAAATGTACAAAAACATTCAGGGTATTCTTAAGTTCACGTAAACCTAGGGTTGCTTATATACATACATAAGCTATTGTGTGAAGGCACTACATAAGTTCATTCTGCGTAAATCACTTTTGTTAAATCCAATAACTAAGAAACAAGTTCTAAAATCATTTAACCGTTTAAGTGAATACCCTTATTCAACTTTATTTGTGTACTATCGGTGTTCAGTCAACATTTTGATGTTAAGTTGATTTTCTCGTTTACTCTGTTTGATGACTCATGGCCTGCTATTGTTTTATTCCCCATATAAGTCTTCAAGCCCTCAAGCCATAAAGCCCAGACTAATTAGCTCATTTGGTTGACATATTTCAACTAGTGACTTGCATTTTCTCTACATAATAAAATAATGACTCGTTTGCATTTAGAATTGCATACGTGTTATGTGTACTATTTATACCCTCTGCTGAGTTTTTATCTCATAAATGTACAGTTGAGTACATTTTTCTGACAGTTAAATGTCGCCTAATTGGCATGTCAAGATCACATAAAACCGCCTTGAAATCAAAAGACCGTGAAAAGTCTATCTTAACCGATTCGCCAGAAGCTCATACGTTTGAACACCTTCTCTGCTTGTCACCTGATATAGAGCCCCAATCCACACGCAATAGACCCCGTCTTGTCTTATTGCCAAAGCCGCAATGATTGACACGTTTTACAGGTGCAGGTACAAAAAATACATACCAGCTAAATGTAAATGTGTATATATAGTATTACAAACATACATATATAATGTGTATGTATGTAGATACCAAACACAGTTAAAGAAAATAACATACTCTCATTCAATTTATTTCACTAATGCTTCTTAACATTGTCAGATACTCTTTGCCTCTGTGTAAAGAGGGTAAAGACAACCAAATCTTATTGAAATAAAATGCTCTAGTTAGTAAGTACCAGGTAAATGAACTAGGTATTTAACTAGGAAAAGGTTGTATTATTACAATCTTATTTAATTGATGATTGATGACCGATTATGATAATGAATAATTGTGCCGAAATTGGGCTAAACATCGTAGATAAATCTAAACACATTCATTAAGTTGGCATCTTAATATAACATCAGAATAATGTATCGCTAATATCGAAAGATCGTTAGGGAGAAAAATCGGTGGTCCAAAAGTACAAAAGCTTAATCATTTTTCTAGAATTCTTCCATTTATTTTTTCAAAATATGGATAAATCCAAAAAACAAAAAATGTTCACTTTCATTCTTAAAGTGATGCAATTAACTTGCACTCGACCATTTTTTGAACAAAATATGTCTTACAAACTGTATAACAATGGCAATTGACTTCAAAAGAATGGGAAAATTTCACGGTTAGAAGCTAGACGCAGCTGGAGATTGTATTACGGACCCATTCAACGCGAAACAAAATGCCAAGCAACGGATATGATTCGATTTGATTGCTGTCACAAAGGGCGTCAAATAGCATATACACACACAATCATACAAACAAAACACAAACGTACATTTGTGGCATTTACACACACATTTATCATTGTGTGTGTGTGTGTGTGTGTGTGTGTGCGAACCTTGCGTGCCTTTCCGCCCATTGAAATTGATTGATGCCACTGGCGCCGCAGACAATTCACAAAAATCACAAGTTGCCTGCCTGAAACATTCAATTTGATCACTCAAATTCATATTTAGATGAATGGAAATTGCAATTACGACAATGTAATACATATATAATTGTTTAAAATCAGATCTTCGTAATTGATAAATCAAAGCAATTTGATATCAACAAATAATAAATGGAAAAGGTTGAAATTTATTAAGTATCTTAAAGCATAACTCCTTTAGTATTTGGAAAGAAATGGACCTCAGAAAGTGCTCATATACGAGTATTTACATTTCTATTTTAAAGAAGTCCTTACTCTTTAGAGTCCTTACTGCTCGAGCTTAATTCTAAATACATGCATGGACCCATCAAACTGGTAATGGTGTAATATTTTCAAGGTTTTTACCATGATTAATTTTTGAGTACCTTGTGTGCTTAGACGAATGGATTGACCATAGCCTAATGCCAGACAATCTGTTAAGGATAGTTGGGTTTGTGTATGAAGTGTTGTCACAATATCCAATCTGGACTCAAAGAAAACAAACAAAGCGAAATGCCTGAACAAAATGGATTGCCCAGTAAATCTTTGAGATTTTCCTTGGTGCATAACAATGTTGCCAGCACATATATTTATTCATATACTTATACATATGTATAGGTATGTTGTATACATACATACATACATACACACATACATATGTGAATGCTCATTCAAAAGGAACCCAAACTGCGCCAATATGCCAACAACAATCGGAGGCAAACAAATTTGTTTCAATCACCGAACACGGCCGAAAAATGGTTGCCTAAGCCATTGGACTATGTAAACAAAGCTGAGGAATCAGGAGAAAAACTACCCAACCCCTGCCACACAACCTTGCTTGCTCCTGCTGTTCATGATGCTTTGTAACTTTAACCGTAGAGTTGATTGCGTGTCGTGTCGTGTCGTGCTTTTACAAAATAAGAAAATACATAAATAGACCTGTTCTTACATCCACTTTCGTATTAATACTAATCAAGACATTTCGTAAAAGAAGACAAAACAAACCCAGTTTTTTTAAGTTTTATTTTTAGAAGAGCATTTTGTAGTCTTTATACTGTTCTGAATTCAACTTTCGAATTAATCAAACCTGTTTCGATTTTCTTTTCCGGCAACATTTTGCCGAACTGAATTTTCATTAATGGATCAAAATTTCCTATTGATATTGAGTCCTATCTCAATGGCAAGTTAATTCAATACTTGATCAAATGAAAGTGAAGCCACTAAATTTCACCAAAAGTGAAATCATTAATGCTAAATATATCTTACCGAAAGTGGAAACCAGAACATGCCAGCATATATATAATTTTCTTTTTTGACGATCCTAAAGTATGCTTCACTTATTGCTATAATTTATTATTTTCTAATGTCTTACAAGATAAGGTGCTAATACGGTGCCGGTCATACATTTTCTGTGAAACGATATCGAAATAAAAATCAATGGAATATATAATTCAGACAACTTTAGTCTCTTCATAATCATAATTTATGGCGGCTTGTACTAGTTCAGACAACATGCGCTCATCTTTAGCTTTACAGTTTATCAATCCTACTTAAGTATCCCAATCCATATCTTTATCTTCATATTTTTTGCTTGCAGGATATACCAATACATGTTGCCATGATATCGCATATTCTGATTGCCTGGGATCGCATGCGTTGGCTAAACGATCCTCTCAAAGGTCGTATTCCTGGATTCGTCTGCTGTTGTGCAACCTGGCTAACTGGCATGGTGATTGCCTTACCCTATCCCATTTATACGTTCTACGTGGAGCTTGGGGTGAGTATCCAATGTGTGTTGCTTTACATGTTAGAACATGGCGTGATGTGACATGTGTCTGTGTGACTCTCGCATGTGTGTCACATGGCCTTTTACCTGCCTTACCTGCTTAGATCAAAGTGAATCCAGCAGACCGTTAAGGTATTGACCGTTCACGACTGCCGACAATCACAGACTGTGACAATTTTTCTGTTATTTATGCATACGATATTATGAACATTTGTGTGTGTTCCTTCGTTTCAAGCATGTTATTAAATTTTCCGACTCTAAGTAATATCACTTGGGTAAAAGTAAGAGTATTAAAGTACTGCAGATGTATGTTACAGGCATAATATGCATAAAGTAAATATATATATATTTTGGATCAAATTTAAGAGCCTAAAAAGTCTGTGACTTTTTTTTTTGGCACTCATACTTCTTTTATCAATGTTGATTGAACTCAATGGGATAATTAACAGCAAAGCTATTGAAAAATCTATTTCCTCGCGTCTTATATATGATCTTGTTGTGGGCGACTATATCTTATAGCTGTCATCGGAAAAATCGGTCAAAAAAGAACAAATTTTCTGCAATGGTATGCATGTTATCTTCGGCACCCATAGATATATTTTCTTTTGTGTTTTTTTCTAACATTTATATATCCATATAGCAAGTATTTAATATAATTAATTAAGATACTGTTTAAAATATTTCGCTTGGGTAATTTTGTTAAATAAATAAAGGAATTGTTGCTATTTTTCTTTCGTAACATTTATACAAATTATTTGATTTATTATAGTATTAAATCTGAAATGTTAACTTACAAAAATGTCAGTTGCCTGCCAGCAAATATGACAACTAACCGCACAAATAAAAATAAGCAAGCCATAATGTTTTATATGAAAGTGCTCTACTAGTAGATACTCTGCAAAGTAGGAAAGTTAACAAAATTTAAATAAAACTTGCTCAGCTCTAGACAAACGAGGTTCTTTAAAACACCTTTAATAATACTGTTGTTAAAGAATATATGAAATATTTCTAGGGCTGCCTGTTACATACACTTTACACAATTAAATAGTGCCATTATTTAGGAATTTTATGGTTATAGGGTATTGGTATGAAAATGCTGTGTTGGTGTTGTTGTTCATGATTTTTGATGCCAAGCAAGTGAAGCTCGAAGCAAGCGCACTCACACATAGATAGAGTGAGAAAGACAAACAGAGTGAGAGGGCGAGGGCGAGATGCGAGGGAAACAGATAGCAACACAAACACGTTGAGTGTATCAAAAAGTTGCAACACTTTATGGCTCATAAATATTTATGTCTGTTGGTGGCGTTGCTGTGGGCAGACATACTTTGAGAGGCCCTCTAGCAAATATTTTGGCAGCAAAATGCAAGCACAGTTGACAAGCCATGTTAACGAGTTTCAAATTGGCCCACACTCTAACACACGTATGTACTCACACACACAGACGAACATCAAGCACATAACCACAAACTCACATTCTCAGACGCCTTCCAATAAACCGGTGCAGTTGCCAGTTTCCACTTTTCGGTTGCCAGTTGCTAATCAGACCATTGGGATTTTCACAAAACAATGACGATATAAACGTAACGATGCGACAGTGTGTTATATAACGAATTTTGGAGTCGATATAATACCTACAAATTTAACAATGCAAGCAATTCTGAACCACATTTTATGTTATAATCTGCATGAACATTGAATCAATTTTTGAGTATCAAAGAAGATATTTGTAAGTACAAATACTATGCTTACTGTTAGCAACCGTAATGGTTAAAACTTTTTTAAATAATTATAATTATTGATTTTTTTTTTTATTCTTTTTATTCAAGTTCGAAATTAATGATTAGGGTTGATTTTAATATGAAATTTAAATATTTTTAAAGTCTTCAGTAACAGTTATCAAAGACTTTTATTTTAAATTTTTCCAAAAACTTTTTAATACAAATTATTGTAAAAATCACTTAAAGACTTTGAAAAAAAAACTTTTTTTTATAATAGTCTTCCCAAAACAAGTAAGAACGCTCTAGTCGAGTGTGCCCGACTACGAGACTCCCTGCTCCCAACTTGCATTTCAAGCAGTTCAGCGGCAACACAAGCAAGCAGAGTACTTAACTTGTCCAGTGCATGTCAAACAGTTGTTTCTGCCTGCTGAGATGGTGGAAATAGATTCTTCCATAACTTTGGTGTTATTTATCCGATCGCAATGGTCAACATTGTTAAAAAATATATGTGTACCAAAAATCAAAGCTATATCTTCAAAATTGTGGCCGTGGGAGTTTTTTTCAATTTGAGGGGGTGCATCCAAAATTTGAAATAAACTTGATCTGCCTATGGTATACAGAAATCCACATGCCAAATTTGGTGTCTCTAGCTCTAATAGTCTTGGAGATCGACGCGTTCATACAGACGGACAGACAGACAGACGGACATGGCTATATCGACTCGGCTGTTAATGCTGATCAAGAATATATATAGTTTATATAGTCGGAAATGCTTCCTTTTGCCTGTAAGATACATTTGCAGTACTTTATAACTCCCTTTTCCCCATTTTTAATGGAAACAGGGAGTAAAAACTGCGTACATACAGACAGACAGACAAACGGACATTTCCCTTCTTTTTTTTCCAAAAAATTTAAGAAAGAGTATAAAAACATAGAAATGAGCAATTTTAGTCGAAAATCTGATTCACGAATTAAACCACAGATAACAAGCAAAGATTTTGATAAGAAAACATACAATAAAGCTTAAGAGAATTTGTTCAAGTGTCATAAGAAATAATGTCGAACTTTTCGTATAATTTGTATAATTGAGACTTTCTCGATAAAATATTCGTGGGTTGAAGGTTTATTAAACTAATTGTGCAATTAATTTCGATATTTATGAAGCATAAGGCGTTATGCGATATTTTTGTATAATTTATATGGCAGTTCAGTGAATGTCTGAGCTCATAAAACTGACAAGCTGAACGCAACAAGTGGCAGCCAAAGATGATAATGATAATGATGCTGATGATGATGATGATGATGATGATGAATGATGAACATAATGAGACCACTACAACTGCTCGTTAAATAAAGCCTGATGATAATTGCAACGATTTGTAATATTTATGCCTAAAAGTCGATTCAGCTTCGAGTGTTGTTGTCTACAATACATTGAGTGTGTTGTGTGTACGAGTTTATGCATGCATACTTAAGGCAATCAAACTCAATCATCCGTCAATAATTTCATTAGTTCAATATATGTATATGTAAGTATACTCAATTTAATGGCAGTTCTAGAAAAGACACCGATACAAAGATAGACAATAAGACAGACAGGCAGACAGGCAGACAGACCGACAGACATACAGACAGACAGACAGACATTCAGGTCGCTGATCCTCTTTGGCATTGGGCTTATTATCCTATTTGGATTCGCCGCTTGTGCAATTTATGAATATTTTAGATGTAGATGTTATGGCCAAATTGGTGGTGAACCCTTATGTGCTATTTGGTATTCGGTATTTGGTATTTCGTGCTTGCTATTTGCTGTTTGGGTTCAAAAAATTGCTTTGGCACACATACACATAAGCGATTCAATGATGTTGTTCCTGAAATCTCACACAGTGAGTATGTGGCTTACAATAATATTCTGTAATCAATTTGAAACGAGAATTTATATTTTATAGAATTCAGTTTGGCAGTCAGTTAGAAAACGCATGTTTAAAACCGTTTTAACTGCATTGGAGTATTTATAACCACCATCTGTTATATCATTTAAATATTTGAAATCGAAATAGTAAGCTGATTCACATTTTGAAAACCGTTTCAATCAGGGATGCTACGGAAAACTCTCTCTGAAAAAACCGTAGGTGGTATGGAAGTTCAAGAGATTATTAAATTGGCTGGAATTCGGTTGCTTTGATTTTCATAACCGCCCTGAATTTAAGCTTTGTAAAGTGAAATGAAATCTTTTTGAACATAGCTTAAAAGAAAGAAAAACGTAAAAAACAATCAAAATCTATTTGTAAATCAGCACTTTGAAATTGAAAAACGATCCATATTTAAGCTTTAATGGGACTTGGGGACGCTTGACAAATTTCCAAATTTCAAAAATATTAGCAAATACATAGCTACAAATGTTCTGTTATTGTTTGTGAAAGCACTTTCGAGAATCAAGAATCGTTTTACTTTAGCCATGATAAATTTGAATATTTGTGTTGCATTTTTACCCCTTGTTTATGGCAATGCGTTTTGTGTTTTTTTGTTTGTTTCAGTTTTAGTTTGCACTCGTAGTTCCAGTTTCTGTTAAAGTTTCTGTTTTCAGTTTTGGTATCATATTATATGATATTATATATTTGTGATTTGAGCACAGGGACAACTTTTGTGTATCTTTGTCAAAATGTGCCAAAAACTTTGGCTACGCAAAACGAATTTAAAATATTTTATGTTTTTATTAGTCCAAGTGTAGCTGCTCCCCGTTGTGCACTGAAAATGTCAACGCCAAAACGAACAAATTATTTGTGAACAGTCAAAATCAGAATCCTTTTTACCTACATCAAGCTCAATTTGTCTTATGCTTTTTGATATGATTTGGCGCTGATTTCATTGTTTTTGTTTCTATAATTTTTTCATTGCTTATATATCAACATCAGCACGCCTTTCAAATTGTCAGAGGATTTCGGCCAGTCGAACTAATTACAAGTTATGCGAGTTCCAAATTTATAGATAAGAGCCGAGTATCTTTAAAGGGATTTATAACTGGCTTAGCTCAAAGTTTGTCGTCTACTTTTAAAGCAAATGTTTTTCAAAAGAAGCAAATACGCTAATACTCGACCCAACAATGTAAGGACGCGGATGCATATGGATTATCCTGGCCAGCCCTTTCCATCCCTCGCGTCGCCACAATGTGGCAACAGCTTATTTTTGTTTACTACTCAGTTGTTGTTGTTGTTCATGGTTGCTGTAAAGCAACAAATTGCTTCTAGTATCCGCTTGCCCACGTTAACTTTGGCACGAAATGTTCATTTCCCAATCCTAAGGACACTTCCTACTCGCCCATTTCCCTCCTCCGCGTTCGCAGCTTTCATAGTCAACCATCGAACTTTTCCGGGTATGCGCTTCGAAAACGAAATTGTGCTACAGGCTACGGGCCATGAAAATTCAAGTGACTGCGTAAAAGAAATGGCAAAAGTAACTAATCGTAAACAGCATGGCAACAAAGGAGATAGAGACGAAAATCATATTTTTCAAAGTTAAAGATGAGTGATTTTTAACAGTGGACTTCATTGTGTTTTATGTTGTTAGTCACTTGAAGTGAGCTATTCAAATATTATTTTTTTCGCTTTAATTTAACATCAAATCTAAAATGTGAATTGATTTTCGATTTACAGATTTTATAAAATTATTATTATGATAATAAGATAATTTTAATAAATATAAATTATGATCACGACGCTTCGCTTCAAAGCACTGGAAAAAATTGCCGTCATACGGACTATCGGACAGACAGTCAAACATTTCACAAACCCAATGTTTTTTTCGAAAAAAAAGAGCAAAGTATTTTATGTTGGAGTATATTTGAGGATTTTGAAATCAAATCTCGAAACGAACCTATAGCAACTGCTGTTTCTTAACTATGAAACTATTACTGTGGACGCAGTCCACACTAGTGACGAAGCATCACTAGGGATGCGAAGGGCGACTAGAATATACAGGAATAATGAAAAATTTGCTGTGACAATACGATCAGATTGAGCTTTATATCGATCGAAGGGTACTACTTAAAGTAAGAAAAGCGCATACTTAGACTCTTGTAATTTTTAATGCTGAATTATTTTAATTAAAAATACACGTTGAAAAATTCTAGTTCATTTCGATTCAATAGCTCGTTCAAAAGTTATAAACTTATAAAATGTTTAGTGGCCTTTCCGAAATAATATAAGTCCGAAATAATATAATAATAAAAGTGTTTTTTTTTTTTTTTTAGTGGATAGTGCAGCGTCCTAAATACAATTTTTACAAAGAATTGTGTTAAAATTAAAAATTAAAATCGCGCGATTCATTGTAATAAAAACTGTTGCCCGCGGTGCCAATTTCTATAGTATTACACTAACACACTATTCAACTATTTATGTACATGCTACACCTACAAATTCAATAAATTCATTGAACATTTTCAGGGTATTCGTGCAATGTGTTAAATGCCACATAAACGTCAAAAGCCTCACAATCCTCATACATGTTTTCGAAATTTACGAAAATTATTAGGTAAAAAGGTGTAATGAATGCGTCAATAAATTCTGACAGATAATAATGCTGACAAATTGTATAAGACTCAATGTAATTTTTAAAGTGAAGCTTTTTATGCGACACTTGGCGACCAAACTGGCAAATTCTTTTGACAAAATCGTCAGATTTATAAATATTGGCAATTCCTATCAGCATAGCCTAAACTTACAGCATCAATCATCAAATTATCGATAAAATATATGCTACATCGAAACCCTGTTGGTCCCAAAGCGTATTATTATTAATTGTTGTATTAATTACTAGTAGATCTAACTATGAAACTGTGTTGCTGGCAAGCTCTATTCTTTTTTTTTAGCTATGCGTGACAAAAATATTTGACAGTTTTCTCGGAATTTGGTTTGGACAAAACATTTTGCAAAAGTTACACACATGCACATACGCATACACATGATCATAAATGTGATTTCCGCCTTAACCGGAAATGGAAACAAGTGAAGTGCCCTGTAGGCAGATTTTCCCATTCAACTCTGGCCCCTGACATAACATGCTCACTTTATTTTTTTTTTCTTTTTTTTTTATCATATTATACCCATCATTATTGTTATTATTATGATTGTAACATTGTTAGGAACACCCCCGCCTTCGCTCACTTACTTCCCGGTTGTGTGGGCATGTCCAAGGCTTATTAAAATCCCATTTACCAGGCTGTCGACACACGCACACACGAAGAGACAGGGATAGCTACAGGAGAGAAAAAATTGCGCAGAGTCAAAGCAAATTAAATGAGTTCAAGTGAACTTGGCCACGGGCCATATGCTGATTGCATTGATGAAGTAAAAGCTTCGGGTACAACAATGAGCTATATTATATAGCATATATATATATATATATGTGAACATATATAGTATGCATAAACACATTTATTTCAAAATTCTTTATACTCTTTTGTGCACACGCTGAGTTTTTTTGTATGAACTGTGTGCGCATGAATGTTATTCAATTCATTTAACAATAGTGTCCTGAACGTGGGAGTTCTAACAGCACCAAATTTATAGGTAACAATAAGGAAAAGCTATATACCTACTATATATAGTAAAATACCAAATATTAAACCATAATATTTGAGCGATTGTTACTAAGACAGCTATCATGTACAGTTGCTTTCTTTCTAATTTTGTACAACACAAATACACTTAATTTCAGCATGAAAACAGCAAACCAAGGTCGTTGGTAGGGGGGCCTGACTCAGTGTGACGATTTTTTGAAGTCGGGAGAACCCGACTGCAACGTTCTTACTTGTTATAATTGATATCGGTATAAGGTAATAGACATGCACGTTCAGTTAAAAGTTTAAAGGAAATCAAAAGAAATGCATAGAAAAACCA
This sequence comes from Hirtodrosophila cameraria, assembly GCA_949708635.1. Taxonomy (NCBI): domain Eukaryota; kingdom Metazoa; phylum Arthropoda; class Insecta; order Diptera; family Drosophilidae; genus Hirtodrosophila; species Hirtodrosophila cameraria. Next base: position 22,365,675 of record OX453090.1, on the reverse strand, counting down.
CAGTCGACACTAAAGCAGTGTCCCAACCCAGGTATTCCTCTACTATTAAAATAATTTAAAAAAAAAAATACAAAAAGAAAAATAGTTTTAAAATACATTTCAGTATTGAGTGTCAATAAAAGTGTCTGTTTTCAACTCAGGTAAATGGCTGAAAGTATCTTAGTGTCAAATCAGCTTGTCTCCAAATTGAGCAGTGTTTAGATTGCTGAAATGAATCAGCTGTGTCTCAGTTGTCCTTCTCAACAAGGACACATTTTTTTGGCTCCACCCCATCTGAAGTGGACAAAAATAACATAGCATACTTATGGGGAAGGCCATGTATCAGCTGGAGCTTAGTTGTTTTCTTTTTTTGTTATAAGCTGACTCAGTTTCTTTTCATATTTTTGTTTTTTTATTAATGGCTAAAAAGAAATTCATTTCATCAATTCGAAAAGGACGCTGCAGCCCAAACCACTTTCCAACCCTCCACCGCTGAGTCCCTGTTCTACTGATGTGCAATATTTATAGATTTTGTTGCACAAAAAATTGCTTGTATTTTTGTTTGAGTGTATTAAAGCGCGTGACGTTTGACAGCATTAGCAGCCGCATTCCTCAGGGTGCCACAAAATGGGGCAGCAATCGACCACACAGAGAAATTGCAGCTTCGGTTTATTTCTTTAGTAATTTGAAGCGATTTTAATAGCTCGGCTATTGACTAGATTGCGAAGCGTCAACTGGCAAAGTTCATATTGCTTTTATGATATGAGCTGCAATTGAGCCTCAGACAATAAATTTTTATTACATTTCCAACAGTATCAAACAGCTGGTGAGTAAACCTGACAGCAGCTGGTCTAAATAAGATGAAAATAACAACCAAAAACCTGCCCCAAAGCACTAAATTGTGTCCCTGCGGCAAAGTGACATTGACAAATTTCATATGCATACAGGTAAAATTTGTTGTTGCCGTTATTACTTTGGGTACTTCCTCCTACCTGTTACTGTTACCTTGCCTTACATTTTTTAGAATAACAATATACAAATTTTGCGAGTAAAACGTACAGGAAGCTGCCGAAATTGTGGTTAGTTTTGGAATTAATTGGAAACAAGGAAATACAGCAGAAATCTCATACTGATATCACAAACAGCGATTTTCCTTTGAAATGTATGCTTCAAAACTGAACAACAAGAACTCATTCCATTTATTCTGAAGAAAATGATCTGACCTTTTTCGAACTCTGAAATCGTTGTGTTTCAAGTACCGCAAAACGTCAAGATTTGTTGTCTGTTGACAACATTTCAAATATTTTGATATCTTATATGTTAAAATACACTTTCAAGTGTTTCAAACAATTGCTTCTTTTCAAGAATTCGACACAATTTTAGTGGGTTTTTTAGTCAGCAAGAATCAAATACATTTCCATTTAGATTTTCATTTTCTAAACGTTTCAATTTGCCCTCGCTTGCTTGGCCTTAAAGGTTGTCAAATTGCTTGGCAGCAGATAATCATACAATGACAGCTCTAAATTTATTTATATTCTTATATATTTATACAGTAGCAATATATTCGTGGGGCGTGGTGCTCAGTTCTCAGTACTCACCTGTAGCGAATTGAAGATTGTGCCTGTGTCCTGGAAAATTGACATGCGGTTGCTCCTTGTTCAAAGGTGGTTGCTCCCCAGTTGTGATGCCTTTTTGTGCCGTTCTTTTATTCACAACGTAAGCTGCTTACTTATTTTAGAAGCTATTGTTGTTGTAGTTGATGTTATTGGATTGGCATTACCAGTACGAATTGTATTCAAAATACAATAGATATAACTGCCTGTGTCATGCATTTGTAATGCAATACCAGAAAAAAAATAAATAAAAGATTAATGATGTGGCAATAGTTGTTGTACCAATATTTAACAAATGTTTTTCGAATATGTTTCAAATGAATTAAACAATTTAAAAACATATTTATGTGCCGCATATTTGCATGCTTTAAGCTTTGAAAGGAGTGATAACAACTATTTTTAAGTCAGACTAGCCAGGTATTCTAAATATTGGTTTTCCAATTGTTAATGGGCTTCCAATACTTAAAATTAAAGGTTAATCGATAATGGGCTTTCAATATTTAGAATACCTGACTTACTAGTCCTTCGTTAAATCCTTAAGTCCACATGCTTTATTGAACACATGCTAACCACGTGCTATTCACTTAGATTATAATTGTATTACTCTGTGGAGCATGGGTAGCATCTAAATTATCCAGAAGCCAAGCTCATCTGCATTTTTGGTAGCGTCTTTCGGCCTATTCGATGGGGCCTAGGCCGAATTACAAGTAGAACAAAAGAATGCAAAACAAGTAAAAACAGCCAAACTTTGTTGAAAGGTTCAAATGTACGTGTGTCGAGCAATTGTGTTACACACACACACACACACACACACACACATTGGAGTTGAACATTGTTGTTCAATTGAGCGGAAAAGTTCAGTTGTTCAATATTTGGTAAAAGTCTTCTCTTTTGTTCGTTTCTTTATTTTGATAGACCATTCTATTGTTAAAGCTTATTTTTGTTGAAAGCTTTCGGGGGTGCATCCGAAATTCGAAATAAACTTGATCTGCGTATGGTATAGAGAAACCTGCATGCCAAGTTTGGTGTCTCTAGCTCTTATAGTCTCTGAGATCACAGTGTTCATACAGACAGACAGACAGACGGACAGACAGACAGACGGACAGACAGACGGACAGCCAGACGGACAGACAGGCGGACATGGCTGTATCGACTCGGCTGTTGATGCTGATCAAGAATATATATAGTTTCTATATTCGGAAATGCCTCCTTCTGCCTGTTACATACATTTGCAGTACTCTATAACTCCTTTTTTTTAGATTTTTAATGTGAACAGGGAGTAGTGATCTAGTTCTTTCGTTCAATCTGTTGGTTCGTCCGATTGATCTGAGTCTGAACAATTCGAAATATCTCTAGCACGCACACACACACACGTACATTGAGGCGCACTCCCATTGGCCAAACGTTTGTGCCATCTTTTGTTGCCATTGTCAGCAGCTTTCCGGAAACAACCACTTGTTGTTGTTGTTGTTGATGTTGCCGTTGTTGCTGTTGTTACAGCTGCTGTTGATTGTGTGCTGTTATTGTTTGACGCTGCTCTTTGTTGTTATGCACATAAGCATAAAATATTAATACCATCAACTTCAACAGCAGCAAGGCAAATAAAAAATCAAAAAAAAAATATACATTCGTATATATAAATGCCAAATTCGAAGTGCCAAAGATTTAATACCCTTGCAGAGATTCTAATAAAATTATTTCGTTTCTATGTCAACTATATAAACTTATTTTGATTAAATTCGACGATTGCCAAACTTGTTCCAAAAATCTGTAGAAAGTTTCAACTAGAAACAAAAAAGTTTTTCCAACAATAATAGCATTTTCTCTTGTGTCAGCTATATCAAAATAGAAGGCAACACGCATAAGGCATATTCAGATATAGAATTGATGAGTTTGATCTAGCTAAGTACAAAAATGTTCAACCATTTACAACATTTGCAGCTATGTGTTATAATAAGCCGATCCAGCCGATTACAGAACTTATTCCAGAACGAATACATTATGAGATTGATTGTGTTTTCTTAAAAAATTATAATATCCTCCTTTTAGAGCTGCAAATTAGATACAAAATGAAAAAGAGAAAAACAAATAAATACTTAAACATACTATACGCTTGATTGAGAGCATTGTCAGAAAGTATTTCAGAGCTATAAATATATAATACGTGTTCGAATTCAAAAAACACTGACTTACAGCTGTAAACTGTTGCTGTGTCAATTAAAATGTCATTAAAATTGAGTACTTAAAGGCTTAAACGGGGATAAGCTTTATTGCGGAAAATATATATATTTTGGCTTAGATACATGCAATTGAAAGAAATCAGCACAGCATTTGAAAGTTATTTAAACAACATGAAATATTAATGTTCTTTTAATGATTTCAATTAAATAAATGTAATTAAATTCATTAATTTATTTAATACCAATTTAAGCTGTTAAGTTTATTTAAATAAGCTTAAGTGTTTAAGTATGTATTTCACAGAAGCAAAAATGAATTAATTTGGGGGAATTAAATTCATAAATAGCAACACATTAACAACGGATAACATATTTTTTAATATGATTAAGTAGGGTCTGCTTGCACACACATACATATGTATTTACATACTTATATAGTAACATATCTATGTTGTACTATGTGACCATCTCTTTTAATCTTCATCATGTTAGAAGCGACTTCTCTTTCAGTTTAGCCTCATTTTTATGTTGGAATCAAAGTCGAGTCAGTCGCACATTAAAATGCTAAGTCAACATGGGTGTGTGTGAGTGTGTGTGTGTGTGTTTGTTCGCTTGTGTTTGTGCACTTTACGACTTTAATTATGTAAGTACATAATTGTGTTATTATCATAAGCGTACGGACTCAGTTCTGGTCAGGCCCCGTATGCTCCTTTGCTCCCGTACGGCTTTTTGGTATATGTATTTGTGTTGTCCTGGCTGTGTGTTGTCCTGTTGCCGCTCTGTGCGTCCAGGCCTGACCTTGTCTGGCGGGTCTGCTTGGCAAGCATTTTACGGCCATTAAGTCCCGGCAGTGTCTTTTCGGGGGTTACGGCTGTTATTGGGTCGTTGCCGTTTTAATGTTACGCCTTATACTTGGATAGGGACACTGACTCCGACTCCGACTTCGACCCCGACTGCGACTCGAAGTCGGACTGAAGCTCGGAGTTAGTAGGTCCAACCAGTTGTTGGGGTCGCCTTACTTACATTATAATCTGTGCTCAGTCTGCTGGCATTGTTATTCCTATTATTTAAATTATGAAATGCAAAATGCTTTTAATTATGCATCGAAATATTTGCCGAGCTGCCTTTTTCATTAGCAAACTTTCAAGGCAAAGCTAAGAAAAAAAATAAATAAAATATAAAATAATGCAAAGTAACACAACAAAGCAAAATGACTGAAAATTTCGAAATATAGAGAAGAAAATGCCTAATAATCAAAACCTGAACGATTGTTATTGCCTCAAGTTTTTAGAACTTGTTTTTGTTGCTGTTGTCGCTGCCAAAAAGGTAATCAATTTGTTTGCTTTTAATTGACAGGGCTAATTAATTACACATACGTCCGTCTCTAATGTTGTCTGCCATGTTTACTTATGTTTTGTTCATTTTTTTTTGATCAAACGGCATCTAATTAAATTATGACTTTAAAATATTTATTCAGGCAACATTATTTTGGAATTAAGCTTCCTTTGGCTTCAATTTATTGCCCTCTGTGTGTGCTCCTTGTTCTTCCTTCACTGTTTGTATATTTCATGCATGTTTTGTATGTGAGTGTGTGTGGGTGTCGCTGTGTGAAAGCAAAGGTGTCCCAAGGGGGGCGGGCAACGGGATATGCTGATAAATGGAATCTGAATTTATTTCAATACTCAAATAATAAATAATATTCTAAATACTTTTGGTTGGCTTTAATTAATATATTTCAATAATTTAGACTGTGTTTTCAATTGATTTCAATATAATGTTACCCACCTGCTACAAAATGGACTTTAAAAACGAAGACCTAACAAAGTTTTCATGAAAAAAATCTATATAGTATATAAATATGGTGTGAAATTTTGGTGTACCGATTTCATGCGATTTGGATCAAAGTTTAGGAGTTGTTTGTAATTGTCAGGAAGAAGGTTTCTAGAAAATAACATTTTTTGAAAACCCTCCTAAGATTTTTAAATGAAAGAAAAAACTGCATTTACGAAGTAAAAAAATTATTTTATTTCTTTGACTTATACCTAATAATAGACATATAGGCATTGGACGACGTAAATCTGAGGCAAAATTGAATCATTGTGACCGTGATAGTCAAACTCAAGAAGAAAGTGCAAAACAAAATCAATGTCCTAATATAGAAGAACAGACGTAAAAGTAGATTCGAATTGCGCAGATTTCGAATACGATTTCGTAATTTAGATATAAAATAAGCTACAAGAAACAAGATAATGTCTTACTTTCAGTCGGGCACTACACCCGGTGTTTGCCTAAACCGTTTGAGAATTGTAAGTGAAAGTCTGAAAAAAATATGAATCTTTGTTATTTCTGTTATGTTTGATCGACTTTGATGTAAATAGTTTTTTTTGTGAATTTTCTTTCGAATTGTTCAACAGATGAAATGTGTCCTTTAGTATATACAATTTTTCATGTAATGTTTCTGTCGCAAAACTTTCATGATAATTAAATAGTCAAAAAAATAATTCAAACAACTTTTTTTGAGACGCTGGGGTATTCAAATGCATGCTATCTGCTAGTTAAATATAAATGATTATACTGAACTAAAAAAAATAAATAATTAAACATACACTCTGAAGTGCAATTATTCCTAGTACACTGTTTTATTTTTGATGCAGGTTTTCAGTTTCCAAGAATATTGGTACTCGGTCTCCAGTTCTTAAAGAATTTAGAAATACATGCTCTGATTCCAAATTCGGTTCTAAGATTTAAACGTATATTTTAAATTGTAAATATAATTTTTTATATAATTACAAAAGAAAAATTACTCGAACTATTAATAATTAAATAAAGTTGTGTAATTATGCTATTCTTGGAGCTCAAGAAACATTTGCCGTATTTTTAATAAAAAAACTAATATAACAAGTTTCGCAGAATTTTGCGATACAACGTTAGACTAACATATTTAATTAGGCACAAGTCCACGCTTGCTGAAGCTCCTGGAATCAGAACGCCTCTGTGCAAAGTTTCAGACACAGGCGTGTACTAAATTATTAGTAAGTGCTTTTTATTTTCATGTCTTTAAAGTAGATACACACGAATTCACACAAACACACACACACGCACATTGCCACAACAGATGTCTTTCCAGTCTTTGTAGCCACACCTCTGGTTCTGGTTTCTATGATATCCTTTAGCAACAATTCGTCAATGTCAAAATTACGACAGTGGGCACGATTATGCTTACGAGAGAAATTTTGCGCCTGCTTTTGCAATTTGTTGTCAGTGCCCCCATCCTGTTTGCCATCCTGCTTCTTCCTCATCCCGTTCCCCATTCTGTACCCCATCCTCTTGCCCATCCAGTTCTCTACTTATCACCATGCCTATTTCAATTCTGGCATACTTGCCTCTGTGTCTACAACTGCTTCAGGAATCTCTGGAATGTCGTCTCTGTGTTGCCTGCCTCTTGTTGCAAGTCATGACGGAAATAAATTGTTATTAATGTGTTTGCTACGTAGAAAGCCTTCGGCTTTAGCCTCTATTTCAGTTCAGCTTTTCGCCTATACTCAATGAATTATTTCAAAGGCTCGCTTTTTGTGTGTGTGTCTGTGTGTCTGTGTATCTGTATGTGTGAGTCACAGTGTGCCTGAATGCGTGCATGTGGGTGTGGCCAAAGCTCAAATAATTTGCGGCAATTTAATGTAGCTGCCACTTGTTGCAGAGTAACCATAAACTGTTTACGGCTGCCAGCCTTCAAATTGATTTGTGCCGAGCACACGAACCAAATCAATTGCACTGCTTTTGAGAAAAGGTAATCATAACTGTAAAGGAAACAGTTAATGGGGCACATCAACGATCCAAGCCAGTCCCAGCCACAGACACAGCCACAGCACCATCAGCCCCCTCTAAAAGAGGGCGTCAGCAAGCTTAAAAGCAAAACGGAAACATAAAAAACACAGTAAACGAACGCAAGTCAACAGAAAAACAGAAAGAAACAAAACAAAAACAAAAACAACAAGTAAGAACGTTGCAGTCGGATGCACCCGACTGCGATATACTCTTTTTTTCGCCTCTTTGCGGAGTCAGTGGGCGTGGCAATTGAATTTCTGCTCAAATCTTTAAAGTTTTGCCATCAATTAAAATTTGGTTGGGCCTGTTCTACAGGTTTGGGAGAAACAAACATTGCTTGATTGCAAGGGCGGGGGTGGGCGTGGCAAAAATATTTTTATCCAATCTATTAAATAGGGCAACAGAATTCAACCTTCAAAATTTGGTGATTCTAGCTAAAGGGGTGGGGGAGATACAGGCTTTGCCTATTTGTGGGGGCGGGGGTGGGCGTGGCCGAATTTTCAGATCTCAGGGACTATAAGAGCTAGAGACACCAAACTTGGCATGAAGGTTCCTGTGTACCATACGCAGATCAAGTTTATTTCAAATTTTTTTGCCAGATCAATGAAGGATGTGATAAGTAGCCCTTGTGCCAAATTTGGTTACTCTAGCTATAAAACTGTGGAAGATATAGGTTTTTGCGGTTTGTGGGAGAAGGGGTGGGGGTGGGGGGGAAATCTTGACACTTTGTCTGCCTATGGTATAAACCAACATGTATACCAAGTTTGGTTGCTCTAGCTTCAAAACTGTGGAAAAAACCTGCGTTCATACAGACGGACGGACAGACGGACATTTCACAAACCCAATTTACTCTTTTTTTCCATTTTGGAAAACAGAGTATAAAAACAAAGAAAATATAAAAGAAGAAAGAAAGTAAAAATAGAAATTGCATACGTGTCGAGGTTCGTATATCCTGCTCAGGTTACTTTTTTGGTGGCAACTTTACTTTAACTCGATATTTTCGATAAGAAACCCAGTTAAACCTTCTTGTTATTATACTTATATTAGATTTAGTATGGCATCAGCAATATATTTATAATAGTTTTATAACTTATTGAAGTTTTTCAAATGTTTGAGAAAGGTAACAGGTATTTATTTTTTCAATAAAAGTGTTTTTTGAGGTTAAAAAGTAAAAAGTTGTTGTATTTAAATCGAAGTCATTCGGATTGACAAATCAAATTAATTGAAAACAAGAAAGAAAGACAGCAAGTTTTTTCATTAGCTATTCAATTCAAGTTCTAATTATGTAGATCTGTGTCAATCGGTTGAGCTGCGAACTTTTATTTTTTTAAAAATTGGGACGGAGTTATTATCGACTTTTGCAACATAAAACGAATACATTTTCAGTATTTACTATTAAGGACAGCAGAAGAATGATTTGACTTAGTATTCATATGAAAACATGATTTCGTTGAGGTATATTTTTGTATTTGTTTTCATAAGCACCTGTGCTTATGTCACATTCAAGTCAAAAAGAAAGCACAGAAATATGTCAAGGTCTAATAGTAAAGGCAATTAAAAGTTTGAATGATTTAAATTTGGAATTTGAAACAGGCCTGATTAATATTTGATTATGTGTTACTGTTTACTGACATAGTCAAGATACCACTTCACAGCCAGGGTATCACAAAGATGCCCGAAAGACTCGTTAAATTGCGTGCAGCTTCCGTTTCGGTACGTTTCTCATTCCAGTTCCTGTTCCTATTCCCATTCCCATTTCCATTCTCATTTCCATTTCCATTTTCATCCGCATTGTCCATATCGTAGGCGTCGCGGTTGGCCGCAGCCGCGCAGCAGCAACAGAAGCAGTTCCAGAGTTGGAGTCTAATAAAATCGGTGGCTGCCTCGTTAAACGCTCAACCTCATCCTCACCCTCATCCTCATCCTCATCCTCATGCTCATGTTCATGCTCAAACTACAATGTCATCGTCGCATATCGTTGTTTTTGTTGTTGTCCTGGTTGTCCTTTATTTGCATTTAGCTCTGCCTTGGCCATAGAATTTAAAAACAGATTTCTTGGCAAGATTGTACAGCGCTAACAGTTCATTACCCAAATGAGTGCTAGGGGATGATTCAGGAGCAGGCTCGAGGTCAGAGTCCAAAACTGGGCAGCGTTGTGATTTGGCGTAAAAGGTTTTATTCGAAATTTGTTGCTAAAGCCAAAAACTTTTGGCCATCTTCCTTTTGCATATTACTTGTAGTAGTTTACGCCCTTTCGCAATTTTCTTTTAAACTTTTCCCCAACTTTTCACAAAAAAAACCCCACCACCCGTCCCACCGTCTGTTGCTGATTGACTAACATATACAGTTACTATATTTATAAGTGGGGCGGTCTTCTGTTCTCAAGGGAGCCGCAAAAACTTTATATACTATTTTTTTTTCCAAAATTGAGAAAAATAAAAAAAAGAGTCCGTCTGCTTTGAAGTTAGAGCAATCAAATTTGGCATGCATGTTTATATATACCAATCCCACGCAAAATATTAAAAAAGAGTATACCGCAGTCGGGAGCATCCAACTGCAACATTCTTACTTGTTAATAGTTGCTCATACAAAATCATTTACGAGTGTTCCACAACCTGCCTAGTTAAAAGCGTATGTATGTGTGTGTGTGTGTCTTTGTGTGTGTGTGTGTCTGCTAAGCATATGCAAAAGTGTATGATAACTTTCAACATAGTGCCAAGTTGTTAAGCAAAACAAGTATTAACAAGGCAATAGCGAAGGTTTCTTGAAAATCATTGAATTCCTTACAGCTTAATCGCAGCTTCAGTTTTGAAAATTTGCTCAATAATTACTTTCGATCTGCTGCCGAAAATCTTTTTAAGAAGAAGAAATGTACACCAGTTAACTCTTAACTAGACGTATTACTTTGAAGGCTGAATAACTTGAGTGAACTCAATCTACGTAAAGTGCACGTGAAGTGAATCAATATCCAAGTGCAACAGTTTTCATTATTATATGTACGTTGTGTTGTTATACAAGTATAAGTGCTTGCCACAACTTGCCTAAGTCAGCTTGTGGCTTTTAGAATTTGCAGCAATTAAACAAATTGAAAACTAAATCGTCTTCAAATGATTTTTAAGCGCTAAGGCTGCTTGTAATAGTTTTTATTTAAGAAATACATGTTCGAAATCAATACTTATCCTTAGATGAAATTGGAATATGTAAAAAATTCGATACCATTCTGTCAGTCTCTAATCTAAAATTTACTTTCCTAATTCCATTTTTGATTCGGAAATTTGGGAAACTAAAAACTCGTCAGTCCCGCCCTTCTTAAAATTCTTTCCCGTCCCACCCGTCATGCGTTCTTACTTGATAGTATAGATCCTTAAAAATGAGTTTGAGCCTGATCGGATGATTAACATAAAATTTGCATGCAATAGTTTTCCGCAAATTTTTCCGTGAAAATGTGCTTTTGAATGTTAGTGAGTTTCAAAGCTCAGCTCCTTTTTATAAAAATTTCTCCCAAAATTCTATAATTGCCTAATTTGCAATAATGGAAAACTTGACGTCTCTACCTTTATATTCAGTGCTTTTGGCACAAAAAGGTTTCAAAAAGCCCATAGTGCATCGATTGCAATAGTTGGTACTCGTAATGTAAGGGTCAATTTTTGCAAGGTTATGTTCTAGTAATTTTCGAGATTAATTTAAGTCCTGATAAAGAACATTTAAGCAATAAATTCTAATGGCCATTGGGCAATACGTAATAATAAGTAGTATAACTATCTTTTTATGCGTAAAACTTTTATCATTTCGAACATTCGAGCATTAACTTGATAGCCATAAATTCATTTCCGGCTTTTGTTAAATTTGCTGAACCTTCTTTGCCTTCCCATTTGCAGCTCCTCCAATTCTCCCCACTCTCATTGCAATTACTTGCATGTGTATGTGTAATTACAATTACGCAAAATGTCTTCACGAAATTATCGTGGTGGCATGCCACAGGCCAGAGTGTAAACAATACGATTAGAAGTTGGTAGGTGGGGGTTGGCTTGGAGTGGTAAAGGGACAAAGGACGAGGAGCAAGGCAGCACGCATTGGTAACATCTGCCTGGGTCTACATAGTCATGGTCAAAGTCAGGGCCACCGACCAGGGTCAGGGCTATTGCCAGAGACACAAAAGTGAATTGAACTTTTGTGCTTGTGCGCTCCACTCGAGCAGGAATTTCATTTCATTTAATTGGACACTTGGATACCAGCGCAGATGGTCACTCACCTGCAACATATTCGAACATTGAAATTGATTTTGCATTCTGTGTAATTATAAAATCAATTTTTGTTGATCAATCAAATGTCAGACATTGGCTAGCATTGATTTGATTTGAAGATTCTAGAAATATTTATAGAAAATATATCTAACTAAATTCTACTATCCCTTCAATTTTATTTGCAGGACTATATGCCACAAATGGCTGGCATGGGACTATGCGTTGTCAATTTGATGGATGATATGCACGAATACACACGAGGCTTGTTTTTAATCATGTTAGTTACAAACAATCGACAAATTCAATTGCCACATATGAGACTCGTACCTTAAAATGTACAAATGAATTGGTTTTTCTTTTTTTTTTTATAATCATTTTTAGGTACTGTGCACCGGCCATTTTATTGTCATACTTGTATATACGCACCTCCCAGGAGCTGCGTCCTCCCGATGGTCCTTTTGCGGTGATGATGTACGAGCATCGTGCTGATCTGCGCATGAGACAGAGGTGAATTTAGCATTATTTATTATGTAAACCTTTGTTGAAGTAACGCATAGAAATAGATGTCTACAGTTTTTAAAGTACCATATGCTTGATGAGCATCTAAATCCGAATCTTGCATGAAAAACTATCATCGTGTCAAGAGTGCTTTCCAAATATTGCACAGAAGCGTCTTGTAATCTTTATATTTGCCATTTGAAACACTATTTCAATTTTATGCTGTAAAATGAAAGTGTCTAAATATATGAACAAAGCCCAAAGCGAAAGACAAAAAAGAAAACGAAAGAAGAGGCGCGATGCAATTCAAACTTAAACAAACAATTCTTTTGCAACAATTATTTTAAAATCTTGCTGGCAGTTCGTTAACTTTTAAAATTCTTAAGCAAATCTTGCACTATTCTATTTTCGTGCAAGGTACACAACTTGAACTTGACCACAACTTCATTTTTATACGATGCAAGAAGAAACTTGCATGCCACATTTTTTTTTCTTGTATTCTTGTCTATGCATTTTGCAAGTACACATTTTTTGCAAAGGCACTTTTTCTTAATCCTTTCTAGTATGCCTGCTTTCCTTCCTATCTTGCAAAAATATTGCTTTGTCAAGTGTATTTAAATGTCATCACTGTTTAAATACATGTGAATCTGGACTTTAATGAATTGCTTAAACTTTTGGGCAATATCAAAAATACTGAGAATATTCAGGACATTTCGCATTTCCGATTCCGATAAAAACATTCTAAATCAGAATCAATAGCTGTTCTTAATACTATATTAAAAAGTCATCACTATTCAAAAGGGACTCTGGATTTTAATTTATATGTAAAACATAAATTATGTTGCAGTTTCTAAAATACTGAGGATATTCAGGACATTTCCTATTTCCGATTCCGATAAAAACACTCTGCATCAGAATTAGAAGCTGTTTTGAATTCCGAATATTAAGGACAAATTCGGTGTAAAATGATGTGCTTTTGAGGCAGTGGAATGAGAAGTATTTGAGATTATCTTTAAAAAGACATAATGATTGCTATTTCTTTCGAAAATAGTATCATAAAGTCGAAAACGATTCGAAATGAGAAGTTCTCGGAAATGGGAACAGACCTGATTTATATAATTCCACTTTCTGCTTGTGTTACGTGAATAACTCACAGCTGAGACATTTAAATTATGTATATACATATATATAAAAAAAAGGACGAAAATAACTGCGGTCGTTAATATCCAAGAGATTCTGACATTGAATTGAAATATTAAGCGCTCCGTTGGGCAGTGGGAAAAGTTGAGTTCATTACTCATCCGGAGCTTGGCTTCGATTTGGGTTTCAGTCGTTACACTGCTAATTGCGCTGATTAATTTTGTGAACGGATTTAGATTGAGAACACGGAAACCGGAGAGTGTAGCACCTGGACTCACTGTTGTCCTGTTGTCTGTCGTCCGTTGCTAATGAGCTCAATTCGAACCCCAATGGCAGTTTAATGACTTCGATTTCCTCAACAACTTTTTCGCTTTTGCACATTTGTCTTGCTTACCATTCTTGCTTACCTTTTACCCTTTATCCTTTACATCCCCCATCCCACACACAGAAACTCTTCCACATCCTCCGCTGAGCCGCGCACGCTAAGCGGCGGGGGCGTGGCTGGCTTGGCAAATGGACATAACACCAGCACCCGTTCCTACGATCTATATAGCGCCGAGCTGGACGTGAACCGGGAGAAACGCAAGCAGCGCAACTTTGGCAGCATGGCCGCCACTCAGGTGGTCTGCCTGTGCCCCTTGATGATACTAAGATTCGCGCGTTTGTCCTTGGAGGAGACCTATGAGAATACAAAGCATTTCGATTTCACCTACTTGATGTTTGTTTGGGTCGCATTTCTGCCGACGGTCATATTTCCTTGTATTTATGCCTCACAGATATTGCCCAGGTAAGTCATACATATATGCTTTATATATCAAAGTAGATTCAATCTGTATAAGATATACAAATAATAATAGGATTTCTAACATTTTGATTTGTGGAGGCTAAGACGAATGCGTTTATTACCATACAATACATTTTTATTTATAATTTCTTTTAAATAAAATAAATTTTAACTTTTATTTTTTTACTTAAAAAGATAAATTAAAAAATAATAGTTAAATTTAAATTTGTATAAGAAAGTTGTGATACCATGCTGGTTTTCGATTTTGAAATTAAATTTGAAAACTAATTTTTATTTTGAAAATAAGAGTAATTTTCAGGGACCAGAACGGTTACAATTTTTGTTATCAAAATTACAGTTTAACAATTATTTTTAGCTTTTATTAAAAATATTACTAATAAGAATGTTTTTTTAACTTATATAACATAAATCAAAAATAACTGATAATCCATAACTCTTATTTTAAAAATCCAAAATAACTCTTATTCCATAACTCTTATTTTAAAAATAAAAAAAATAGCTCCTATTCCACAACTCAAAACTAATTTTGTTGTATCTTGAGTTATATTACTGTATCATAACTGTTGGATTTAATTGCCGATTTGTACTCTGTAGCCACAGAAAATCTGCAAAAAAAGGTCTTTATTTGGCCACAGTCACTGATATTCGAAAAAAAAGTGTTTAATTGCTCAAATGGTTATAGATACTGGTTATTTGGATACTGTAAGTATCTAAAACTGCTATAGGGTCATTTAAATTTGAACGAATAGGAATCAAACTTTTAAAATTGTTTTGATTTTTACAAGTTGAAGCAATTCATTTGCATTTGAAAGTTAATTTCACTTGGTATCGAATATATGGGCAAATGTCATTAGTTTTCTTGTCATTTGCATTTGAAATGCCATAACGAATATATTGAAGCTATTCGAATTAGTTATAAAACCTTTTTTTTTATAATTTACTTAATTTACTTGATATAATCTGTTTGCTTGTACTTAATACAATACATAACTTTATCCGTTGTATGCTGCTGTCATTTAAATCATTACCTTTTACTTTTGTACTTGCTTCCTAACAGAGATGAGCAGGAGCGTCTGCGTGGCTATTTTCGTCTGTCTTCTAAGCGCAAGCCAAAATCGCAGCGGCGCAGCGATGGCACCGGCAGCTCTCGTGAGGATTCCATTGAAAAGGACGAGCAGACCAATACCACAAATATTGGAGGCACTGCTGGACAGACAGAACTAACTCCCGAAACTCCAAAGCATATCTCCAAGGGTAATGTTTCAACTGTGCGTCGTGAGCGTGGTCATGTACATGGCACTAGTAGCTCTGACAGGTACACCGGAGCACCACATAGACAGGGTCACACTGGCAGCAAGGAGCGGGATAGAGAGCGGGATAGGGATAGGGATAGAGATCGGGATCGAGATAGGGATAGGGATAGGGATAGAGATCGGGAAAGAGATAGAGATAGGGAACGGGAACGAGAGCGACATCGCAGTGGTAAAATACAGAGTGGACGTGATCCAGGAGACGCTGGCGTCGTCAATAATCTGGGCAAACACATACGTGGCAAGAAGCACGATGTCAAGATTAACATTATCTCGGATGGCGGACATGGCACCACAACCCAACCACGCAAAGCACCACCCAGCAGCAGCAGCAACAACAGCAGCAGCCGAAACAAGCACAGCTTGGGCAGGCATAAACTGCCCATGGAATGCATTTCGGTGTCCAACAACTCGGTATCCAATCTGACCGCATCCACGTACTGCAATGGAAACAGCAGCGTGCTACTAGACGATAGCAGCACCAGCAACTATGGGGATGGTGAGGAGAGTTCTGTGGTTAGCAGTATGATGCATCCGCCGCAGCGTTGGCCATTGCGTCAAAAGGATGTGTCGTTCAGTGAATGCAGCAGCAGCACTTTCTCCTCCAGCACACTAGAGCGCGACTTGGAAATAATCGATTTGCTGGAGCGTGAGCGCAGTATGGACATACAGGAAATGATGCAGCGGGAGCAGCATGGCGAGAAGGTGCGCCTTAGCGTTGGAGGCGTTGGCCGCCAGCTGCCGGACATTGAGAAACTTTATGCGCAGCGTTCACCCAAAACCAAGCGAGATTCCGGCTATGGCTATGAGAAGTCGGCACTGGCAATTGTGATGCCTGGCAGCGATCCGCTTAGCATGTCGCTATCCAGCAGTAGTCAGCCCACAGAATATAGTCTCTGCTCCACGTTGCAGGAACACCAGCAGCAGCAGCAAATGCAGCATCAACATCAACAGCAGCAGCAGCAGCGCGCCCAGCAGCGTCTCAGCCAGCAGCTGTTGGATGAGGAGGTGCCACAGGACTTTTACGATAGCTATACGCCCGGTGGCAGCAACAATTTACCGCCAGCGATGCAAGCAAACATGGCACAAGCCTCTGCGCCCGCTCAGCCCCCGTCCGCCTATCAGTATCAGTATACGCGCCGTTTGAGCCGCAAGAGTTCCGGCAATAGCTCCCATCATGTGCCTGGAGTTGCCACAGCACGTGGCTCCAAGCGGGATAGCTTCAACTCGCTCAATGGTACAGATCTGATTGCGGGTGCTTTTGGGGAGCTGGATCCTACACAGCCGCTAAACAAAATGACCGGACTGGAAAGTCGCATGAGACGCAGCAGTCCAAGGAATGCCAGCTTTAGTTCCAGTTCTGCACGGAGCTCATTTAAGTCGCGGGATTATGGCCATAGTTCAACGCATTCGACGCATCCCGAGCTGGACTTTAGGGAGAACATCTTTGCCGAGCTCTAAGCGCGCCCCAAACTAACAGAAAATACTTTGATTTTCTACTTTCTTAAAACAAGGCAGGCAAAAGGTAAAAACTTGTTTCAAATGGCTAAACTTTTTCCAGCGCAAACATTTTTTTACCAAACGAAAGACTACTGTGAATGAAATAGATTTTGTTTGTTTTTTTTGTTTTTTTTTTTTTTGCTATTGAGTTTTCTTTGCATTCCCCCAAAGTTTGGTGAGGGTAAATCCGGCGACCAAAGATGCTGCGGGGTGTTGAACACTTTGAATTGAGAAATTTTTAGCTGCTTTGAGCAACATTTTTATCATCAGAAGTAAACAAAGTAAAATAACAAGTAAAAATACAAATAATTGTAATTAACAAAAATAAAATCGCGAAAATATTAACGGTTATCTTATACACATAATGCTAATCGAAAAGTATGATTAATTTTGAAGATTGATCAATGCGGGGGAGTGTGCCTAAAAACAGAAACGTATATTTTTAAAGAGTTGCAAAATGATGGAGTTACAAAATATACACACATAAAATAAAAAAAAAAAAAATATAAAAATATTTTTATTAAACAAAGAACAATCTCAGATTAAACTTGGAATATTCAAATGCATAAATATCAAAAACGCAGTTAATAAATCTGTTAAATATACTTACTACAAATACCAATATGGAATTACCCACTTAAGTCCATACATATACACTTACACATACATATACAAAACTGATCGCGGCGGAAGCGCTGCTGCTTTACTCAGCTTTTCTCTATTGACAATAGATCTTTGAATAACTTCTGTACTAATTAACCAATCGCTATGAAATTTTCAGTAAAAATAGATTTCATGCTTATATACAGGTTGTACTATTTAAACCTTTGTCATTTCTCAGACATCGAGAACTGTTTGTAAAGTTGGTGAATTCAAGGCGATTTCAGCTATGGATCGATGTGTCGTAAAAACCTAATGTCGAATCTGATCACTCAGAGCTTTTTTCTCTGGCAAATGCTGAAAAAGTCTTGTAGAAGTCAAAAAAAACGTCAATTGAACAGTCGGCAGATATTTCAAATTCAATTCGAATAAAATAAAAAAAAAAAAAGAATTTATAAATTCGTGTGTTTGAAAAACTTTTTCAACATTAACAAACCGAAGATTTAAATGAAACATCTTGTATATGCACCTAGTATATATCACGGCTTTATCTCTTGAAAGAGCTATATCGAATTAAAAACAAACTTACAAAGTTTGCTGTTCCAGCTTTGATTAAGACGAATAAAGATATGGACATGGTAAGATCAGATGTACTTTCAAGGATTTGAGATGCCTCTTCCTATGCCTGTTACATACACATTTGCACAACTTAATAATACCCATTTGAACCCAATATATGGTAACAGGGTATACAAAGTATTAACAAACAATATCAAAATATTAAAATAGCAAAACTTAACTTTGTTGAAATACAGTTAGCATAATTCATGTTACAAAAATTTAAAGAAATTGTTATAAACCAAACAAATATCAATAAACAAAATTATAAGAACAAAAAAACAAATTTTTTTTAGAAAATTAAGAAACCGTTTGCTGTGTGTAGTTAAGAAGCGAATGTTTGAGGAAAGGCACAATATGAAAATATAACAAAAAAATTAAGCATAGCTAAAAAGCATGCAAAATGTGCCAAGCTAAAAAATGGAAATACATTTTTAATAAGAAAAAAAAAAAATACACAAATCTACCAGATATTTGTATGATGAAAATTTAATATTATAAACTTTACAAAGTTATTGCACAAATGAAATTTGAATTGTTTTTAAATGTCAACAGAACAATTCTGAATTTAATGGAAAACAAAATAAGAAACATATATATTATAACATACATAAATGAGCAAAGTATATACATATATGTATCTATATATATATGTATATGCATGGTGAAATGTTGTGTAAACGTTACAAAAGCTAAACATAACCAGCAGAAAGAGTTTTTTAATTACTTAATAAAAACATATTCAATGCTGAAATTAAAAGAAAATAAATGTTTTAAAAAGCGTTAAAGCAGCTTCAACAACATGCAAATCCTTAATTATCTACTAACATATGATATACTATACATATATGTCTATATTATCGAATGAAATGGATTCCAGCAATGTTGCAATTTTTGCGAGCCCCGAGAATTGCAATTTGTTTATTTGTAATACTATATACATGCATATGTATTTATTAAAATTGAAATTATACAAATTTAATGATCATGACTGGTTTTTCCTCAAAATTGATTTTACCCAAAACAAAAACAAAAACCAAATTAAAACGTGAAAATCGATTCGCAACTGAATCGTTATTTATATAGTAAAGTACATATAGTAGTATATGTATTACGAGTAACTAGTGAAAGAGAAAAAGGCAGAGGGAAATCCAACCAAAGGCAAAAGAAAGCCCATAAAATTTAAGACGCCCATATAAATAAGTACTATATACATATTTGTGCGTATATTGAATACGATTTTTTTTCTCTTTTGTATTTGGTGTATGAAACAAAGAAACTAATAAAAAAAATTTTATGTGAGTTAAACATACAAAAAAAAAAAAAAAAGAATACAAAATTCCGAAAATTCTGCTGCATTTGGGGCCTACTCTCTCTTATTTGTATTTGTGTATCGAACAGTGGGGCAAGTGCTGGGCGAATACCATGAAAACCATATTACATTTTTTGTGCAGAACTGTTTACAGTATTTTTCCCAAAATTAATCGATTTCAACAATATCAAATTTTCAATAAAAACGTTTTGTACGACGGTGTCACAGAAATTTCTAGAGTTTTGGTTTCGGTTGGTTTTGCAAGGCTATAGGACTGCCAGCTTGCACAAATAATTTTGTTTTAGATTAAAAAATGAATGCAACTCTGAAACTTTGACTTTTATGTGAAACAAGTTAGCATCCCCTATGCTTGGTTGGTTTGGGCTGCTAAAAATAAGTGCCTTATTTTTAACAGAGATTTTTTAAGATGTAAAATTAATAGCCTAAACAAATCAAATGTTTACAAAATATAATGCAGATAGTTCAGCAAAACACTTTTGTTTCCATTACAAATACTGCTTTTATTTTAAAAATTGATTTTGTTGGTATTTTCAACCAATGCTCAGATTATTTTACTGGAGCTTTGAAATCAATCGACAGAGGGTTTTCTGACATCTATGATGTTTAATTTGGCTATAAATTGGGTGCAATTAAAATGAAGTGGCATCAGTGACTCTTGCATAGGTCAAATAACTAAATATCTCAAAGCATTTGAGCACCAACCAAAAATCTCTAGAGATTTCCGTGACATCCCCGGTGTTGATGTATTCGGCTCAAAACCTTTTTCAATTATCTTGCGCTTATTTTAGCTGTTGATTTATAAACATTTGATATACATTTTTAGCCAATAAACCAAAATGATTCGATTTATTCGATTTAGTCGAAATTAATTTCGACTTTCGAGTTTTGCTGCTGATGAAGCCCACTGTATTTAGGCGACGCGTCGCCATAAAAAAGGTTGATTCCTGCTGTTTGTCTTTCGACACTGGTCTAGGTAAACTACGTATAGTATGCGAATGCGGATACGATTGGGTAGCCCGAGTTGAAGCAAAAGCAGCAGTTGGAGCTTGATGGTAAACCTGGAGTTGATGCTGGAGGTGGAGCTGAATCAGAATCAGGAGCTGTAGCTGTAGCTGTAGCTATAGCCACGTGCCCATGTCGCCTCAATTTAATCTGTGGGAAAGCAAAAGCGAAAAAGGGAGCCAAAAATAATTTGCAGCGCAATAAACTTACTCTGGAATGAGGCGAAAGTTAGGAGAGTTACACAAATACATACATACAAACATAAACATGTGTATGTGCTATGTGTGTTTGCCTGTGTGTGCAATGAGGTCAGTGTGCGAGTTCAAAAGTTCACCACTGAGTTTAACAGCCTCAAATCGGTCTCTGGTCATACTGGTCTATAGATACTTTACACTACGAACTCCTCTCTGCTCTACTTCTCTCGACTTTGGTCTGGTCTGGTCTGGTCTGGACTGGTCTACTTTGGCAGGTCAGTTGGCAGAACCGCAGTTGAGGCCGCTTTGCGCCTTCAACTGACCCAGTAAAATGATTAAGTACCATTATTTAACAGCTGGATAGAATAGATGCCTCCTACACAATTCACTTTCCGTCATTTTTGCGACTATGCAACATAGCTGAGCATTTCCGGGCTGTTTGGCATAATAATTCTATACATATATATTTTTTTAAATTTTTTATTATGCTATGGTCTAAGGCATTATCATAAAATTACACGAATGGTTGAAGAAAAAACAAAAACAACATCAACTTTGTGGCCTGCCATTATGTAAGTCGTTAATAAACTTTTCTTGTCGCCCATTTAACAGCACTTGCCCAATAAAATAGCAAATTGGAGGTTTTGTTTTAGTCCCTGTATAACTCTTAACAGCTGTTTCTTTGTGTTAACTCCTTGGATTGCTTGATCTTCTTAAGTAGATAATACTACCATATACCGTAATTCTCGAATATCTTAAACCTATTAAGTTATCTTAAAGTGAAAGATGGTAAACTTGGGTAAGGTGTATGAAATGTCAGTCTTTATGTTGGTAATACTATCGGATATAGGATATGGGATCAATTTGAGTTTAAGAAAGCAGATGACACTGCTTATAGTAGCAAAAAGTTAAAAGTTTAAACGGAAACGTTCTTCACCCATAAGTTCGATTTCATAATGTGATTCAAAACAATTGAATCAAGCAATTTGAAGCACTAAAAGTCATTAATGTACAGTTTAGCCAGCTTAGAATTTTTGGTTGACTGAGCCCAAGACAATCGGTTGTTAACTTCATTTCAAGCAATACTACGAGTACCATGAACCCCTGTTTGCCCTTCAGCTGCCCTTTCCAATTGAAAGCAACAGCATAATACGATTGTTGTAATAATGTGTGCCAATAAATGGAATTCAGCTATAACAGTACAGTCTGTTAACTGTTAACTGCTCACTGGTTGCTTCTTATATTGGTGGTAGCTATATAGCCCTGTGTCTTCATTGTCGGCTCATTGGCATAATGCGTGTCAAATCGTAAATTGTGAGTGTGGCTTACAGCCATTTCCCATACCCATTCCCACTCCCACTCCCATTCCCTTTCCCAATTCACGCCTCAAGCATGAAGGGTCTCTACGTGCGTTTGCCCCAAATGACATACATAAACAACTTTCGATCATATGAAATGCGCTTTCAATTGCGATTACGATTGAGTCTGGCAAAATGAAATGAAACGTTCGACTAAAATGAAATTTATGTCGATCACGTATACGCAATATGTACGCAACGACAGACAATCAGACAATTGACCGCTGCTAGTGCTTTTAAGGCATATATCTTCGTAAAAGTCGCCTTTCATAATCGGCCAAAGTATTGCAAAGCTTTGCAATAAATTGAACTTATTACAATTGCAGTTAACCTAAGGTTTAAGACTACTTTCCTACGTTCTTATCTTTGCAATTTATAACTATAATTGTAGCTGATCAGCCATAATAATTATGAAAAAAGTCTATCATTAGCATATAAATATATTTAATTTAGGCTAATTTTATTTTAATTTAATATTTATTTTACTTTAACTATATTGTTTTCAATTTTACTGACGAATGCAATAATTTATAAGTCTTTCTGTTATTTTAGCATTAGGAAAAATATATAATAAATAAATAAATTGATTTTTTATTTACCATAATAAATAGAAAAGTTCCTCAAAACTGTTTCTCTTTTTGTTTTTTTTTTTTTTGCCAGTTCACGCAATTACTCAACATATTTGTACATTGAAATTGCAATGCAGAAACAGTCGACCCATTGCCTTTTATTTTGTGCATGCCAGGCACGTTCCTATTAACAACATTTAATGCCAGTTTTTATATTTAGTTTGCCCCACGCCAACATTGTTATTTTATCTTTTTCGTCTTGTTTTTTTTTTTTTTTTTTAATTTTTCTGAATTGTGCGGGTTATGTAACAAACAAATAAATATTTACTTTATATTTAAATTGGCAGATATGTATATTGCTTATGTGTATACACTTTTTACATTTTTTGTGTCACGCTCAATTTCCAATCGTATTTTAAGCAACAATATTTCTGCCCAAGTAAACAAAATATTTCAATATATTTTGAAAAAATATTACTTTTGCACTGTAAAGTCTATAATTGATATTTATGAAATGTACAGAAGTAAAGTGCGATTTGTCAAAGAATAAACGCTTATGGATTTCCACACCTTTTACGTAAGAAGAAAAAATATAATAGAAAACTCAAATTTTCAATTAAAAAATGCTGATTCAAACTCTGGAAACCACTATCAACGCCGAAATCAAACAATTAATTGCACTGTTTCACAAAATTGAAAAAAATGAAAGCCATTCTGAAATTACCATATGTAGCTTGTAGAGTTTTCAAAAAGTCAAAAAACTTTTTCAAGCTACTTTTGTACAGTTGATCATAACTACTAACTATTTTAATATTCAAGCTATTTTGATAAAATTAGCAGCAGTCTTCTAAGAATGTATTGTGGTGTGAGATACGTTTTTATACTCTTTTTTAATTTTTTTGAAAAAATAAAGAAAATGGAGTATTTTGGGTTTGTGACATGTCCGTCCGTCTGTCTGTCCGTGTGAACGCAATTTTTTCCATAGTTTTGAAGCTAGAGCAACCAAACTTGGTATCCATGTTGATATATACCATAGGCAGACAAAGGGTCAAGATCTCCCTCCCGGCCCCACCCCTTCCCCAACAAACTGCAAAAACCTATATCTTCCACAGTTTTACAGCTAGAGTAACCAAGTTTAGCACAAGGGCTACTTACCACATCCTTGATTGATCTGACAAAAAAATTTGAAATAAACTTGATCTGCGTATGGTACACAGGAACCTTCATGCCAAGTTTGGTGTCTCTAGCTCTTATAGTCCCTGAGATCTATGTGTTCATACGGACAGACGGACAGACGGACCGACAGACAGACAGACAGACAGACGGACATGGCTAGTTCGTCTCGGCTGTTGATCCTGATCAAGAAAATTTATAGTTTATATAGTCGGAAATGCCTCCTTCTGTCTGTTACACACATTTGCAGTACTTTATAACTCCCTTTTTCCCATTTTTAATGGGATCAGGGAGTAAAAAGGAAAGGTTTTTGACCAGTATATATAAGATTTCAAAAATGCATAAATATTATTGTAGATTCAAGAAGACCTACAACCTATATACGGTCAATTAAAAAAGTAACAAAATTCTTGCACAGTATGATGATCTATGTTTGAAAGTTCTTTATTAAAATACAAAAAGGTTTAAAAATTATTTCAAATATTTAATTTGCCAATTGATGCAAACTTGTTTAAGTTCCTTAGCACTTTTTCTATATTTTACAATCTCTTCGTTTCCTAACATTTAGCTCAAATTACTTCGTCCTCTTTCTTTCCCTTTCTTCCTCTCTTTACTATTTTATTTGTTTCAACTTCCTGAAACGTTCAATGCATGTTATTATTTTATTTATTAGCTCTTCCTTAGCCAAACATGTATAAATTTTGTACAAGCAATTCTTCCAATCTTTTTATTTTTCATTTTATTCAACAACTACGAAGTTATATCACGTTTCTTCGATTTGGTTACTGGAGCGGAGGAGGATCTGAAGGGAAGCGACCACCTGAATTGTAATGCTGCTCAAAAAGCGTCAATTGCCAAAGACATGAAAAATAAATAAAATTTAAATTTGCCATCAGCTGTTGCTTCTGCTGTTGTTGTCGCTGTTGCTGCTGTTGTTGCTGTTGCTATTGCTATTGCTGCTGCTGCTGTCGCTGCTGTTGCTGTTGTTGCTGTCGCTGTCGCTGCATGCCAAGTAAATGACTTAAAGAAGAGGGCCAAGTATAAAATGTTTAAACGACGGACGGGCAGCAAACAGTCGCAAGTTGGACAAAGTGCAGCCGCAACGTTACTGTCGCTGATAAGGCACATTTTTTTTTTTTTTTGTGGGCGTGGGATTAATTAAGGCGGACACCAAGCCACTCGGCAAGCAGGCAAACCGCGTGAACGCTGATTCAATTGCAATTAGTATTTACTGTAGTCGCCAAGTCATAAATCATAGAAGACGGACATGTTTGCCTCCTGGTGTTGCCTGCCCGCTCTGTTGACCTTGTGGTTGGTGTTGGCCAGCCAGCAGGATGCGTGCCGCGCTCAGTTATCCTTTCATACGGATGCGAACACGAATTCGTTTACACTGAAGACGCCAGGATTACAGCAAAGCTTTACGCGCTACTATGGCGCCGCGAAGCAGCAGCAGCAGCCACAATCACAGG